>LR812536.1:67188385-67255885 GCA_903798195.1 Danio kyathit
TATTGTTTTAATGATACTTATACACACTTGTCCATCTTGAAGCTTGAAAGCTGCACTCATTCACTGCGCTTGCTTGCAAAAATAACATGATTCAGAAATTCCCGTTTTGTGCGAGTAATTTGACATATGAGTGAATAAATGATGACAGACTTTTCATTTCTGCATGAACCTTCTCCTTCTGACATGAATATGCTGCATATATCCATCATACAGCATGTCTGTTCCCAATATACCACATGCTTTCAGAGATCTATATCGCTTTTAAGGAACAATCAAGCCAAAAGAGGCAGTAAATGATCAAATAGCATCAGTGTGATCCGTAAAGACACCGCCGGAGGCTGATTCCTATTCAATAGCACACAAAGCACAAACAGCTGCGGCCTTTACACTTACAGTATGTCAGAGCAAAACACTGTTCATCAGCCAGTTTTTAAAGAAGACCTATTCTGCCCCTTTTTACATGATGTAAAATATGTCTGTGATGTCTCTAGAGTGTGTGTGTGTGTGTGTGTGTGTGTGTGTGTGTGTGTGTGTGTGTGTGTGAGTTTGAGCTGAGAATATCACTCCAGCTCGAATGTTCTCCAGCTCTCTGAAACTGACCCTTTCAGGCTTTGATCCTAATTGTGGTGTTTTGGTGACTGTCGCTTTAAATGCAAATGAGATTTTGCTCCTTTTCAGAAGAAGGCGGAGCTACAGACGCATATGCATAAGCTTAGTGACAGATGTAAAACAGCAGTGTGTGTGTTGTCAGTGCTGTGCATGTGTGCTTCAGTGTGAGTGTGTGCTTCATGCTTCTGTCAGTCTATGTCGCTCCTGTCGCTGTTCATCTAAAACTCCACATCTATAATCCTCTTAGTCTATGCTGACATTATCTTCAGCAGCTCAAACACTCTAATGGCTAATGGACAGACGGCTGCTTCTCACTCAGGGCTGCTGTTTATGCTAATGAGGGAGAGATGGGCAGTAGTGGGCGGGGCTTTCCCCCTCTGATGACACGTACAAAGGGAGAATGTCAATCAAAGTGTTTCTGCATCAAGTCTGATTAGAACACACACAATTAATTCATGTTTACCAACAGAGGCTGGAGATATTCACACACTGCTGACACACAAACCCCTTATATAAGTGAGCTTTACATAATAGGTCCCCTTTATACAACAACCAGTACAATCTGATAACAATATTATGAATAATATAATGCGCTTAATACATATAGATGGTTAATTCAAATCAATTTACAGCACAGGGCAATAGAAGGAGTCGGCTCTGGGTTAAGTGTTTCGCTCGAAAACACATCGGACAGAAACGGGGTCTACAGTTAATGGATCACCTCTGAGTGGGATCAAACCGGCTGCTTTACTGTTAAAAGCCTATAACACACACACACACGAGCGGCTCAACCTTCAGAAGAGTGGAATTTGAATGCAAAATTGGTAAACAAACAAAGAAACAAGCAAGCAAATATACACTCAGCGGCCACTTTATTAGGTACAACTGCTTGATAACACACACACACAAAAAAAACGTAAACGTTGCCTGGTCTGATGAGTCTCCATTTCTGCTGCCACATTCGGATGGTCGGGGCAGAATTTGGCCTCAGCAACATGAAAGCATGGATCATCCTGCCTTGTATCAGCGGTTCAGGCTGGTGGTGGTGGTGTAATGGTGTGGGGGAGATTTTCTTGGCACACTTTGGGTCCATTAGTACCAATTGAGCATGGTGTCAACGCCACAGCCTACCTGAGTATTGCTGCTGACCATGTCCATCCCTTTATGACCACAGTGTCTCCATCTTCTGATGGCTACTTCCAGCAGGATAACGCACCATGTCATAAAGCGCCAATCATCTCAGACTGGTTTCTTGAACATGACAATGAGTTTGCTGTACTCAAATGGCCTCCACAGTCACCAGAGCTCAATCCAATAGAGCACCTTTGGGATGTGGTGGAACGGGAGATTGGCATCATGGATGTGCAGCTGACAAATCTGCAGCAACTGTGTGATGCTATCATGACAATATGGAGCAAAATCTCTGAGGAATATTTCCAGTACCTTGTTGAATCTGTGCCACGAAGGATTAAGACAGTTCTGAAGGCAAAAGTGGGTCCAACCCGGTACTAGTAAGGTGTACCTAATAAAGTGGCCGGTGAGTTTATATTGTTTATTTATAACAGTACATGATGTATTATTATGCATTCAAAATTAATTTGCCCATCCGTTTATTATTCGTGATTAATCACATTCAGGATAGATTTGTTTTTTTTACATTTTACATAAACATGTAGATAGAAATGTATCTACATAATAAATACATATGTACTGTGTATATTTATGTATATATGTATGAATATATTTACATATATTTACATGTAAATAGAATTAAAAATATGTATATAAATATATTTTATACTATAAATGCATGCATAAACAGTATTTATATACACAGAAATATAGACAGTATGCACAAATATATTTTGGAAACATGAACTTTTATTTTGGATGCGATTAATCTTTTTATTATAGATACATTTTATTATATTATATAATTATTTCCCTTTCTGTTCACAAAATATATAAAAATAAAAATTATTATTATTTATTATAATGAATAGTAAATTAATCAACCAATACATAAACTTCATTTAAATCGCATTAACATAAATAAAAATAAACAATTAAATAATTTACATTTATTAAATAAATCAATAAATAAATAATAAATAAAATATACAGCTATCCATAGTTAGCATTCATTCGTATTCTGTAATGTTATACTATATTATGTTCATAAAATATGGCAACGCAGTAGCGCAGTAGGTACTGCTGTCGCCTCACAGCAAGAAGGTCGCTGGTTCGAGCCTCGGCTGGGTCAGTTGGCGTTTCTGTGTGGAGTTTGCATGTTCTCCCTGCGTTCGAGTGGGTTTCCTCCGGGTGCTCCGGTTTTCCCCAGAGTCCAAAGACATGCGGTACAGGTGAATTGTGTAAGCTAAATTGTCCGTAGTGTATGAGTGTGAATGCAAGAGTGTATGGGTGTTTCCCAGAGATGGGTTGCGGCTGGAAGGGCATCCGCTGCATAAAAACGTGCTGGATAAGTTGGCGGTTCATTCCGTTGTGGCGACCCCAGATTAATAAAGGGACTAAGCCAAAAAGAAAGTGAATGAATGAATGTTCATAAAATACTTTGGGGGGCGTGACGGCACAGTGGGTAGCGTTATCGCCCAACAACAAGAAGGTCGCTGGTTCGAGCCTCGGCTGTGTCAGTTGGTGTTTCTGTGTGGAATTTGCATGTTCTCCCCATGTTGGTGTGGGTTTCCTCCCGGTTTCCCCCACAGTCCAAACACATGCGCTATAGGGGAATTGATGAACTAAACTGGCCGTAGTGTATGTGTGTGTGTGAATGAGTGTGTATGGGTGTTTCCCAGTGATGGGTTGCAGCTGGAAGGGCATCCGCTAAGTAAAACATATGCTGGAATAGTTGGCGGTTCATTCCGCTGTGGCGACCCCTCATTAATAAAGGGACTAAGCTGAAGGAAAATTAAATAATGAGTTATAGGAATTAAGGAATACTTAATAAATCAACTAATAAATAAACTACATTTAAATTCTATTAACAACCTAAACTACTGTAAATATACAAAAACATACAAACACCCATAGTTAGCATTCAATCATAATGCAATAATGTTAATACACTCATCTTACGATCTCAAAAAATGCCTTAGTGTTTTACAGTAATATAATTGTACCCTAATAAATGCAGCAACACTATTGCTAATTGTATTTTAATGTTGACATACACAAACGTATTCAAAACTGTTCTCAAAAAGTAAAATGGCGTCTGCCGAAACCCATTTTCAGGTCTGAATTGAGTCGTCCAGTGAAGCCATCATCTGTCCACCCTCATGTCGCTCCCAACTCGCATGACCTTTTTATCAAAGTCATTGGCTATTATCAAAATGTCAAGCGCTGATCACTAGCTGTCAACTCTGCCTCTAATTTAAGTTCAGTGGAAATTTTCTTCGGTCGGGTCTCATCTCTTCTTGGGCACAAAGTGAGCCAGTCGTGCTCCTTCACAAATAGAAGAGCAACTCAAAGGATTGCATTTAAACCCTTTTTTATTTTTACACTACTATAAAAAGCGATTCATTACTTAAAGTGAGTAAATCTGTTTCCTTAAAAGAAACAAGTTGACTTTATTTTAAAATAAAGAAGGTAGGGGCGTCACGGTGGATCAGTGGTTAGCACTGTGACCTCGCAGCAAGAAGGTCGCTGGTTCGAGCCTCGGCTGGGTCAGTTGGTGTTTCTGTGTGGAGTTTGCATGTTCTCCCCGTGTTGGTGTGGGTTTCCTCCGGGTGCTCCAGTTTCCCCCACAGTCCAAACACATGCGCTATAGGGGAATTGATTAACCAAATTGGCCGTAGTGTATGAGTGTGTGTGTATAAATGAGTGTGTATGTTTCCCAGTACTGGGTTGCAGATGGAAGAGCATCCGCTGTGTAAAACATATGCTGGAATAGTTGAACGAATAGTTGGGAGGCGATTAGAATGGTGAGCAAAGCGACCTGAAGGGGTGCCTGGTCTGTCGGCGATCCGGGGGTGTTACGCCCCATTTAAAAGGGGCGTCAGCTTCAACGCTTCCCATTCACTTTGAATGGGTGACGTCAGGCGTTGCCGAACTGCATTGTAGATCCGTCTGCGCCGCTTCAGTGGTGTTGATCGCTGCAGAAGTTGGGACTTTCTCAACTTTTCAAGTGCCGACGGAAGCGCCAGCCAATCAGATCGCTGTATGCAAATACACCAGTTCAGACAGTAGCCGATTGCTGACTAATTTCATTGGCTGACGCTGCTATGATGATCGCGTCAGCCCCAACTTCAGACACGCCCTCTGTCAAGCGTTGACGCTGAAGCCCTGTGTGAATGGGGTGTTACAGATTGTACCAATCACATGAGGACTGGGGGAAGGGGTTGAAATTCCGGGAGTTTTCTGGGAGAAATGACAAACCGGGAGGTGGGTCTGAAATACGGGAGACTCCCGGGAAAAACGGGAGTGTTGGCAGGTATGAAGCACACAGTTCAAAAGCAATAGGTTAACTCATTTTTATTAAGCAAAGTCAACTAATCACTTTAAAACAGATTTACTCACGTTTTTTTTTTAATCTAAAGTCGATTAAACTCTTTGAAGGCAATGTGTAGAAGTGGGAAATATGACCAAAATTCTATTTACACTGTGTGAGTAATTTTATTTTGATAAAATGAAATAACAATATTTTTAATGATATAGCAATTTAAATGGTGCCACAGTCATTACGTCAATAATGTTTTATATATATTCAGATCAATAAATAAAACAAGACTAAGTATGTTATGACATAAAGTCTAATGAAGCAGTGGTGGGCATTAAGACCTGGGGGAGGCTTTACAATTTACTGAGAAATATTGTACACAGAGTTATTCTGTACTCAGATTTGCAGTTTAAATTAATTAGCCGCGTTAAGTTGGTTGAGATAGCCACGCCCCCCTTATTTACATATTGCATTACACACAATAAAAAAGAACTAAGACTGTTGACAATTTATTTTGCGGTAACGATATATGCATCATACTTCTGAGCCTTAGTAACAAGTTTACTCACATTTTTTCAAGTAACGTCAACTAAACACCGTAAAAGCAACGTGTAGAGGTGGGCGCTACATAACCAAAATTAAATTTCACATTATGAGTCATTTTATTTTGACAAAATAAAACAACATAATAATTGTAATGAGAAAATATTATTAAAGCAGATATTGAATTACGCTTTGTAGGACTGGTGCCAGTCATTATGTCAAACCTTTTTAATATATACTGTGACCAATATATAAAACAACACTAGGCATTTTATTACGTAACTTTATGTTATTTATGAATTTTAAGTGAATTTTAATAGTAAGTCTAATGTGAAGCAGTGGTGGGCATTAGGACCTGGAGGAGGCTTTACAACTTACTGAAAAATATTGTACACAGAGTTATTCTGTACTCAGATTTGCAGTTTAAATTAATTAGCCACGTTAAGTTGGTTGAGTTAGCCACGCCCCCTTATTTACATATTGCATTACACACAATAAAACAGAACTAAAACGGTTGACAATTTATTTTGCGGTAACGATATATGCATCATGCAGCCTTAGTAACAAGTTTACTCACATTTTTTCAAGTAACGTCAACTAAACACTGTAAAAGCAACGTGTAGAGGTGGGCGCTATATAACCAAAATTAAATTTCACATTATGAGTAATTTTATTTCGACAAAATGAAACAACATAATAATTGTAACGAGAAAATATGAATAAAGCAGATATTGAATTACACTTTGTAGGACTGGTGCCAGTCATTATGTCAAAGATTTTTAATATATACCGTGATCAATATATAAAACAACACGAGGCATTTTATTACGTAACTTCATGTTATTTATGAATTTTAAGTGAATTTTAATAGTAAGTCTAATGTGAAGCAGTGGTGGGCATTAGGACCTGGGGGAGGCTTTACAATTGACTGAGAAATATTGTACACAGAGTTATTCTGTACTCAGATTTGCAGTTTAAATTACTTAGCCACGTTAAGTTGGTTGAGATAACCACGCCCCCTTATTTACATATTGCATTACACACAATAAAAAGAACTAAAACGGTTGACAATTTATTCTGCGGTAACGATATATGCATCATACTTTCCAGCCTTAGTAACAAGTTTACTCAAATTTTTTCAAGTAACGTCAACTAAACACTGTAAAAGCAACGTGTAGAGGTGGGCGCTATTCACCTTATTCTCCGCATACGAGCGGGCGCAGCCATTTGAATCATTTTGGCTCGAGACTTCCGCTCTCATTCACTTCCATTCATTTTTAGACGTTAAAAACAGCTCGTTCTGCTGCTTGATGTTGCAAACTGAGGTTTTCTTATTATACTATTCTATTTTGTCTGTATAATCATGCAAACACTTGTTTGTAGAGCAAGTAGTTTGACCGTTTTCAGCCGTTTATTATTTCTAGTCATTTCTTCCATAGGCAACTGAATCGGAAGTTCTAAAACAATCGCAAAAACGAGCGCACTTCCGCATTCAAGAATAAGGTCAATATAACCAAAATTAAATTTCACATTATGAGTCATTTTATTTCGACAAAATGAAACAACATAATAATTGTAATGAGAAAATATTATTAAAGCAGATATTGAATTACGCTTTGTAGGACTGGTGCCAGTCATTATGTCAAATCTTTTTAATATATACTGTGATCAATATATAAAACAACACGAGGCATTTTATTACGTAACTTCATGTTATTTATGAATTTTAAGTGAATTTTAATAGTAAGTCTAATGTGAAGCAGTGGTGGGCATTAGGACCTGGAGGAGGCTTTACAATTTACTGAGAAATATTGTACACAGAGTTATTCTGTACTCAGATTTGCAGTTTAAATTAATTAGCCACGTTAAGTTGGTTGAGATAGCCACACCCCCTTATTTACATATTGCATTACACACAATAAAAAGAACTAAAACGGTTGACAATTTATTCTGCGGTAACGATATATGCATCATACTTTCCAGCCTTAGTAACAAGTTTACTCAAATTTTTTCAAGTAACGTCAACTAAACACTGTAAAAGCAACGTGTAGAGGTGGGTGCTATTCACCTTATTCTCCGCATACGAGCGGGCGCAGCCATTTGAATCATTTTGGCTCGAGACTTCCGCTCTCATTCACTTCCATTCATTTTTAGGCATTAAAAACAGCTCGTTCTGCTGCTTGATGTTGCAAACTGAGGTTTTCTTATTATATTATTCTATTTTGTCTGTATAATCATGCAAACACTTGTTTGTAGAGCGAGTAGTTTGACCGTTTTCAGCCGTTTATTATTTCTAGTCATTTCTTCCATAGGCAACTGAATCGGAAGTTCTAAAACAATCGCAAAAACGAGCGCACTTCCACATTCAAGAATAAGGTCAATATAACCAAAATTAAATTTCACATTATGAGTCATTTTATTTCGACAAAATGAAACAACATAATAATTGTAATGAGAAAATATTATTAAAGCAGATATTGAATTACGCTTTGTAGGACTGGTGCCAGTCATTATGTCAAATCTTTTTAATATATACTGTGATCAATATATAAAACAACACGAGGCATTTTATTACGTAACTTCATGTTATTTATGAATTTTAAGTGAATTTTAATAGTAAGTCTAATGTGAAGCAGTGGTGGGCATTAGGACCTGGAGGAGGCTTTACAATTTACTGAGAAATATTGTACACAGAGTTATTCTGTACTCAGATTTGCAGTTTAAATTACTTACCCACGTTAAGTTGGTTGAGATAGCCACGCCCCCTTATTTACATGTTTTATTACACACAATAAAACAGAACTAAAACGGTTGACAATTTATTCTGCGGTAACGATATATGCATCATGCAGCCTTAGTAACAAGTTTACTCACATTTTTTCAAGTAACATCAACTAAACACTGTAAAAGCAACGTGTAGAGGTGGGCGCTACATAACCAAAATAAATTTCACATTACGAGTAATTTTATTTTGATAAAATGAAACAACATAATAATTGTATTGAGAAAATATTAATAAAGCAGATATTGACCTACACTTTGTAGGACTGGTGCCACAGTCATTACGTCAATCCTTATAATATATATATATATATATATATATATATATATATATATATATTATATATATATAATATTATAATATATAATATATTATAATATATATTATAATCAATACAAACAACGAGACTGATAACTTTTATGACATAACATCATGTTATTTGTAAATTTTAATTCTAAGTTTAATGTGAAGCAGTGGTGGGCATTAGGACCTGGGGGAGGCTTTACAATTGACTGAGAAATGTTGTACACAGAGTTATTCTGTACTCAGATTTGCAGTTTAAATTAGTTAGCCACGTTGAGTTAGTTGAGATAGCCACGCCCCCTTATTTGCATACTGCATTACACACAATACAAAAAACTATTGCGGGTGACAATTTATTCCGCAGTAACGAAATAAACATCATATTTCCCACCCCTAGTGACAAGTTTAGTCACGTTTCTAAAGTAAAGTCGACTAATCGCTTCTTACAGTGTACGTCTCCTGCTTGAACGCCAAAGGGAAGAGAATGACAGCATTTCCCTCGGCGTTTGTTTGCAAGGATGATCTTAGCCCGAGGCGGTTAGCATTAATTAAAAAGCGCAGGAGCAAAAGCTTGGGCTGCTGAATTTGAGTTTGGGAGGAGATGTGATTTGAGATGCTAAATTCCTGCAGAATGACAGAACTGATGACTAATTCAGAGCTGTTTGTGCTGTTTTATGTAAGTTGCTGGTGGAGTTACATAAGTCCTCTCCATCTCAGCACAAACTTGCAGCACTTTGAAGTCAAGCAGGGTTAAAGGGTATAAACACACACGCACACACACACACACACACACACACGCACATATATTCAAGCACATGCAGACGTATGCTCTAAAAACACCAAGAGCGTTAATCCTCTTTGCTCTCTGATGGGTAGAGATGCTTTAATTGTGTTCAGTTTGATGTAAGCAAATGCTTCTGCAGGCAAAACTACTTGCTGATGCATCGATACAGCAAATATACAAAGTAAAGACCTGCGCTGGAGTAAAAGTACAAACTTCATAATGAAATATGACCGCAAGTCCTTCTTTTCAATTATTGAAGACTCACTCTGATTGGATCATTTGAATCAGTGAGTTGTTTACAGAAGATAAACTCAGAATGAATCATTTGAATTAGTCAGTTGTTTAGTGGAGATTCACTCAGAATCGATCATTTGAATCAGTGAGTTGTTTACAGAAGATTCACTCAGAATGAATCATTTAAATTAGTCAGTTGTTTAGTGGAGATTCACTCAGAATCGATCATTTGAATCAGTGAGTTGTTTACAGAAGATTCACTCTGAATGAATCATTTGAATTAGTCAGTTGTTTAGTGGAGATTCACTCAGAATCGATCATTTGAATCAGTGAGTCGTTTAGTGGACCCTCATTTTGAAAAAAATAATTTGAATCAGTGAGTTGTTTAGTGGAGACTCACTCTGAACAGATCATTTGAATCATTTAATAGTTTATTAGAGACTCACTATGAATTGATTATTTGAATCAATGAGTTGTTTACTAAAGACTCTCTAAAGAGATCACTTGAATTCACAAATTGTTTACCAGAGACTCAATTTATAGGATAATTTGAATCAGTTAGTTGTTTACTGGAGATTCACTCTAATGGATCATTTGAATCAGTGAGTTGTTACTGGAGATTCACTCAGAATGGATCATTTGAATCAGTTAGTTTTTTTAGTAGAGATTCACTCAGAATGGATCATTTGAATCAGTGAGTTATTTACTAGAGACTAATTCTGAAAGAATCATTTGAATCAGTGAGTTGTTTACTGTAGACTTTTAAATGGATCATTTAAATCATTAGGTGCGTTCGACATGAAGCACAGCTGCAGCCGGTGATCAACGAGATTAGCCGAGCGCAGGCGGGGGCGGAGTTGAAAACGGAGCCGTCAAGCCGGCCACTTCGGGGACTCAAGTTGCTGCAGTCATGATTACTGATCACATGGCGTGATCATTTATTTATTTATTTATTGAAATAACAACAAAAGATATTAAGTACAAATAAAATCAAAATACAGTCTCTACAAACTTCATTTTTAAACAGTAAGGGAATTATGAATTAAAATTAAGTAGCCTACATACAAATGCATGAGAAATAAGGGGGGAAATAAGGGCACATAAAAATGAAATAAATATCCACGAATAGGATTATTTTGAATAATGAAGGCATTTTTAAAAAAGCCCTTTAATCCAAAAAGATTGAACAAAATGACCAAAATAAATGAGCTACACTTTCAGTAGAAATTTCCCAGAAAGAGCAGGTACATCAATGACACTTTTAACTTTTATTTCTGCGTAATATGGTTTGACTGAAAATAAAATATTTTAGAATCATATTTTTATATTACATATTTTTATATAACTTAATTTGCTGAGAAATCGTCAGGATCAATGATGATAATTATTGTATTACAAGTCTGTAAGACTTATTTGAGTTAATATTTAAGTTATTTACTAAAATATATCATTTATATCGTTTATGGAGCTAAATACAGTAGTCTGTATAAAAAAGGCAGAATAAACCTGTGCAAACAATCTAGTCAGTATGAACAAATTATGTAACAAAAGACGATGCTGCAGTAAAATATCTGTAGTCTTTTAATAAGCATGATGTGTACAAGATAGAGAGTGTTTGAACAACAGTTAATTGTTTGTTTTGAAATTTGTGAGAAGGATGTTGTCCAATAATAAACCTGAATCACACGTGGTTGTTGTCATGCGGTGAACTTGGCCAATCGTATTATATTGGTGTCGTCATCAGAGTTCATGCAGGCGCTCTTCAGTTGCTGCGCGGGCTGAGTCAGTCGTCTGATCTCGAAGCGCTGTCGCGGTACTTTGATGCCACATGTGACAGTCACATGCCGTCGGCGCAGCATCAATCCGGCCAAAATTTCTAACCAGCATGCACTGCTTTAAGACAGACTTCGATCGATCTGCGCAGCGCTGCATGAAGTCGAACGCACCTATTGAGTTGTTTACTGGAGACTTATTCTAAATGGATCATTTGAATCAGTGAGTTGTTCACTGGAGACTCACTCTGAATGGATCATTTGAATCATTGAGTTGTTTACTATAGACTCACTCTGAATGGATCATTTGAATCATTGAGTTGTTTACCAGTGACACATTCTGTATGGATCATTTGAATCAGTGAGTTGTTCACTGGAGACTCACTCAGAATGGATCATTTGAATCATTGAGTTGTTTACTGGACACTCACTCTGAATGGATCATTTGAATCATTGAGTTGTTTACCAGTGACACATTCTGTATGGATCATTTGAATCAGTGAGTTGTTCACTGGAGACTCACTCTGAATGGATCATTTGAATCATTGAGTTGTTTACTGGAGACTCACTCTGAATGGATCATTAGAATCAGTGAGTTGTTAAGTTAATTCAAAATAACTTTAAGCTGTTTTTAGGATGTTTTGTGGATTAAAAAGTACAATATTTTGTTCTGGAATTTGGTGAAGTAAAGTAAACCCTCTTCTCAAAATAAAAATGCTCAAATACTTAATAGAAAGTGTCCTGAAGTACAGTAGTGAAGTAAAAGTACTTATTTTCTGGTTTTATACAGAGATTATTGTGATTTTGGATCCTCTCCCATCACACAAACCCTCTCTCATTTTAATAGTATAATGAAGGCATTATTTTGTGTGTTTACCAGGCCATTTTCCTCTTAAGTACCATTGACTAGCCCCAAAATGTATGCGACTTCAGATTTTACTGTCCTTATGGGGACATTCGCTCCTCAAAATGAAGGCAAAAGCTATCTCTCTCTCTCTCTCTCTCTCTCTCTCTCTCTCTCTCACACACACACACACAGTCTGCAGTCTCATTACGTGTGATGTGACCCCATTATTACGCTTCCCTGAAGTATCTTTCAGCACTGAGTGTCATCCATCAGTTAGTCCTCTAAAACAGCCACAAGAATTAAAGATTTTATCCAACATTCGCCATCTACACATCCTCTCTTCGACTGATCATCAATACTGCTTAACGTAAAGCTCTACAGCCGTCCTATATTCTCAAACACACACAAAACACAGTGGTCAACGTTTACACTGGCGATATGAACCTAAAATTATTATCACAATATTTTCTGCTATTTATTGTGATAACAATATTATTGACGATTAAGAAAAATGGATCCGCAAGAAAAAAAGTGCTGTATTTTTAGTGAAAAGCACAAGTTTACATTTTTAATCCCATATCCTCACACATACACACTCACACACACAACAACAAAGTGGTCAGCGCTTACACGGGCGATACAGACTTAAAATGAATTCTGTTGAGTTTAGAGAAGGCGGTGGGTGGAATCGGTTGGTCAGTCAGTCGACAGCGCCCTCTGGTGGATTTATGCGAGAACAGCAGGCGATAATGGCACTCGTGAGAGAAAAATGAGAACTGAAAAAGTGCACACAGCGGCCTCTGGTGGATTCACGAAAAAAAACGTAGCTCCTGGGAAATATTTGGCGCTCTCCAGAAATGTATACAGGGGTACGCAATCAGAATGAGCCTGGATTGAATAAGAATGTGTTTACAAACTAAAAAAACAAATCCATTAATGAAATGCACAGCGAATTAAAAAGAAAATTATATGTATATATTTTTTTATTTGTTTGTATTTTTCCCTTTTATTATTATTATTATTATTATTATTATTATTTTTGTTATACTATAATTTTTTATTTATTAATTTTAATTTAATTTTTATTTTATTTTATTTTAATTAAATTTAAATTTTTTATTAATTTTATTTTATTTATTTAATTTTTTTTATCTTTTATTTTTATTGTTGTTTGGTAGTAAAGTGTAAAACTAATAAAAATACCTATTTTCCTGTGTATTTTTTATTTATCAAAAATGCAAAAGCGTAATAAGTAGGGCTGCACAATATATAGTACAGCTATATATTTTTAGATATTGCAAAGTGTGAATATGCAATAGTCACATCGCAGGACATTTTATCAAATGCTTGTGTTTTTAAGGCCTTCAGTAAACATTTAAAGTTAGTTTAAAGCATTTGGGCACAAGGAATTATTACGTTTGTAGCTTTACCAAACATTAATTGTATTTAAATAATTATATAGAGAAGTTTTACAAACTAATTTCGAGAGGAGCACGTGATATGATTGATCGCAGCTGGCCTCTCATCCATAATCAGAAATAATCCACTGGGATTGAGCCAAGCTTACAATAAATAGACTGGTTTTACCCTACTACCTTATCTTCATTTTGGAAGAATCCCCCCGCCCACCCCATCTCCTCCTTTTGCTCCTTTACCAGGGGGGCTCTCGAGACCTACCTGATCTCGGACCCACTTACATGCTTATTGACCAGGTCAATTATCTCAGAGCTCAGGGTTCTCTCCCGGGACAGCATGCCAAACCTGCTAATAGCGTCAAACATATCTACAGTTGAAGTCAGAATTATTCGCCCCCCTTTAAATTTTTTTTCTTCTTTAAATATTTCCCAAATGATGTTTAACAGAGCAAGGAAATTTCCACAGTAGGTCTGATAATATTTTTTCTTCTGGAGAAAGTCTTATTTATTTTATTTTGGCTAGAATAAAAGCAGTTTTTAATTTTTTAAACACCATTTTAAGGTCAATATTATTAGCCCCTTTAAGCTATATATTTTCCCGATAGTCTACAGAACAAACCATCATTATACAATACCTTGCCTAATTACCCTAACCTGCCTAGTTACCCTAATTAACCTAGTTAAGCCTTTAAATGTCACTTTAAGCTGTATAGAAGTGTCTTGAAGAATATCTAGTCTAATATTATTTACTGTCATCATGACAAAGAGAAAATAAATCAGTTATTAGAGATGACGAGTTATTAAAACTATTATGATTAGAAATGTGTTGGAGAAATCTGCTCTCCGTTAAACAGAAATTGGGGAAAAAATAAACAGGGGGGCTAATAATTCTGACTTCTGAACTGTAAGTGTGAACACCTGAAATAAACAATACGCAGCTTTATTGTTTATTTCAGTACCAGTATGCTGGTTAGACTCCTTCATTTGTATTTTTTCTCTGATTTATTTATCTCTTCTTGTATTTTGTTTATTATATTTTAAGCACTCCCCTACAAAATCCTCCCAATCAATATTAAATTATTCATTAATTAAGTTGTCTTGTGAATAATCACAATATAAATCACAGAAAATTTTAATATCGCAATGTCCTTTATTCCAATATCCTGCAGTAATAACCTTGCTATGCATGTCCCTAAATATACAAGTCTGTTTCTTGTACCTTTCTCAGACACAAATCTATTCAGCTGAAATGTGACATTGACGCTGACACACACTTGTCTTTTTTCTATGCCGTCAGCTCACTCCTAAACACACACACTGGAATCTTTTCATCTTGTAACCATGGCAGTTGGTAGAATACAGTAGGAATCCAGCCGATAACAAAGTGCTTACATAACTATTGCATCGCCAAGCCCGACTCCTACCTTGCACACCTCTTTTCCTTCTTCTCTGCCTCTCACTTATGTGCTCCCTTTCTATTTTTCCAACAGAATCACTCTGTGCCTATTCACGCTATGAATCACATGTATCACATGTCATTGTCAAAAAGTAAGTGCACCTATTGTATATATAAGAATACATACAGTATCAACAGCTATCCCTCTCTCTTTTATTCTCCAGAAATGAGATGAATACACAAATACTGATCAGAAAGTGGATCAAATATGGGATTTAAACTTGGGGATCAGGGGCGACACGGTGGCTCAGTGGTTAGCACTGTTGCCTCATAGCAAGAAGGCCGCTGGTTTGAGTCTCAGCTGGGTCAGTTGGTGTTTCTGTGTGGAGTTTGCATGTTGCATGTGTTGGTGTGTGTTTCCTCCGGGTGCTCCGGTTTCCCCCACAGTCCAAACACATGCGCTATAGGGGAATTGATCAACTAAATTGGCCGTAGTGTATGATTGTGTGTGTGTGTGTGTGAATGAGTGTGTATGAGGGTTTCCCAGTACTGGGTTGCAGCTGGAAGGGCATCCATTGCATAAAACATATGCTGGATAAGTTGGTGGTTCATTCCGCTGTGGCAACCCCTGATGAATAAAGCGACTAAGTGAATGAATGAATGAATGAATGAATGAATGAATGAACTGGGGGGTCACTAATTAATATATTCTCCAAGAGGCCCAGAAACTAGGACTGAGCAATATTTTATTCCTGTGAATGATTCTGCAATAGTCTTGTAGGATCTGCAATGTCAAGTTTATTATTGGAAATACCCATTTATTATAAATACCCAGAAAACAGAGTTCTGAACACATGCATTGGAGTGATCGTGTATGATTTCAAGCAAATTTAAAGCATTTGGAAAACGGAAAACGTGTTGCTTTAACGAAGATTAATTGCATTTATTTATTTATACAATTGAAACATTGTGCAAATACAGGAACTGGTGTTTTCGAATGGTTTTAGGACAACTTTGGTGAAAGGTTTTTGACCCACTTTAAATGTAATAACTAAGTAGTTATAATAGGTGGTGGAAAGAGTTCTGAAAAATCATCCTCCAGTAAAAGTACCATTACTTGCCTAAAAATGTAGTGCAAGTAGAGTAAAAGTATCTGCTGTAAATATTACTCAGAGTAGGAGTAAAACGTAGCCCTTTAAAAGTACTCAAGAGTAGTGAGTAATACACTGTATAAAGCTGATGAGTTTACATGTAGTTTGGGGATGTGTGTAAACGTAACATTCTGTAGTGCATTTAGTTATTGTCCAGCAGGCGCACAACATCATCAGACGTTAATATTAGCTTAGATTAAGGTTGTGATGTCGGGTGACCAAAATTCAATGTCTAGCCAGCGTGTAAGGACAACGTTGCTGTATTTTCATGTCCAATAATGGCGTCAAATGACATTGATATCTAGGTGAATTTAGGTTGTGTTGAAAAGTGACCAAAATCCAACATCTTAAACCAACGTCATATTGACGTCAAATAATGACATTTATTCGCCATGTATGGCAACCAAAATCTAACATCTGATAGAGGTCATAGTGATAACGTCCACACAAGCTCAAGCTGTAACATCATTAGACGTTGATATTTGGTTGATTTTAGGTTTGGCGTTGGACACTGACATCGTCAGGCTGATGTTGAGTTATGACGTCAACCCCATTTTCATTTCCAAAACAAAATGCAGCGTCCCCACGACATTGGGGTACAACATCAATCTGACGTCTCGTGTCTGCTGGGTGTTTAAGGCCATTTCGGTCATCATACAGTAAACATCCGTCATCTTCTCATCAGTGACATGCATCTAAACAGTCTCTGGGTCTCTATGTGTAAAGATTTTGGACGTCTTCTTGGACACTTTTAATGCTTCCAAACAGTTTGCTGTGATTATAAATCGCCCATGTCTTGAGGTAGTTCAGTATGATGTGATTTACCTTCTATGTGTGATTTGACTGGACAGGAATCACAGGACTGATTCTGCTAATCCCCATAGACAAGACAAAATACAGTAGTGACTGCAGGATGAAGGAAAGTAGTGGAGTAAAAGTACTGAAACTGCAGTAAACATGTGCTCGAGGGAAAATAAAAGTACACATTTATAAACTACTTAGTAAAGTACAATTCCTGAGAAAAACTGCTCAATTACAGTAGTCTGAGTATTTGTAATTTGAATATTTAATTTCTGTACCTCAGTATTGTTAGAGTAAAAAGTACTGTACTTTATTTTTGTATTATTTTACAATCGTACCTTTGTTGTATTGTATTTATTTATGCTTGTAATTTATTTATTATTATATGTTATGCAGATTCACTCCATATCAAATGATGGATTCTTCCCAAATAGAGTTATTTAAATGAGTTATAAATGTAGTTATTTAAAATGTTTTTTTTTGTAATTCTTTCTGGCTTTGTGAAACATTTTGGTCAACGATGGTTGTTTTTAAAAGGGTTAGTGCAATAAAAATAAAAACTGAGCTGAATTGAATAATTATATCACAAAACAAAACATTGCAATGTCATTTTTTTTCCAATATTGTGCAGAAACTACAACCACAATCAGAGGAATTCACAAGTTCAACACCACCAGCTTTGATTTCTCCATTTAATGAGGGTACATTTACTGGTGCTTCTTCAGCCTGTCAGTCCACGCTGGAAAACATTTATTATTTACCTTCCAACTAAAGAAAACTAGGACTGAGCGTTATGATAAAAAATATGATCTAACAATATACGTCTATCCTTATAACAACATATCACAATATAGTACTATTTTAAGCATTTTAAGTGTAACTATGCTGATACTAATTATACATATATTATAAACCAGCACATGTTGCCTCAACAGAGTACCAAAAATTAAGCAAAAAGCAAGTCTAACCTCCCACAACCTATATGTAAGGAACATACTGAAGTGGTAAAATAACTAAATCATCTATATTTTACTATATGTACCATAAACCATATTTTGCACCACAAATCAGGAAAAAAAGTGAGTCTTACGTCCCACAACCTATAAATGAGTAACATAATGGAGCGGTGATCAAACTATACTATTAACTATAAATCAGCACATCTTGCCTCAACGGTGCATCAAAAATAGAGCAAAAAGCAAGTCTTATCTCACACAACCTATATGTAATGAACATACTGAAGAGGTAAAAAAAACTATGCCATCTATATTTTACTATATGTATCATAAACCAGCATATTTTGCACCAAAAATCAGGCAAAAAAGTGAGTCTTGCGTCCCACAACCTATAAACGAGTAACATAACGGAGCGATAATCAAACTATACTAACTATTAACTATAAATCAGCACATTTTGCATCAACGGTGCCTACACATAATAAACAAACCGAGCGCTGAATTAACTATACTAAATATACATGTACTAAATCAGCACATTTTGCCTAAACAGCGCACCAATAATCAAGCAAAAAAGCAAGTCTAACCTCCCACAACCTATAAATGAGTAACATAACGAAGCGGTAATCAAACTATACTAACAATTAACTATAAATCTGCACATTTTGTCTCAAAGGAGCACCACAAATCAAGCAAAAAGTGATTCTTACCTCCCTATACATAGCTATAATATATATACAATGAAGCGGTAACATACACTGTAAAAATGCAGGGTTTCACACAATTCGATTAAGTTAACTTAACAAATTGAAGTGGATTGAACATCCAGCACATTTAGCGCAAAAAAATCAAGCAAAAAGTGAGTCTTACCTCCCACAACCGCATATAATAAATAAACCAGAGTGGTTATATCACTATACTAACTATACATATAGTAAACCAGCACATTTTGCCTTAAAAGTGCACCAAAAATAAAGCAAAAAGCAAGTCTTACCTCACACAACCTATATGTAACAGACATACTGAAGTGGTAAAATAACTATACTAACTACTGACTATATATGTCCAATAAACCAGCATATTTTGCACCACAAATCAGGCAAAAAAGCGAGTCCCAACTCCCACAACCTCTAAATAAGTAACATAACAGAGTGGTTATTAAACTATACCAACTATTAAAAACTATTATAACTATTATAAATCAGGACATTTTGTCTCAACAGAGCACCAAAAATCAAGCAAAGACTGAGTCTTACCTCCCACAACCTACAGTATACATAATAAACAAACCAGAGTGCTGAATTAACTACTAAATATACATGTACTAAATCAGCACATTTAGCCTCAAAGGAGCACCAAAAATTAAGTAAAAAAGCAAGTCTAACCTCCCACAAGCTATAAATAAGTAACATAAGATAGCAATAATCAAACTATACTAACAATTATCTATAAATAAGCACATTTTGCCTCAACAGAGCACCAAAAATCAAGCAAAAAGGTAGTCTTGCCTCCCACAACCTACACATAATAAACAAACCAGAGCGCTGAATTAACTATACTAAATATACATGTACTAAATCAGCACATTTTGCCTAAACAGTGCACCAAAAATTAAGTAAAAAAGCAAGTCTAACCTCCCACAACCTATACGTAAGGAACATACTGAAGTGGTAAAATAACTATACTAACAACTAACTATACATGCACCATAAACCATATTTTGCACCACAAATCAGGCAAAAAAGTGAGTATTTTGTCCCACAACCTCTAAATAAGTAACATAACGAAGCGGTAATCAAACTATACTAACTATTAACTATAAATCAGGACATCTTGCCTCAACAGAGCACCAAAAATCAAGCAAAAAGGTAGTCTTACCTCCCACAACCTACACATATTAAACAAACCGAGCGCTGAATTAACTATACTAAATATACATGTACTAAATCAGCACATTTTGCCTCAAAGGTGCACCAAAAATTAAGTAAAAAAGCAAGTCTAACCTCACACAACCTATAAATAAGTAACATAAGATAGCAATAATCAAACTATACTAACAATTATCTATAAATCAGCACATTTTGCCTCAACAGAGCACCAAAAATCAAGCAAAAAGGTAGTCTTGCCTCCCACAACCTACACATAATAAACAAACCAGAGCGCTGAATTAACTATACTAAATATACATGTACTAAACCAGCACATTTAGCCTAAACAGTGCACCAAAAATTAAGTAAAAAAGCAAGTCTAACCTCCCACAACCTATACGTAAGGAACATACTGAAGTGGTAAAAAACTATACTAACAACTAACTATACATGCACCATAAACCATATTTTGCACCACAAATCAGGCAAAAAAGTGAGTATTTTGTCCCACAACCTCTAAATAAGTAACATAACGAAGCGGTAATCAAACTATACTAACTATTAACTATAAATCAGCACATCTTGTCTCAACAGAGCACCAAAAATCAAGCAAAAAGTAATTCTTACCTCCCACAACCTACACATATTAAACAAACCGAGCGCTGAATTAACTATACTAAAGACACATGTACTAAATCAGCACATTTTGCCTAAACAGCGCACCAATAATCAAGCAAAAAAGCAAGTCTAACCTCCCACAACCTATAAATGAGTAACATAACGAAGCGGTAATCAAACTATAGTAACTATTAACTATAAATAAGCACATTTTGCCTCAAAGGAGCACCACAAATCAAGCAAAAAGTGATTCTTACCTCCCTATACATAGCTATAATATATATACAATGGAGCGGTAACATACACTGTAAAAATGCAGGGTTTCACACAATTCGATTAAGCCAACTTAACAAATTGAAGTGGATTGAACATCCAGCACATTTAGCTCAAAAAATCAAGCTAAAAGTGAGTCTTACCTCCCACAACCGCATATAATAAATAAACCAGAGTGGTTATATCACTATACTAACTATACATATAGTAAACCAGCACATTTTGCCTTAAAAGTGCACCAAAAATAAAGCAAAAAGCAAGTCTTACCTCACACAACCTATATGTAACAGACATACTGAAGTGGTAAAATAACTATACTAACTACTGACTATATATGTCCAATAAACTAGCATATTTTGCACCAAAAATCAGGCAAAAAAGCGAGTCCCACGTCCCACAACCTCTAAATACGTAACATAACGGAGTGGTTATCAAACTATACTAACTATTAACTATAAATCAGGACATTTTGTCTCAAAAGAGCACCAAAAATCAAGCAAAGAGTGAGTCTTACCTCCCACAACCTACAGTATACATAATAAACAAACCAGAGCGCTGAATTAACTACTAAATATACATGTACTAAATCAGCACATTTAGCCTCAAAGGAGCACCAAAAATTAAGTAAAAAAGCAAGTCTAACCTCACACAACCTATAAATAAGTAACATAAGATAGCAATAATCAAACTATACTAACAATTAACTATAAATCAGCACATTTTGCCTCAACAGAGCACCAAAAATCAAGCAAAAAAGTGATTCTCACCTCCCTATACATAGCTATAATATATATACACAACGGAGCGGTAACATACACTGTAAGAAATGCAGGGTTTCACACAATTCGATTAAGTTAACTTAACAAATTTAAGTGGATTGAACATACAGCAAATTTCACACCAAGACACAAGCAAAAAGTGAGTCTTACTCCCCACAACCTACACATAATAAACAAACCAGAGCATTAACATGACTATACATGTACAAAACCAGCACATTTTGCCTCAACAGCGCACCAAAAATCAGCAAAAAGTGAGTCTTACCTGCCACAACCTTTACATAACTAACACAGCAGAGTGGCGATCTGACTATACTAACCACCGACTACACACACACACTCTAAACCAGCACATTTTGACTCAAAAGAGCACCAAAAAATAAGAAATCAAGCAATAACCCTTGAGTCTTACCTCCCGCAGTTCATGTGCCACATCTTTCAGCTCTTTGAGGATTCCTTCCAGCTGCTGGATCACCATCTTCATGTGGCTGCGGATCTGCTCTCTCTGACTGGGGGTCTCAGAGGGTTCCCGGGCTGGAGCTCGGCTCTGGGACATCCTTCAAAAGCTGCTCACGGGCCGGGGTGCGGAGCGCTGAGGGCAGGGCCGGGCCGAGCCACCATCCATGTCTGGGGCCTCCGGGAGCCGCAGTGCTACTGATCCGATCTGGGGCTCGGGCCGCGCGGGAAGGCTTCAACATCTTAAAACACGCCTGGGTCTGGGGTCAAGCCTCTTCTTGCTGTGTATTTCGGGGCATGTCGGAGCTCCAGACGCAGAGGGAATGGAAGATGCTGGAGTCATTAGATCCAAATACACACCAAACTCCAATGAAATGTGCGAATTTCACTGATGCATGTTTGTTGGGGGGCTTTAGAAATGCGCTTGCATTGATTATCACTGCTGTCTCTGATGGAGAATTCCTCTTTTATGTGAAGACATGATGAGTGTCAGAAAATGATCCTCATGATGTGAGAATGGGCTTTAATAAAAATCCAATGCATGGAGGAAAAAAGGAAACTCCCCAAAGCTGCCTTGAAGTCATAAGATGACTGATTATTGTTGTTTTTAATGAAATATGATATATTTAGTCCTTTGGACTCCAAAAAAGGTCACATATTCCACTTGTCCTTGAACTCTATCTGTAAAAAAAGAAAAGAAGAGAGCAGCATGTTAGTGCGATCACAAAAACATACAGTTTGCTTTGCTTTAAAGGGATAGATCACTCAAAAATGAACATTTATTCACCAAATACTGACATTTTCAGGAGAAAGCTGACCTCCAATGTAGGAAAAACACATACTACGGAAGTCAATGCTTACAGGATTCAACATATCGTCATGTATGTTCATCAGAAAATGGTTTTGAAGCACTCAAGTCTGAGTATATGCTGTCATTTTTTGTGTGAACGACCCCTTTAATGTGCGAACACACGTGTGTATGCATGTGTGTGTGTTTGTCCTTGCACATTTGTGCATGTCTGAAATGATAAACCAAGGCAACCGACTAATGCTGTCAGAGCGGCTGGCAAAGCTGCAACTACACTTACGATAAGTGTTGTGATGAACGTTTCACACGTAACCCCCCGCGGGGTGTCAGACAGAACGCCGTATCCTTTCCATCAGGTCAGAGACACATTTCACACCCATTTCATTAGTGAAGGATCTCAATCTGCATCCCTCTGATGCTCTGCAAAATCCAGGATTAGATTTAGTTCTCCAAAAGTCATCCGATGAGCTCCACGTTTTTATTTCTCCAGGAAGAGACTAAAACTTGACCCTTTTCAAGCCCGAATTATCAATCGCTCACCTGGAAGACATGAAGGACAGCGATTTCTCGGTTTATCTGCTAACGTCTGCTTCCCTTCTCAAACACACATCATCTTCACAATCAAGCTTCAGTTTACCACATCAAATCAATTACAGCACGCAGAGAGAGAGACTGAGATACACACCAAAAATCGAACGCCCGTTGGAAACACACACTTCACAACACAGCGGTCTCTCACATACACTCTGTCAGAAAAGTGCGTGCAGGTTTGCCTTTCCTTTCCTCCTGGGGAATCAATGGGAATTCAGTTTTCGGCTTTAGACCATCCTGCCCCGTTTTGTTGCCGCGTCAGTCACCATCACACACACACACCGTCTTCCTCCCAATCACCACACACACACACTCTTTAATGTCTTCCCTTTTCTCTGTCCACGCAGTCACACTCGCCCACAGTCAGAAGGAGGGTTCATTCAGAGCTGTCCTTCAGAGAGAAGATGAAGCAGCAGGAGGACGAGGAGAATCAAAGATCGCTCCCACTATTCTTGCAATCCCGATCGGCAGCCTTGGAATCCTGAAAGTCCTCGGATGCTCTTGTTGCTGCGGCGACCACCAGCTTCCGATTCCTGGTCTCCGGTGATGCTGCTGTGGAAGAGACACCTCCTGTCGCCGTGACGACAGACTCTGACTGAGGGAGAGAGAGAGAGATGCTGCTGATTCGAGACCCTGTGGAAACACACACACACACTCCTGTCTCTCTCTCTCTCTTTTTTCCTCTCTCTCTTTCTGCCAGATGGAGGGAGGAAGAGGCTGGAGTTTATGGACAGGCTTTGGCTGCTCGCGGAGACGGCTCTCTGATGGTGGGGTGGGGAGGGACCGGGAGTTTTAAAGAGACAGTAGCGAGATTCACACTGTAATTCTATCTCTTTCATGTCCGTTTATTCATAGCCCTCCATTTTATTTATGGCCACAGTCCTACATTCTCCTGATACACGTTTTAGATGCCATTCTCCACAGCAAACATGAGTATAAAGATGGCGTTATCATGAAGCATGCTTACTTTCTTAAAAAAAAAAAGTATTATTATTTATTAATCTATCAATGATGTTTATTATATATGGGCTATATAAATTCTATCTCTTTCATCGTCCATTTATTCATAGCCCTCCATTTTTTATGTCCATAGTCCTACATTCTCCCAATAAGTGTTATAAATCTCATTCAACACAGCAAACATGCTCATAAAGACGGCATTTTCATTAAGCATAAGATGGTGATGCTTGTTTTCTAAAAAAAAAATGATTATCATGAAACCATCAATGATGTTCGTGATATTTAGGCTATGTAGAGATGAGCTCCACACTGTAACTATCTCTATCATGTCCGTTTATTCATAGCCCTCTGTTTTTTTATGTCCATAGTCCTACATTCTCCCAGTAAGTGTTATAAATCTCATTCTACACAGCAAACATGTTCATAAAGACGGCATTATATCATTGTTGTGATCTCCAGCACTGTGTTCTGTGCTGAAGATTATTTCCTGTGGTTTGTTGTAATCATCAGCAGTGCTTTCTCCATTGGAAATCACTTCCTACTGAACTACATATCCCAGAAGTCTTTGCCCCAATCCCTCCTGCCACAGCTGACACACACACACACGCACACACACGCACACACACGCACGCACTAGTGGCTGAGTCTTGTTATACTAAACTGTGAACATTACAACGTGTTTTCCTTGACTTGTTTTGCTGTGTGTTTTGACCTTCGCCTTGTTTGTTTATGTACGTTGCCTGCTGCCTGCCTGTTGACCTTCTGCCTGTTTTATTGACAACGATATACTAGTGATGGTCAAATGAAGCTTTCTTAACCAGTGAACCGTTCGACTCAATTGTATCGGAAAAAGGTTCGTTACTCGAAGCTTTCTAAATCAGAGCTCGATGAGGACCTCTGCTGGTTAAAGTGTGGGAAAGCACTGTGTTGCAAAAATGTCAAATGTTCACAACTGCTCAAATCATTCATGTAGTAATATAAACAAATTGAGTCAAAAAAGGTTGTAAATTATTTAGGATGTTTAATAGATAATAAATTACCAGGAGATGTTATGGCAAGTAAGGTTTTTACAAAGATATGTGGAAAAATTAGGTTCTTAGCAAGGCAAGCTGACCTGTTGGATGTTCATTCTTTAAAATTATTGACAGGAGCTTTGATTCAACCCCATTTTGATTATGCTACCTCATTTTGGTATAGTAGCTGCTCGCAGAGTATGAAGGATAAATTGCAAAAGGCACAAAATAAGTTAGTACGAATAATTAAAAAAATTCATCCTAGAGCACATTTGCACAAAGAGTTTTTTAAAGAATTAGGCATGCTAACTGTTAGTCAAAGAGTATGTTTTTTAAAACTGGGAATGGTACGTAAAATGTTTAATAATGTGGTTCCTAGTTATTTGGTGAACTATTTTCAAATGGTGGGGCAACAGCATTCATACAGTACTAGGGGCTGGGATTTTAATATTTGCTTATTTAAATTTAGAAGTCTAGTGGGTAAAAATATGTTTTTATATACAAGTGCAATCATGTGGAACAAAGACTTAAAGGTGCTGTATGTAAGCTTTTGATTCTTCTAAAGCATAAAAATACCATAATATGTTTGCAGATATTTAAGAAACATCCCAAGTGAACATACTTGTTTAACTGAAAAACAATGCTGAAGTCAGATATTCTGCTTTGAAAATGGTTTTTCCGTGCCGGAACGCTGTCTCTGTTTAGGTAAAGTTAACCTGCAGAATGCCAGTTTAGCCAGTTATATTTCAGCACTCCGGGTTGCCTTGTTGGAAAACAGCGTATTTCATTCATTCATTCAGAAAGGCTCTGAAAGCATACGCCCGTGACCGAAATGGACAGTATCAGACGTCGAAATGAGACAGATTCAGTTCCACATGAGGTTATTAATTAGCAAATGATATAAACATTACGAACGTAAACATTAGGTGAGCAGGTCACATTGTAATCTCGTGTCCTAACAACACGCAAACAGCAGTTTGACTCTTTGCACCAGACGAAACACGACAGAAATGTAAATACAGCCATTCAGAAGCACAGAATAAGCACTCACTCACGAAACGGTAAGGTTTAGAATCTATTCAAACTCACATTTTTAGCATTTAGCACTGAATAAAACACACGAGGCTTACCTGAGGTGCACTGTCATAGGTTTCACATGTTGAGCTGTGAGAAATAGAAACCATTTCTAATATCTCAATTCGAGGTGTTGGTTAGAACTAAAACTCCTTTTAATATGGAACATAATTCCTTCTATCGCGTGTTGTTGATTTTATTTAGAACACGGTTTTAAATCACTCGCTCCTGTACTCAATCTCTGGCATCCCACGCGTGTGTTTATTTTGATCTAGGAGTGCAATACCCAGTTCAACCACTGGGTGTCAAACTTACATACTGCACCTTTAAGACTTAAGGAGGTTCAAAAAAGCTATCAAAAGATGGTTGATGAGGATTAGTTTGCATGGTGGATGAGGATGTTTTACTTTATATGTTATTTGATTGTGAATGGGGTTGCGGCTATGGGGACGTCAGCTGTGTGGAACGCGTGTTGGATGAGTTGGCGGTTCATGTGGCGACCCCTGATTAATAGAGTGACTAAGTCGAAAAGAAAAATGAATGAATGAAGCAATAATTGTATTTGTAAATTGTTTTGTTGCTGTTTTAAAATGTGGAGGTACTGTTTGTTTTATGCATCATCTGTATTTTGAAGCCATTCTTTGTTTTAATTAACAGCGAGGACCACAATGGAAACAAGCCCAGGGCTTTATTGTGTTTTTATCCTCGACAGTTTTTATTTCAAAATGTATGGGATACTTGTATTTTTGTACAGCTTGTCTAAAACCTGTCAAATAAAAATTCAATTCAATTCAATTACTCAAATACTGTAGTTTTTTACACATAAGGCATGTTACATTACACCAACGATGACTAGTAAAGTCCAAGGTATTCACATTAATTGTATTCCTTCATCCACCCACTTATTCCAAGTGGGGATCGAACCGGCGATTCCTGCACGGGAGGCGAATGCTCTATGAATGAGGCTATGGGAGTGAGGCATTCGGGCTGCACTCGCCAGCTGGCCTTCATTACACACTATACTACAATATGTAGTGGTTTTCTTTAAAGGTAGTTGTAAAAAATACACTAAGACACTTTAGTATGGTTCAAAAGCTTTGTACTATCGTATTTTAGTTTCATTACTGGTGCGTGGGATCGGTGCAGTGCTTTGAAACAGTAGAAATGTATCGACGCCTAATCTCTCGCTATACACTTTACTAACCCATGAGGGTGTTCAAACCTTTAAATCAAAATTCGAAGCAGTCACGTTGTTATAGGTGAAAATGAAGCTTCGGACGTCACTGATTACGTGATGATGGCAAAACTAATCAAGCTGCGGTACACTGCTTCACTGCGAGATGTATCATTTTTTTGACACATGCTTCGAAGCCTCGGTGCACAACGTCACATCACTACCGTATACATCCGTTTGCTCCTGTGTTGACCATTGCTTGCCTGACCATCTCTGTCTCAATAAATCTGCATTTGGATCCGCACCTCTCTTCTCAGCGTTACTTTACGTTACAATCATTATCATCAAGCATACGTTTAGTAATGTTTGTTTTCTAAACAATCCACGCTTAAAGGCCACCTATTTTACCCCTTTTTTAAGATGTAATATTAATATTATGGTTCTTCTGAGCGTGCCACTTTAGGTTCAGTTCAAAACACAATTCAGATTTTTTATTATGATGTGTTAAAAAGTGCCATTTTGGGGGCGTGTACACAGTTCGCTTTTTTAGGGGCGTGTTGCTTCACATGAAAATTAGTTTCGACTTCCCGCCCAACTTAACAAGGGGGCGGAGCCAAGGGCTCCCTATGGCAACAGACAGAGAGAAGCAACATGAGTGAGAGGACCAGCATTCAGCTGTACATGTACGACTCAGACACAGACCAAGCTGAGACTACACAATCATGTGTGTCTTTGTATAGTTTTACAGCCAACTGTGTGCTAGTTTAAAGCTCCCAGCTTGTGCACCGAGACTTGTGGCGCCGGTGTGTGTCCCGATCGAAACTTATGTTTAGAATTCAGAAATGCATGGCGTTGCGTGTCGCCGAGTGGCGCTTCTGGTGTACGACCTGCTTTAGGCTATAACTAAAGGGCGCCATACACCGGATGGGCCGCTCAGAGCCACGACACGGCACACCAGACGCGCACATTCGCATGTTATTTAAAATGAATAGTAAGGCAGAATAGTGAGCGATATGGTTCGTCTAACCCCATTACTTTGTTCATTATTTGACCAAAACCAAAAAGTGTTACCTTGTGCCCCGCTCTCCTCTATATGAATTTCGTGAAAATCTTTTTGGATGTGATTAATCTTTGGCCAGCACTACATTTCTGTTAAACCAGACAATAAACACTGAAAACTTATTAGTGAAGCGTCTGTAAATAAGCCTGAAGCTGGAGTTGGCACCCCTGACGGGAGGGTTACTGTACTTAGCATGTTCTTTCACCGCTCACACTCTCCAACACATTGAGAAAATGATGCGGAGTAAAATATTCCCTTTTGTATCTTCCTCTTTGATCAATAAAACATTTCCCCCTCATAAACTCAGCACAGTAACACAATATACACATTTGGCTTCAAACATGTGTTTAGATTGTGCACACTGTGTTTTTAGAGCACTGTATTGACTTTCCTCTTATTTCTTTGTGTTTCCTCTTCTCCGTAATTAATTCAGCTCAAACCACCTTATCAGTTCTAACTGCATTTTCTAGATGCTTGTTAATGATATTTTTTAGTTATAAAACATGTAAGATCCTTAAATGTGTATATAGGTCAAAAATAATGATGATATATATATATACACTCACTGGCCACTTTATTGGGTACAGCTTACTAGTACCGGGTTTGTATTCAGAACTGCCTTAATCCTTGCTGTCATAGATTCAACAAGCTACTGGAAATATTCCTCAGAGATTTTGCTCCATATTGGCATGATAGCATCACACAGTTGCTGCAGATTTGTCGGCTGCACATCCATGATGCCAATCTCCCGTTCCACCACATCCCAAAGGTGCTCTATTGGATTGAGCTCTGGTGACTGTGGAGGCCATTTGAGTACAGTGAACTCATTGTCATGTTCAAGAAACCAGTCTGAGATGATTGGCGCTTTATGACATGGTGCGTTATCCTGCTGGAAGTAGCCATCAGAAGATGGAGACACTGTGGTCATAAAGGGATGGACATGGTCAGCAACAATACTCAGGTAGGCTGTGGTGTTGACACCATGCTCAATTGGTACTGATGGACCCAAAGTGTGCCAAGAAAATCTCCCCCACACCATTACACCACCACCACCAGCCTGAACCGCTGATACAAGGCAGGATGGATCCATGCTTTCATGTTGTTGAGGCCAAATTCTGAGCCGAGCATCCGAATGTGGCAGCAGAAATGGAGACTCATCAGACCAGGCAACGTTTCTCCAATCTTCTATTGTCCAGTTTTGGTGAGCCTGTGTGAATTGTAGCCTCAGTTTCCTGTTCTTAGCTGACAGGAGTGGCACCCGGTGTGGTCTTCTGCTGCTGTAGCCCATCCGCCTCAAGGTTGGACGTGTTGTGTGTTCAGAGATGCTCTTCTGCAGACCTCGGTTGTAACGAGTGCTTATTTGAGTTACTGTTGCCTTTCTATCAGCTGGAACCAGTCTGGCCATTCTCCTCTGACCTCTGGCATCAACAAGGCATTTGCGCCCACAGAACTGCCGCTCACTGGATATTTCCTCTTTGTCGGACCATTCTCTGTAAACCCTAGAGATGGTTGTGTGTGAAAATCCCAGTAGATCAGCAGTTTCTGAAATACTCAGAGCAGCCCGTCTGGCACCAACAACCATGCCACGTTCAAAGTCTCCTAAATCCCCTTTCTTCCCCATTCTGATGCTCGCTTTGACCTGCAGCAGATCGTCTTGACCATGTCTACATGCCTAAATGCATTGAGCTGCCGTCATGTGATTGGCTGATTAGACATTTGCGTTAACGAGCAGTTGGGCAGGTGTACCTAATAAAGTGGCCGCTGAGTGTATATCACCCATATTGAGCTGATTGTGCAACATCTCGATCTCTATTGGAGCTGTCAGTGTCAGTATGGTTAAACACACTGTAGTATTTACTGTAAATTACTATAGTATATTCTCATGTGGGTGTCTGATGACTGAAAATAGATCTGGCAGCAGATATCACAGCCTCTGATACTCTTTATCTTGCACTTTATTGTTAGCATTTATTATTATTTATGCAGTATATGCGTTTTCACAGTCTGACTCTAATGTCTGATTATTAAACTGTTAAAATGACTATAATTAAATTCATTCATTCATTTTATTTTCGGCTTAGTCCCTTTATTAATCTGTGGTCGCCACAGCGGAATGAACCGCCAATTTATCCAGCATATGTTTTACACAGCGGATGCCCTTCCAGATGCAACCCATCACTGGGAAACACCCATACACTCTCATTCACACACACTACGAACAATTTTGCCTACCCAATTCACCGTTTGCACTGTGGGGGAAAGCGGAGCACCCGGAGGAAACCCACGTGAACGCAGGGAGAACATGCAAACTCCACACAGAAACACCAACTGACCCAGCCGAGGCTTGAACCAGCGACCTTCTTGCTGTGAGGTGACAGCACTACCTACTACGCCACTGCGTCGCCCTTTAAATGAAATATTCTTCAGAATAAAATATGAGGCGTTCTTTAGAAGAGTGCACTTGCATTATGATGATATTATATTGTCATTCTGACATCATAAGTGGCATAAAAAGGTGACAATAATATCATTTATCGTGACATATTTTGGTATAATATATTCTACAACAAAATACAGATATGTTGACAGGCCGACCTGCAATAGAACAACAGCCTGAAATGCTAAACACACCTATATAAGGTTGGAGAATGCCTTGTAAGCAGAGACTGTGTGCTGAGGAGATGCGTGTGTGTGTGAGTGTGTGTGTGAGTGTGTATTACTGTATGTATTGAGATGCGGGTTAATTAAGGGCCGATTGATCCTCAGCTGAAGAGTGTGATGGCTGAATTCTGCCTCCACTAAAGCAGACGTGTCCCGCAGGCAGTGTGCTCAGCGCCTCTGTGAAATAAGATTATCTACAGTAATGCTGCGGGTGCTGGAACTCGCTTATACGTGTGTGTGTGTGTGTGTGTGTGTGTGTGTGTGTGTGTGTGTGTGTGTGTGTGTGTGTGTGTGTGTGTGTGTGTGTGTGAGTGGGTCTGGTGTGTGTGCATGTGTAGACTTGGTGTGTGTGTGTGTGTGTGTGGGGGGGGGGGGGGGGGGGGGTCTGTTATATGTGTGTGTGTGTGTGTGTAGATCTGGTGTGCGTGAGTGGGTCTGATGTGTGTGAGTGTGTGTGGATCTGGTGTGTGTGTATGAGATTCTGGTGTGTGTGTGTGTGTGTGTGTGTGTGTGTGTGTGTGTGTGTGTGTGTGTGTGTGTGTGTGTGTGTGTGGGTCTGTGTGTTGATCTGGTGTGAATGTACATTGTGTGTGTGTGTGTGTGTGTGTGTGTGTATATCTAGTGTGTGTGAGTGGGTCTGGTGTGTGTGCATGTGTAGACTTGGTGTGTGTGTGTGTGTGTGTGTGGGGGGGGGGGGGGGGTCTGTTATATGTGTGTGTGTGTGTGTGTAGATCTGGTGTGCGTGAGTGGGTCTGATGTGTGTGAGTGTGTGTGGATCTAGTGTGTGTGTGTGTGTATGAGATTCTGGTGTGTGTGTCTGTGTGTGGGTCTGTGTGTTGATCTGGTGTGAATGTACATTGTGTGTGTGTGTGTGTGTGTGTGTGTGTGTGTGTGTGTGTGTGTGTGTGTGTGTGTATGTATATCTAGTATGTGTGAGTGGGTCTGGTGTGCGTGTATGTATATCTGGTGTGTGTGTGTGTGTGTGTGTGTGTGTGTGTGTATGAGATTCTGGTGTGTGTGTGTATCTGTGTGTTGATCTGGTGTGTGTGAGTGTGTGGATCTGGTGTGAATGTACATGTGTGTGTGTGTGTGTGTGTGTTTGTTTGTTTGTTTGTTTGTGTGTGTGTGTGTATGCGTGTGTGTGTGAGTGTGTGTGTTTGCGTGCGTGTGCTGATGTGTATTATTCTCCATGTATTAGTGTAGGCCAGTAGCGCAGCAGAGAGTCGTCGTTGTGCTCGTGTCTTTAAGAGTCGTGGATCATCTCAGACTCTCTGAAACACCTTTACAGCGCTCCATAATCCTGCTTAGCGTAATTTGCTGTCTAATGAACATTGATAACGGAGTGTGTTGAAGAACAGCGCACACACACACACACTCACACACACAGAGAGATGCGCGAGCCGCCGGTTGACTATGATATTTCTTTAACGCTAAGGTCACTCTGACGGCTGGTTTTTACTAGCGGCGCTGGACACACGCCAAGGAAATATCAGGCCCACTTAATATTTCTGTCCTGGATTTATAGCACCGGCCCGATTATGGAGAAGTTTTATAGAACGCAATATTTTTCTAGCAGGGCTTTCACTGGTGCACCTAAAGAGGAAATCACTGGGGTAATGTGGCTGTACAGCGGGGGAACACAGAGGTAGCACTGCTCCCAGGGCCTCTGCTGGCCTAAAGGGTGCCCTATGAGAAACATTACTGAGGTGCCCCCACAGAGGAACGAAAACACACAAACATATGCATTCATTCATTCATTTTATTTTCGGCTTAGTCTCTTTATTAATCAGGAAATTTGCCACAGCGGAATGAACCGCCAACTTATCCAGCACATGTTTTACACAGCGGATGCCCTTCCAGCCGCAACCCATCTCTGGGAAACAACCATACACACTCATTCACACTCATACACTACGGACAATTTAGCCTACCCAATTCACCTGTACCGCATGTCTTTGGATTTGTGGGGGAAACCGGAGCACCCCACGCCAACACGGAGAGAACATGCAAACTCCACACAGAAACACCAACTGACCCAGTCAAGGCTCGAATCAGCGACCTTCTTGCTGGGAGGCGACAGCACTACCTTCTGATTTCTCAACACATTTCTAATCATGATAGTTCTAATAACTCATCTCTAATAACTGATTTATTTTCTCTTTGTCATGATGACAGTAAATAATATTAGACTAGATATTCTTCAAGACACTTCTATACAGCTTAAAGTGACATTTAAAGGCTTAACTAGGTTAATTAGGGTAACTAGGCAGGTTAGGGGAATTAGGCAAGTTATTGTATAATGATGGTTTGTTCTGGAGACGATTGAAAACAAATATAGCTTAAAGGGGCTAATAATATTGACCTTAAAATGCGTTTTTAAAAAAATTAAAAACTGCTTTTATTCTAGCCGAAATAAAACAAATAAGACTTTCTCCAAAAGAAAAAATATTATCAGACATACTGTGAAAATTTCCTTGCTCTGTTAAACATCATTTGGGAAATATTTAAAGAAGAAAAAAAATTCAAAGGGGGGTGAATAATTCTGATTGCAACTGTACATATATGCATACATACAAACATACATACATAGCTCAGTATATATGAGTACAGCCCTCACAAATCTCTCATTTAAATTAATGTTTTCTATATGATGCTTTACAATATTATATTAGTGCCTATGGATTAGATTAGTCAGTACTGAAGCCAAATCTGGAGCTCATCTAACAAAATAGCTTATGATAACGTCCTAAAATCAGTAGCCAAAATGTATATGTTGGGGAATTTTTTATTTATTTATTTTAAAGAGCAAAAAAACAAAAAATATATAAAATGTTGTTAAAATTTAGCAGTTTATACTTTTTTTTTTGCAATATTTTGCATGAATTTAAATGTATTTTTTATTTATTTATTTATTTTATTTATTTCCTTTATTTAGCCAGGAGATCACATTGAGACAGCACTGTCTCTTCTTCCAGTGAGACCTGGTCAAGATGGCCGGCAGCGCATAAAGTTTCACATAAAAATCACGAAAAATACCACGTTATTACCAAATCACCATGCATAAAAGATCAGATCATAAAAACAATTACAAGTGTCCTTTAAGAATTTGTGCAGAAGATGCTCAAAAGTACTCAGTGTATCAAGATTAAGCTGATTTTGCAGGTCATTCCAAGCCCCATAGGAGCATAAAAGGAAAAGGCACGTTTGCCAAGTTCTGACAATACCCTTGGGACTATTAAGCCGAAGTCACACTAGAGTTTGAGCTTACGAAATTCTGTCGTATGGCGCTGCGAAAAGGGGCGGGATTAAACAAGATGATTAGACATTTAAAAAAGCGAGCGATTGCTCCATGTTTTACATTTCTGTTCAGAGAGGTCATGTTTTGAACCTGGATTGGTCTCACGCAGTCAAGTGATGCGATTTCGCAGGTCAGAGTTCACCAAGCTTGAACTTTCCAATGCAGCGAAATGCGAAACTCGACGCATGACCCTGCGTTTCCGGTCTGACGCAGTCGCGTGCGTATGAATGGAAGTCTATGGAGGGAAAAGTCCAGTGTGACCGCGGCTTTAAGCGAATACAAGAACCAGATCTAGTGTGTTGGTTATTTATGTGGAATGTTAATGTAACGGAGGCCAGCTTGTAAGTGCTGACATACGCTAGAGGCCATGGCCTTTAGCCTCCTTGTTAGAGCAACCGACTCCCATGCGGAAGGTCGCCGGTTCGATCCCAGCTCGGAGCAGGTTGGGTGGCGTAGAATCGGCGGGGTTACATTGGTGCCGTGACCCGGATGGGAGTGAGGTTTAGGGGGGTGACTGTAACGGAGGCCAGCTTGTAAGTGCTGTGCAGGTAAACCTTACTCCTCTGACCTCTAAAGGTGCTCTGGCGACATACGCTAGAGGCCATGGTCTTTAGCCTCCTTGTTAGAGCAACCGACTCCCATGCGGAAGGTCGCCGGTCCGATACCAGCTTGGAGCAGGTTGGGTGGCGTAGGACCGGCGGGGTTACATTAACAAATTAGAAAGATAGGATGGTAATTTACGTTAGAGAGCCTTTAAAATAAATAAGTACAAATGTAATTTTCTCCTTTGATATAAAGATAACCAATCTAAGGAATCATACAAAATACAGTGATGCGTCCGTGAGTCTGCGCCTGTGACGAAGCGTATTGCTGCATGATAAACAGAATCTAGTTTACTAAGTAGAGTAGTGGCAGCATGCATGTATAAATGATCAGCATAATCAATTACACACAGAAATGTACTCTCTACTAATTTCTTACGGGCCTGATAGGGAAAACAATTTTTGGACCGGTATAAGAATCCTAATTTTGGCCTAAGCTTTTTCAATAACTTATCAATGTGTGTATCAAAGGCTAATCTCTCGTCAATCCAAATACCTAGATATTTATAGGAGCTAACTCTTTCCATTTGTTCACCGTTCAATGACGTAATCATCTGGTCTGTTACCTTAGTGCGGCTAAAAATCATATATTTTGTCTTTTTTGAGTTTAAAACCTATTTTAAATCCTGCAAAGTACACTGTAAGACTTGAAAAGCGTTCTGTAAATACTGTACAGCATGGTTTAAGGAGTGTGCCGCTGTATATATTATCATGTCGTCTGCATACAGGTGTATTTTAGCTGAATCTATTCCATGACCGAAATCATTAATGTAAATAGAAAATAGCAACGGAGCTAAAACAGATCCTTGGGGAACCCCAGTGTTGACGTTAAGAAGGGTCGAATTGTGATTTTCGACTGTCACACATTGAGTGCGTTCTGAAAAATAATTTTCAAACCATTTTAGAGCAGGATGACTAAAACCTAAACGCCTAAGTCTCTGTTACTATAGTATTATCCTTCTATTTTTGATGTTTTCTTTAGCTTAATAAATATTTCTGTTTAATAAATCTGTTTTGCTCAAATGCACCAATATATATGACCTATCATCACTGAGAAAAGGATAGAAATATTCATTTTCAAAATGGGCTGTACTCAATTATGCTGAGCACTGTATAGTGCAGCTCTAGTTGGTGGAGGAGAAAGCATGAGTTTAGCAGCCCGCAGGCTTTATTTCAACACTTCTGTTTACACGGCAATGAGCAATCATACTGCAGTTATTTGATACTTCAAGATCAAGTGTCTTTTTATTAGACATGTCAGTATTTGGCTGGCCATGCCGCGTCTCTGCTTGTGTGTGTGTGTGAGAAGGATTTATTTCTTCTCATAAAGCAAAACTTGAGGGACTCGGCTGGTCGATTGAGGTGCTCTAAACCTCATTCTGCTTCTTTGTCAAAAGAGCCACCCATCCATCACTTAAGCATTGCTGTTTCAGAGCACACACACACACATATATAAAGCATGCTTTCTGCACACATGATGCTTTTATCTGCTGCAGGACTGTGATTCTCCTGTCCACCAGGTGGCAGAGTGGCGCAGTAAAGTCTCAAACTCACAAAAGAGCAACACAGAGAACCTCTGGCTCATCAGTTACTTGGAAAAAAACAAATAAACTGAATTATCAATGTTTTTATAACATTATTGTTGAAATAAAGCGGTGTGACGATCATATCTGTGCAGATTCAATTTCTTTCAATGTCACTAGGCATGGGTCGGTATAAGATTCTGACGGTATGATAACCTAGGATAAAAATATCACGATATTGTGGTTACCAGAGGTGGGAGTAAGTCACACATGTGCAAGTCACAAACAAGTCTCGAGTCATAACCTTCAAGCCTCAAGCAAGTCAAGTCAACTTTTGTCAGTCGAGTCACTGCTTATCTCAAGTCAAGTCAAGTCAAGTCAAGTCATACAGTAGCTTGGTCTAGCACAGGGGTGGGCAAACTCGGTCCTGGAGGGCCGGTGTCCTGCACAGTTTAGCTCCAACACTAATCAAACACACCTGAACATGCTAATCAGTGTCTTCAAGATCACTAGAAATCTATAAGCAGGGGTGTTTTTGTTAGAGTTGGAGCAAAACTGTGCAGGACACCGGCCCTCCAGGATCTAAAATAAATCAAAAGTAGAAAAAAAAGACAAATTATAATGAACTATAAGAGCAGAAATTGACTTTAATCATAAACCCTGCTGAAAAATCCAGCTTAAACCAGCCTATGATGGTTGGCTGGTTTTAGCTGGTCGACCAGCCTGGTTTTAGAGGGGTTTTGGCCATTTCCAGGCTGGTTTCCAGCTATTTCCAGCCTGGTCTTAGCTGGTCAGGCTGGAAAATGACCAGCTTAAACCAGCTTGACCAGCCTGGTTTAAGCTGGACATAGCTGGTTTTGGCTGGTCAAGCTGGTTTTAGCTGGTCAACTCTCAGCCTGACCAGCTAAGACCATGCTGGAAATGGCCAAAACCCCTCTAAAACCAGGCTGGTCGACCAGCTAAAACCAGCCAACCATCATAGGCTGGTTTAAGCTGAATTTTTCAGCAGGGAAACTAGTGTATAATTAATGTACAATACTCTTTATAATATCATAACATCTATAATGTACTAAAATACTGTTAATATTATCCATAACAATGGTGACAGGATAGTAAATGATGACTAACTGAGTTAAATGGGGAAATAAACAAATTAAACCACGTCATATTTGACTAATGTTTTCAAATGTCTTTTAGGAAAGTGCTAATGCTAATGTGGCTAAAGTTAGCTGTACTTAGAGAGACTGTATATTAGCTGTGTTATAAGATTTAACGTTCACCATCAGCGTACTTAATAAATACACATTTATTATGTACAGGTGACAGAACGTTCATGCTACCCATGTATTTCTAATTGTACTAATAGTGTCATGTTTAGCACAGCAACAGAGCTGTAGTTCATACAAATCGATGGCTTCAATCAACTTCACAACAAAGACATAAAAAGTGTCCACTAACCATTCAGAATCGTCCAGTTTCAGTCTACAAGCGGTAAACTCCTTCTCTCCAACACTGTCTGACTCTGGTTTGGATTTATAAGACTTCAATCCATGACTGTTGACTTCTGACATTGTGAGATTAGCCTGCTCCATCGTTTTCGTCAGAGTAGTGTAAAGGCTCCGCCCCCTATTGAAACAGCAGCGGCTCATTGCATTTAAAGGGCCAGACTACGACTTTGCCCTATTTGAATCTATAAGGATGTTTGAGTTATACGGAGACCCGGAAGGGACGTGATGGTGGAAAAAAAACTGAGTGGGAGAAAAAAAACAGTGATAGGAAAATATATATTTTTTACAATTCTATCATACTATCGTCACATCATTCAGTATTTCCCTTATCTTTCTCATGTATTTTTAATCTTGAAAACACACTGAAATGAATATAAAAATGTCTTCATTCACTTTCTTTCCATTAAAGCTGTGCGTCGATCATCACCCTTCATATGCAACCTCTGAATCAGCGAATGCATGAGCCAATGACTGGTATGAGCGCTGACTGACAGAAGCGCTCCGTATGATAAACTGATCCCAGATCAGCTTCTGTACACGCCAGCTTCTGTAATTGCCCGTAGTGAATGAGTGTGTGGATGTTTCTCAGAGATGGGTTGTGGCTGGAAGGGCATCCGCTGCGTAAAAACATGCTTGAACACGCTGGAAGTTGGCGGTTCATTACGCTGTGGTGACCCCAGATTAATAAAGGGACTAAGCCGAAAAGAAAATGAATGAATGAATGAAATTAAAGTTGAACATTACTAAATTTAATTTCTTTAAATCAGAGATGCTCAAACAAGGGCCTGCGGGCCAAAGTTGGCCCATGGTAACCTTTGATTTGGCCCGCCATCCCATCTGAGAGGAAGAATGTTGGGGATGGTTTAGAGATTGTCAAATCTAATGTAAGCTTTTGTTTAATTGTTAAAAGCCAACTGAACCTAAATGTTTTGATTAAACATGGTAAATTAATCAGTTTCAGTGTAATGTACACACTGTCACCTGAAGGACAGAGGACAATGCAGAGACTTTGGAAAGCAAATCAAGGCAAAGGCAGATTCTGCTCGACTAGTGTATTCAGCATTAAACTCCACTGTTCACTGTTATGTTTTTATTGCAATAAGTAATCGTTTTAAAAGTTACACTGCGTTAGTTAATACAACTTAAAGTTTTTAAATTGATTTATTTTTAAATATTATGAAATAAATTAATTAACTATGGCAACTTTAATGTAGTACAGTTTGGTATATTTACCTTCGGCCCACAGCTCATGATGATATTTGGTTTTTGGCCCTTTATATGAAAGTTTGGTCACCAGAGTGTCACGGTGACGCAGTGGGTAGCACGATCGCCTCACAGCAAGAAGGTTGCTGGTTCGAGCCTCCTCCCAGTGCTCCGGTTTCCCCCACAGTCCAAACACAAGCGCTATAGGTGAATTGAACAACTAAACTGGCCGTAGTGTATGAGTGTAAATGAGTGTGTATGGGTGTTTCCCAGTACTGGGTTGCAGCTTGAAGGGCATCCACCATGTTGGATAAATTGGCGGTTCATTCTGCTGTGGCGACCCATGATAAATTAAGGGACTAAGCCAAAGGGAAATGAACATGCAAACTCCACACAGAAATGCCAACTGACCAAGCCGGGACTCGAATCAGCGACCTTCCTGCTGTGAGGCGACAGTGCTAACCACTGAGCCACCGTGCCGCCCCATTCAACTGTCATTTGTTTGTTTAAATTCAACCCATATAAGTTAAAGTTGAACATCACTAAATTTAATTTGTTTAAATGCAGTCCGGGCGATGCAGTGGCGCAGTAGGTAGTGCTGTCGCCTCACAGCAAGAAGGTCTCTGGTTCGAGCCTCGGCTGGGTCAGTTGGCATTTCTGTGTGGAGCTAGCATGTTCTCCCCACATTGGGGTGGGTTTTCCCCACAGTCCAAAGACATGCAGTACTGGTGAATTGGGTACGCTAAATAGTCTGTAGTGTATGTGTGTGAATGAGTGTGTGTGGATGTTTCCCTGAGATGGGCTGCAGCGTGCTGGATAAATTGGCGGTTCATTCCACTGTGGTGACCCCGGATTAACAAAGGGACTAAGCCCAAAAAAAAATGAATGAATGAATAAATGCAGCCCATATAAATTGTTTGCAACCACTTACCTTAAAAAATTAGTATGTGTGCACAACAGACGTGGCTTTATTCATCAGCTCTCAGTTATTCTTGATGAGTGTCAGTGTGTCCTCCATCCCTCCTCACTGTCCTGGAGACTCTTGCTGATGGCGATGTGTGGTTGCCCTTGCACTGGAAGACGGACTCCGCATCCCCAATCAGCTCGGCTTCCCCAGCAGAGGCCTGGATTCACCATTCAGTAGGAGTTTCAGTGAAACTGGGCTTTCCGGCGCTTACATAACTCTGGAAATGTCAGCGCTGATGTGCAGATTGACTGAAGAGCTCAGATTAGACTCTGACAGCTTTTCTCATTCACCACAAACATCATCAAGGACCAAGACGCCACTCAATATCAGACACTCCAGCACCTGATGATGTGTCATTTCAACACACTCGGCCTCACTCCAAAACAGACCACGCTGTAGATAGATATACTGTAGTGTTTTTATTTCTTCCTATTTATTTCTGCTTTTGAGTTGCATTATGAGAGCTTTATCTTTCCTCCAACAACTTGTAATTGTAAAAAGTGACTCTTATTGTCATCTGTAATAGTCTACAGTGCTATATTGTGTGTGTTGATGTTGTATATTAGGCTACAGAAACCTTGTAGTAAACTGCAGCATATTTACTGTTATTTTACACACTTATTTCTCTAGCTATTATTTATTATACATGATAATATTACTGGCCGCACGATGGCTCAGTGGGTAGCGCTCTCACCTCACAGCAAGAAGGTCGCTGGTTCGAGTCCCAGCTGGGTCAGTTGGCATTTCTGTGTGGAGTTTGCATGTTCTCCCTGTGTTGGCGTGGGTTTCCTCTGGGTGCTCCGGTTTCCCCACAGTCCAAACACATGTGCTAAAGGGGTATTGGGTAAGCTAAATTGGCCAGTGTTGGGTTGCAGCTGGAAGGGCATCCGCTGCATAAAACATATGCTGGATAAGTTGGCGGTTCATTCCACCCTAACCCTAAGCCGAAAAGAAAATGAAATGAATGATATTACTACTAAAATGTCAATAAAAGTTACTTTGTTAAACTGTAGAGCTGAATTTTCAGCATCAAAAGTGGACAGAGCAGAGATCAACATCCCATAATGCAATTCACAACCACAAATAAACACGAAATAAAGAAACGTTAATATGTTAATACACAAAATAAAACAGGGTATTTATTTGACAGGGTATTTATAGGGTTATTGTACATTAACACCGTGCAATAAGGTTTTAATAGTTAACATTAGTTCATTTAATTTAACTCAAAAATTATTATTAATCTATTATTAATCTTGACTACAACCGCTTTACAATCTTAGGTGTTGGTTATTTATTAGTAAATCCTAATAACGCATTAAAATAATAGTCATAATCTGGTTACAAGTCATAATTATTTAATTAAATGGAATTAATGGCTAATTCCATAATAAATAAGTCATTATTGATAATAAAATTTTTGTTGTATTTTTAAAAAAATAATATTAACATAGAAATAGCTGTAATAGAGAGTGTTTGTGTGCAAAAACAGAACAACTCGGTTTTTAGTTATTGTCAAATATCATGTTTTTATGTTTAATGTGTATTGAAGAGTAGCTATAATTGCAACTATATATATAATAAAAAAAAAAAAAAAAAGATATATATATATATAGTTGAAGTCAGATTTATCAGCCCCTCTGTTTATTTTTTTCCCCCAATTTCTGTTTAACAGAGAGCAGATTTCTTCAACACATTTGTTCTGTAGACTATTGAAAAAAATTGCTCAAAGGGGCTAATAATATTGACCTTAAAATGATGTTTAAAAAAATTAAAAACTGCTTTTATTCTAGCCGAAATAAAACAAATAAGACTTTCTCCAGAAGAAAAAACATTATCAGACATACTGTGAAAATTTCTTTGCTCTGTTAAACATCATTTGGGAAATATTTAAAAAAGAAAAAAATTCAAAGGAGGGGTGAATAATTCTGACTTCAACTGTGTGTGTGTGTATATATATATATGCCAAAACAAATGTACAGTGCTCAGCATATATAAGTTCACCCTTCACAAATCTGTTTTAAATTCATATTTTAATATGAAACTATACAATATTATATATGTGTATATACATTAGTATAGTCAGTACTGAAGCCAAATCTGGAGCTAATCTAACAAGATAGCTTATGATAACGTTCCAAAAACTAGCACACCCAAATTTATATGTTATAGAAAAATATTAAATACAAATTTAAAAAAAAGAAAAATCAATAGAAACAAAAAAAATTCAAGATTTAGTTGAAATTTTGCAGTTTGTAATTTTTTTTTGCAATATTTTGCTTGAATTTAATTGTATTCTTTCCATTTCTAAAAATATTCTGACTAAAATATAATTTATATTTATATATTTATATATATATATATGGAAACGTCTCTTATTTATCAGGACTCGCCACAGCGGAATGAACCACCAACTATTCCAGCATATATTATTTTAACGTAGGGGATGTCCTTCCAGCCAGAACCCAGTACTGGAAAACACCCATACACACTCATTTACACACACTCATAAACTACGGCCAATTATTCAATTCAATTCATCTTTATTTGTATAGCGCTTATTCAATGTAGATTGTGTCAAAGCAGCTTCACATGGAAGAATATAGTGAATTAAAACAGTGTCAGTTCAGTTTTCAGAGATAAAGCTCAATTCAAAAGTTTGCATGTTCTCCAGGTGTTGGTGTGGGTTTCCTCCGGGAGCTCCGGTTTCCCCTCACAGTCCAAACACATGTGCTATAGGAGAATTGATCAACTAAATTGGCCATAGTGAATGAGTGTGTATGGGTGTTTCCCAGTACTGGGTTGCGGCTAGAAAGTCATCCTCAGCATAAAACTTATGTGGGAATAGTTGGCGGTTCATTCGGCTGTGTCCACCTCTGAAATAGAGACAAAGCCGAAGGAAAATGAATGAATAATGCATTAGTAAATGTTGAACTATGTTTAATAAATGCTGTTCATGTTAGTAAATACATTAATTAATGAGAGCTTATTGTAAAGCGTGACTGAAGATGCACATGAAAAACTTTTCAGATTTTAGCACATAATGTCTAAAGGTAGCCTTAAAATAACACTGCTGTTCCTCTACAGACAGAAAGGTTAGAAACAGAATTTTGCATGAGCTGTCCCTTTAATGACCCCTTTAATGACCTTTCACATTTGACCCTTTTTAATTAAGCAGTATTGAGTTTATTTGTCATTGCTCTTCATCCTCATGTTTCACTCCAGAAATGAAACTCACGCCGGCTGTCCTCAGAGAGCGTCTCAGCCAATCAATACAGAACAGCAAAAAATGCAAAACAGAAGTGTAGTCTTAATATCTAGAAATCGAATAAAAGCACGCAGGTTGAGCCTGCCTTAGCGGATCGATATGAATAACAGATGCAAAACTGAAACCTAATATTCAGTGAATGATATTCTGTGAGAAGTTGTAATGAAAACTTTCAGCTTGGAGCCAATCATGCCAGAAAATCCAATAGCGGAGCTCAAGAAACAAATCAGACAGTAAATTATGGACGATGCGCAGAGAAAACACTGCATGTGGAGGATCAGGTTTATCCTGCAGTTTTGAACCCAGGATCCTCTGCATGAATAAATAAATAAATAAATAACCTGGATAACAATACGCTTTCTTAAAATACACTCACCGGCCACTTTATTAGGTACACCTGTCCAACTGCTCCTTAATGCAAATGTTTAATCACATGGCAGCAACTCAATGCATTTAGGCATGTAGACATGGTCAAGACGATCTGCTGCAGGTCAAAGCGAGCATCAGAATGGGGAAGAAAGGGGATTTAAGTGACTTTGAACGTGGCATGGTTGTTGCTGCCAGACGGGCTGCTCTGAGTATTTCAGAAACTGCTGATCTACTGGGATTTTCACGCACAACCATCTCTAGGGTTTACAGAGAATGGTCCGACAAAGAGGAAATATCCAGTGAGCGGCAGTTCTGTGGGCGCAAATGCCTTGCTGATGCCAGAGGTCAGAGGAGAATGGCCAGACTGGTTCCAGCTGATAGAAAGGCAACAGTAACTCAAATAAGCACTCGTTACAACCGAGGTCTGCAGAAGAGCATCTCTGAACACACAACACGTCCAACCTTGAGGCGGATGGGCTACAGCAGCAGAAGACCACACCGGGTGCCACTCCTGTAGATAAGAACAGGAAACTGAGGCTACAATTCACACAGGCTCACCAAAACTGGACAAGAGAAGATTGGAGAAACGTTGCTTGGTCTGATGAGTCTCCATTTCTGCTGCCTCATTCAGATGGTCGGCTCAAAATTTGGCCTCAACAACATGAAAGCATGGATCATCCTGCCTTGCATCAGCGGTTCAGGCTGGTGGTGGTGGAGTAATGGTGTGGGGGAGATTTTCTTGGCACACTTTGGGTCTATTAGTACCAACTGAGCATGGTGTCAACGCCACAGCCTACCTGAGTATTGTTGCTGACCATGTCCATCCCTTTATGACCACAGGTCATAAAGCGCCATGTCATAAAGCGCCAATCATCTCAGACTGGTTTCCTGAACATGACAATGAGTTTGCTGTACTCAAATGGCCTCCACGGTCACCAGAGCTCAATCCAATAGAGCACCTTAGGGATGTGGTGGAATAGGAGATTGGCATTATGGATGTGCAGCCAACAAATCTGCAGCAACTGTGTGATGCTATCATGACAATATGGAGCAAAATCTCTGAGGAATATTTCCAGCACCTTGTTGAATCTGTGCCACGAAGGATTAAGGCAGTTCTGAAGGCAAAAGGGGGTCCGACCCGGTACTAGTAAGGTGTACCTAATAAAGTGGCCGGTGAGTCTATATATATATATATATATATATATATATATATATATATATATATATATATATAGCATCCCATATCAATTGTTTGCAACCACTTACTTTAAACAAATGTTGTAAATCATCATTTATTCAGTGTACAGAAAACTTAATTAACAGATATTTTTAGTGCAGTCTAACCACAGAAGAGGCTTTGTTTCTCTCTATTCTGAGAGTCTGAGAGCGTCTCGGATGGGTCTGACAGAAGCACAGCTCTTCAAATAAAGCTGCCAAATCTCTGTGAGTCCACGGATGCGGAGCTGGTAGAGAAATCCTCGCTCCGACCAACAATTTATCTCTCCGTCGACTCGCTTTACTTCACCTGTCGTCTTCTGCGCTCCTTGTTTTAGTCCTGTTTTTCCATCATCGGTCAGATTCCCTGTTTAATTTGCATCTGACTGCTCATAGTCTGCGACAGGCCACCAAACACACCTGAAATATTCAGCCAGACAGCGCAGTCAGAGTCTATGCATGCTATTTTGAGGAAAAACACAAGATTGCTTTGGATTTCTCAGCATCTCTCTGTTGGGATGAGGAGAAATCCAGAAAAAGAGATGCAGGATTGAAAAGAACTCTTAAAGGGTTAGTTCACTCAAAATTCAATGAATTCAATTCAGGTTTACTAGTATAGCGCTTTGCTTTTTACAGTCATTATTGTTCCAAAGCAACTTTACAAAAGGTGTATGTTATTACAGCACAGTCAAAATCAATTTAAGCAGTAAGAACAGTGTATATGGAAAGTATTGATAGCGCTTCACTTTTTCCACATTTGTTTATGTTACAGCCTTATTCCACAATGGATTAACTTCATTTATTACAATCCCCCATAAGGACAATGTGGAAAATGAGTTTTTGAAACTGTAAATTTATTAAAAATAAAAAAAAATCTCATGTACATCAGTATTCACAGCCTTTGCTCAACACTTTGTTGATGCTCCTTTGGCAGCGATTACAGCCTCAAGTCTTTCTGAATATGATGCCACAAGCTCGGCTCACCTGTCTTTGGGAATGTTTGCCCGTTCCTCTTTGCAGTACCTCTCAAACTCTATCAGGTTAGATGGGAAGCGACGGTGTACAGCCATTTTTAGATCTCTCCAGAGATGCTCAATAGGATTTAGGTCTGGGCTCTGGCTAGGCCACTCAAGGACGTTCACAGAGTTGTTGTGAAGCCGCTCCATTGATATTTTGGCAGTGTGCTTTGGGTCATTGTCCTGCTGGAAGATGAACCGTCGCCCCAGTCTGGGGTCAAGAGCACTCTGAAGCAGGTCTTCATTCAGGATGTCTCTGTACATTGCTGCATTTATCTTCAAATCAAATCAAATCACTTTTATTGTCACATCATCAGCAGCATGAGTGCTATGATGAGTGAAAAGTTTAGGTGCTGGCTCCAGACATTGCAAAATACAGACAGTGCAAAATACAACAACATACTCACAAAAAACAAGACAATGTAAAATTGGCAATGTTGACAGCGATATGTACGATGGATAGGTGTACACATACTGTAGTTGTAGGCAGTATTGTTTTAAGTATGGATTGGTTAAAGTGCAGTGCATGCTACATCTTGATGGTGTGCAGTGCGGGGTATGGAAGAGTTTGTGTGGGGTGTGTTAAGTGTTCATCAGCCTGATAGTCTGAGGGAAGAAACTTTCCGTTCTTTCCCTCTATCCTGACTAGTCTTCCAGTTCCTGCTGCTGAAACACATCCCCACAGCATGATGCTCCCACCACCATGCTTCACTGTAGGGATGCTATTAGCCTGGTGATGAGCGCTGCCTGCTTTTCTCCAAACGTAACGCCTGGCGTTCACTCCAAAGAGTTCAATTTGAGTCTCATCAGACCAGAGAGTTTAGTTTCTGATGGTCTGAGAGTCCTTCAGATGCCTTTAGGCAGACTCCAGGCAGGGAGTGTCTTCTGTCTGGCCGCTCTACCATACAGGCCTGATTGGTGGATTGCTGCACAGATGGTTGTCCTTCTGTAAGGTTCTCCTCTCTCCACAGAAGAACGCTGGAGCTCAGACAGAGTGACCATTGGGTTATTGATCACCTCCCTGACTAAAGCCCTTCTCCCCCGATCACTCAGCTTATATGGCCGGCCAGCTCTAGGAAGAGTCCTGGTGGTTTAAACATCTTCCACTTACGGATGATGGAGGCCACTGTGTTCATTGGAACTTTCAGACACAGAAATGTTTCTGTAACCTTCCCCAGCCTTGTGCCTCCAGACAATCCTGTCTCGGAGGTCTACAGACAGTTCCTTTGTCTTCATGCTTGGTTTGTGCTTTGACATGCACTGTCAACCCTGGGCCCTTATATAGACAGGTGTATGCCTTTTCAGATCATGTCCAATCAGCTGAATTGACCACAGGTGAACTCCAATGAAGCTGCTGAAACAAGAATGATCAGTGGAAACAGAATGAACCTGAGCTCAATGTAGAGCTGAATACTGATGTACATGGTTTTTCAGCTTTTTTATTTGTAATAAAATTACAACAATTTCAAAAACTCTTTTTCCACATTTTCATTATGGGGGATTGTGTGTAGAATGTTGAGTAAATAAATCAATTTAATCCATTTTGGAATAAGGCTGTAACATAAAGAAATGAGGAAAAAGTGAAGCGCTATCAACACTTTCCGGATGCACTCTATGGTGGACAGTAAATAAACATATAAAGACAGACAGTCAATGTTTCTGTATGCTTTTTTGAGGAAAAAAAAAACACAAGATTGCTTTGGATTTCTCAGCGTCTCAGTATTTATTACAGTGTAGCAAAAACACTGCAGCAGCAATATGATTACAATACATCAAACACACAAAGTATGTCATATTTAGCAGAGTCACATCGTGACCACTTCAAGTGCATGGCTTGACTCACATCTCTGAAGTGTTTTGTGAGTGTTTGTGTTGGTCTGGTGTGTGTGCCGGTCAGCGCCGGCTCCTCTAACTCAGTCTGACACACAGAGCATTAGGCCAGGAGCTGTTGATGGAGTGTTAGATTGGACCCGTCACCTTTTATTGTGGCGCGGCGGTAGAGTCCAGCTGTCACCATCTCCATCTCCATCTCCACATGCTTACCTCGGCCACAAGTTCTTGCTCCAAATCTGCACTTTCACCTTCGTCCTGCCATAACCAGATGCCAAGCTCACGGTCAATACAGACGACAATCAATCAACAGCGCAGGAATCAACCAACACAGACTCATCGGTGGAGTTGCTGTTTAGTGTGTAGGGTTTCAGCAAAGACACTTGCATGTGATAAATAAACAAAAGCAGTTTTAATTTAGTAGAACGTCATCTATGTTAAGCTGCTTTGACACAATCTACATTGTATAGAATGCTATAGAAATAAAGATGAATTGAATTGGAGATGCATATCTAGGGCTACTTTTTTGGGAACCGTGAAATTTGTGAGTGCTAATGGAGTATACACTAACCTGCGCATTATTCAGACACTAGATGGAGACAAACAGTCTAAAACAGCTGATGGAGTATACACTAACCTGCACATTATTCAGACACTAGATGGAGACAAACAGTCTAAAACAGCTGATGGAGTATACACTAACCTGCGCATTATTCAGACACTAGATGGAGACATACAGGCTAAAACAGCTGATGGAGTATACACTAACCTGCACATTATTCAGACACTAGATGGAGACAAACAGTCTAAAACAGCTGATGGAGTATACACTAACCTGCGCATTATTCAGACACTAGATGGAGACAAACAGTCTAAAACAGCTGATGGAGTATACACTAACCTGCACATTATTCAGACACTAGATGGAGACAAACAGTCTAAAACAGCTGATGGAGTATACACTAACCTGAGCATTATTCAGACACTAGATGGAGACAAACAGTCTAAAACAGCTGATGGAGTATACACTAACCTGCGCATTATTCAGACACTAGATGGAGACAAACAGTCTAAAACAGCTGATGGAGTATACACTAACCTGCGCATTATTCTGACACTAGATGGAGACAAACAGTCTAAAACAGCTGATGGAGTATACACTAACCTGCACATTATTCAGACACTAGATGGAGACAAACAGTCTAAAACAGCTGATGGAGTATACACTAACCTGCGCATTATTCAGACACTAGATGGAGACAAACAGTCTAAAACAGCTGATGGAGTATACACTAACCTGAGCATTATTCAGACACTAGATGGAGACAAACAGTCTAAAACAGCTAATGGAGTATACACTAACCTGCGCATTATTCAGACACTAGATGGAGACACACAGTCTAAAACAGCTGATGGAGTATACACTAACCTGCGCATTATTCAGACACTAGATGGAGACAAACAGTCTAAAACACAAAGCTGACAGAAACCAAAACAGCTGATGGAGTATACACTAACCTGCGCATTATTCAGACAGTGAATGAAGACAAACAGTCAAAAACAGCTGATAGAGTATACACTAACCTGCACATTATTCAGACACTAGATGGAGACAAACAGTCTAAAACAGCTGATGGAGTATACACTAACCTGCGCATTATTCAGACACTAGATGGAGACAAACAGTCTAAAACAGCTGATGGAGTATACACTAACCTGCGCATTATTCAGACACTAGATGGAGACAAACAGTCTAAAACAGCTGATGGAGTATACACTAACCTGCACATTATTCAGACACTAGATGGAGACAAACAGTCTAAAACAGCTGATGGAGTATACACTAACCTGCGCATTATTCAGACACTAGATGGAGACAAACAGTCTAAAACAGCTGATGGAGTATACACTAACCTGCGCATTATTCAGACACTAGATGGAGACAAACAGTCTAAAACAGCTGATGGAGTATACACTAACCTGAGCATTATTCAGACACTAGATGGAGACAAACAGTCTAAAACAGCTGATGGAGTATACACTAACCTGCGCATTATTCAGACACTAGATGGAGACACACAGTCTAAAACAGCTGATGGAGTATACACTAACCTGCGCATTATTCAGACACTAGATGGAGACAAACAGTCTAAAACACAAAGCTGACAGAAACCAAAACAGCTGATGGAGTATACACTAACCTGCGCATTATTCAGACAGTGAATGAAGACAAACAGTCAAAAACAGCTGATAGAGTATACACTAACCTGCACATTATTCAGACACTAGATGGAGACAAACAGTCTAAAACAGCTGATGGAGTATACACTAACCTGCGCATTATTCAGACACTAGATGGAGATAAACAGTCTAAAACAGCTGATGGAGTATACACTAACCTGCGCATTATTCAGACACTAGATGGAGACAAACAGTCAAAAACAGCTGATGGAGTATACACTAACCTGCGCATTATTCAGACACTAGATGGAGATAAACAGTCTAAAACAGCTGATGGAGTATACACTAACCTGAGCATTATTCAGACACTAGATGGAGACAAACAGTCAAAAACAGCTGATGGAGTATACACTAACCTGCACATTATTCAGACACTAGATGGAGACAAACAGTCTAAAACAGCTGATGGAGTATACACTAACCTGCGCATTATTCAGACACTAGATGGAGACAAACAGTCTAAAACAGCTGATGGAGTATACACTAACCTGCGCATTATTCAGACACTAGATGGAGACAAACAGTCTAAAACAGCTGATGGAGTATACACTAACCTGAGCATTATTCAGAAACTAGATGGAGACACACAGTCTAAAACAGCTGATGGAGTATACACTAACCTGAGCATTATTCAGACACTAGATGGAGACAAACAGTCTAAAACAGCTGATGGAGTATACACTAACCTGAGCATTATTCAGAAACTAGATGGAGACAAACAGTCTAAAACAGCTGATGGAGTATACACTAACCTGAGCATTATTCAGACACTAGATGGAGACAAACAGTCTAAAACAGCTGATGGAGTATACACTAACCTGCGCATTATTCAGACACTAGATGGAGACACACAGTCTAAAACAGCTGATGGAGTATACACTAACCTGCGCATTATTCAGACACTAGATGGAGACAAACAGTCTAAAACACAAAGCTGACAGAAACCAAAACAGCTGATGGAGTATACACTAACCTGCGCATTATTCAGACAGTGAATGAAGACAAACAGTCAAAAACAGCTGATAGAGTATACACTAACCTGCGCATTATTCAGACACTAGATGGAGACAAACAGTCTAAAACAGCTGATGGAGTATACACTAACCTGAGCATTATTCAGACACTAGATGGAGACACACAGTCTAAAACAGCTGATGGAGTATACACTAACCTGCGCATTATTCAGACACTAGATGGAGACAGTCTAAAACAGCTGATGGAGTATACACTAACCTGCGCATTATTCAGACACTAGATGGAGACAAACAGTCTAAAACAGCTGATGGAGTATACACTAACCTGCGCATTATTCTGACACTAGATGGAGACAAACAGTCTAAAACAGCTGATGGAGTATACACTAACCTGCGCATTATTCTGACACTAGATGGAGACAAACAGTCTAAAACAGCTGATGGAGTATACACTAACCTGCACATTATTCAGACACTAGATGGAGACAAACAATCTAAAACAGCTGATGGAGTATACACTAACCTGAGCATTATTCAGACACTAGATGGAGACAAACAGTCAAAAACAGCTGATGGAGTATACACTAACCTGCGCATTATTCAGACACTAGATGGAGACAAACAGTCTAAAACACAAAGCTGACAGAAACCAAAACAGCTGATGGAGTATACACTAACCTGCGCATTATTCAGACACTAGATGGAGACAAACAGTCTAAAACAGCTGATGGAGTATACACTAACCTGCGCATTATTCAGACACTAGATGGAGACAAACAGTCTAAAACAGCTGATGGAGTATACACTAACCTGCGCATTATTCAGACACTAGATGGAGACAAACAGTCTAAAACAGCTGATGGAGTATACACTAACCTGAGCATTATTCAGACACTAGATGGAGACAAACAGTCTAAAACAGCTGATGGAGTATACACTAACCTGCGCATTATTCAGACACTAGATGGAGACACACAGTCTAAAACAGCTGATGGAGTATACACTAACCTGCGCATTATTCAGACACTAGATGGAGACAGTCTAAAACAGCTGATGGAGTATACACTAACCTGCGCATTATTCAGACACTAGATGGAGACAAACAGTCTAAAACAGCTGATGGAGTATACACTAACCTGCGCATTATTCTGACACTAGATGGAGACAAACAGTCTAAAACAGCTGATGGAGTATACACTAACCTGCACATTATTCAGACACTAGATGGAGACAAACAGTCTAAAACAGCTGATGGAGTATACACTAACCTGAGCATTATTCAGACACTAGATGGAGACAAACAGTCAAAAACAGCTGATGGAGTATACACTAACCTGCGCATTATTCAGACACTAGATGGAGACAAACAGTCTAAAACAGCTGATGGAGTATACACTAACCTGAGCATTATTCAGACACTAGATGGAGACAAACAGTCTAAAACAGCTGATGGAGTATACACTAACCTGCGCATTATTCAGACACTAGATGGAGACAAACAGTCTAAAACAGCTGATGGAGTATACACTAACCTGCGCATTATTCAGACACTAGATGGAGACAAACAGTCTAAACAGCTGATGGAGTATACACTAACCTGAGCATTATTTAGACACTAGATGGAGACAAACAGTCTAAAACAGCTGATGGAGTATACACTAACCTGCGCATTATTCAGACACTAGATGGAGACAAACAGTCAAAAACAGCTGATGGAGTATACACTAACCTGCGCATTATTCAGACACTAGATGGAGACAAACAGTCAAAAACAGCTGATGGAGTATACACTAACCTGCGCATTATTCAGACACTAGATGGAGACAAACAGTCAAAAACAGTTGATGGAGTATACACTAACCTGCGCATTATTCAGACACTAGATGGAGACAAACAGTCAAAAACAGTTGATGGAGTATACATTAACCTGAGCATTATTCAGACACTAGATGGACACAAACAGTCTAAAACAGTTGATGGAGTATACACTAACCTGCGCATTATTCAGACACTAGATGGAGACAAACAGTCAAAAACAGTTGATGGAGTATACACTAACCTGCACATTATTCAGACACTAGATGGCACCAAACTGTCTAAAACAGCTGATGGAGTATACACTAACCTGCGCATTATTCAGACACTAGATGGCGCCAAATAGTCAAAAACAGCTGATGGAGTATACACTAACCTGAGCATTATTCAGACACTAGATGGCCAAAGCGACGTCTGTTTGCAGTTTTTTACAAATCCACTAGAGGCCGCTGTGTACATTTTAGACAATCTCAAATACATTCAACACAGGTTCATTGGGAAAATGTGTCCAGGGCTACATATTTGAGAACTGACAAATACGTACTAATAAAAATTCAAATAGAATAAAATATTAATAATTAAAAAATAAGAAAAACTAAACTAAATAAATAATAATAAAAAAATAAAATAAAAAAGAGGATGATGAGCAGTTCACAGGTGATCTAGAGCTATAACGCTAATGCTCTGAACAGGTGAGCATGTAAACCCAGAGCGCGTGGCTTCAGAATGACACTCTGGCTAATGGAAGTGAAGCCTCCGCTGGCTTCAATTTCTCCCTCAAACCTCTCAGAGCAAAATAAATGGAGCTGTCCTTTTAGCTCTGGGTCAACTAGCTGTCCATCTCGTCTCTTCCTCTTCCTATGATCCACAGAGCTTGTGTCCTTTTCATTTTAGCCTTATTATAAAGCACTAACCGAGTAGCTTTGCCATTATATGAAAATATGACCCCATCTTTCCAGGGGTCAGTGCCAATATAGAGGAGAGACACAGAGGCTTGAAAGGGGTGAGCTTTTTTATTTTGCACTGTTCTCTGAGGTCTACTAATAATGCTATCAAGATTTTTACATTTAAAAACATCTCCATTTCAAGTCGTTTGACTATTTGCTGTGTGGTTTATTCAGTTTGTCTGACTGTAGACTCAGAAGTAAACACCCACTGATACACTTTATCTTTACTTTCATGATGATCTGTGTGCACTGTTTGTTATATGTTGTGAGTTAAATTTATATTAGCAAATTTCAATTCTGGGCTGGCATGGTTGGCTCAGTGGTTAGCACTGTGGCCTCACAGCAAGAAGGTCACTGGTTCGAGCCTCGGCTGGAGTTTGCATGTTCTCCCCGTGTTGGCGTGGGTTTCCTCCGAGTGCTCCGGTTTCCCCTACAAGTCCAAAAAACTTGTCATACAGGTGAATTGGGTAAGCTAAATTGTCCGTAGTGTATGAGTGCATATGGATGTTTCCCAGTGATGGGTTGCAGCTGGAAGGGCATCTGCTGCGTAAAACATATGTTGAATAAGTTGGTGGTTCATTCCGCTGTGGTGACCAAAGATTAATAAAGGGACTAAGCTGAAAGGAATGAATGAATGAATGAGTTTAACACATTTTTTTGACCAACAGTTATTGTTTGTTGACAATAATATTTACTGATAGTTAGAGGTGTAAACCTACACTGTTCTCATGGTTCGGTTCGGTTACGATTATCATGCCATCGATTTGATTCAATTCGATATCTCGGTGCATTGACGATGCTATTATATACTATTTGTAATTCAATTTTGTCCTTTAATACAAACAGTCAGATATATAAACTACCTTTAAAAGCTCAAGTACATGCACAGAACAATATGAGCACTTATAGCAAATAAACAAATGTAAGTATCCCGCTTGCTTTCTGAGCCTTGTCTAGCGAGTTCTTTCTTACACCCCTATGATTGGTCACGCGCTCAACAGAAAGGGAATGTGATTGGCTCTAACGCTCTGGCGGTAACTTTTTTGGTAATGATAGTTTGTGTTCAATGAATCAAATGTATGTGTTTATTTAAATTACTACTTCAATTTGGTCCCTTTGCCGCCGTTCATACCGCTGCGGCGGCTGTATTTCGTGCGCCAGCAGCTTTTGACCGCTGGGTGGCGCTTTAACCACAGATTTTCAGCTTTGCCTTTTTGCAATACTAGATAAACGGTTCTGTATGTGTACCTTATGTGATGTGATGTGTTCAATTAAAATATAATTTAGTTTTAGTTTTAGTGTACATCTAATTTATTCATAAAATATAGAAAGTTTTCAGTGTTTTGTGGGATAGGCTATTTAGTGTATCTTACCTGGGGTGCGTTTCCCAAAACCATCATTAGCCAACTAAGGTCGCAAGTTACGTTGTTACAAACATAGTTCATTGATTTGCTGTTTCCCAAATTCATCGCTCCAACAAACATTCGCAAACTGCGTCGCAAACTTGAGCACTTGAAACGACACCTCTGGAGCTGTAGTTAGAAGCATAGTTCCTGGCTGTGTTCTATTCCCACTTATCCCCCCTATGCCCTATTCATTTAGAACATTCTAACATTCAAAGTTGGAATTATTAAACATAAAAAAGCATTAAGTTAATCTCTCTTAGGTGTAATTTGCTTTCAAAGTATTTTTACAGTTCAGTTTTAGCGATCTTCATGTTTACAATTGTGTTCCCTTCGCAGTGCACTTTGAAAACATTGTTATCATTTTGAACACAGCCTCATGGCGAAAACTATAGGTATATTTAAAAGCGGAAATTATGTTACGTCTCCAAAGCTTGTGAAAATAAAAAACACAGCATACGTTAATTCTTTTATTTTATAGTGGGTTATTCATTAAGTTTCTCTGCTGTATATGACATGGGTCTGTTGGTTAGAACTTTCTGCTGTGTATATAATACACATCTGTAAATAATAATAATAATAATGATGATATTAATTATTTTATGAGAAAACATAATTCGGTGTGTATCAGTGCTTCGGTTTCAGCCTGTTGAATGACATTTTCTAGCATGGACTGATTGTGCATTCACAATGGTATGAACCATTATAGGGGTGGTCAAATAGATGTTCTTTTGTTTTAATTATTAACATTAATATTTAAAATACAAATCAGAGTGAACTTTTTTCTCAGTTTCAAAGGGCAGACCCCACACATCTTGTTTTGACGTCCTTCAGGGGGATCAAGCCTTAATTAGGAGGGTCAATCCCCCCAAACCCCCTGTGATGTGCACCCTGGTTATTGATAGGTATTGTTGTTTTTTTTGTTAATTAATAAATATATTTTTCTTATTTTTTTGCATTTTACTTTAAAAAAAAATTGACACTGTTAGTAATCAATAGTCATTCATTCATTCATTTTTCTTCAGCTTAGTCTCTATTTCAGAGGTTGCAACAGCGGAATGAACCGCCAACTATTCCAGCATATGTTTTACACTGCGGATGCCCTTCCAGCTGCAACCCAGTACTGGGAAACACCCATGCACACTCATTCTCTCTCACACACACACACACACCCACTCATACACTACGGCCAACATAGTTGATCAATTCCCCTATAGCGCATGTGTTTGGACTGTGGGGGAAACTGGAGCACCCGGAGGAAACCCACACCAACATGGGGAGAACATGCAAACTCCACGCAGAAATGCCAACTGACCCAGCCAAGACTCAAACCAGCGACCTTCTTGCTGTGCCAACCACTGCACCACCGTCTAGTCCATTGTTATATCAATAATAGTTCTTAATAGATATTGTTTTTTGTCCAGTAGTCTGTATTTTCCATTCAGTACTATAAGCTTGCGTCTGGTTCCACGTCCTGCCTGCTGTAAGTGTGTAACGTCTCTCCTCCTTCTCCTCTTCAGCTGGATTTATTGATGTTGACCTTTTGCTGAAATTAAGCTTGCCAATCCCCAGGCAGCCGGGGCAAAGTTTAAACCAATTAAAGATAACTTCACCAATCAGCGGCTCCAGGAAGACTGATTCTGGCCTGTCAGGGGTTTTACGCTCATTTGTTGGGTGTCACGGACGGCCGAGAGCAGGTGAAAACGTCTGCACGCTAATGCCGCTGTTTTTTTTTTTAGCACCAGGGCACAGGTTTATCACTCAATTACATAATAACGCCACCTAATGTACAGCTGAAGTCAAAATTGTTTGCCCTCTTGTGAATTTCCAAATGATGTTGAACAGATTCAGGAATTTTTCACAGTATTTCCTATAATATTTTTTCTTCTGGAGAAAGTCTTATTTGTTTTATTTTGGCTAGAATAAAAGCAGTTTTTAATTGTTTTAAAGCCATTTTAAGGTGAATATTATTAGCCCCTTAAGCAATATTAGTGTTGGATTGTCTCCAGAACAAACCACTGTTATACAATGACTTGCCTAATTACCCTAACTTTACCCTAATTAACCAACATAGACTCGTTGTGAAAACGTAGCCCTGTATACATTTCTGGAGATCGCGAATTATGTAGCCAGAGGTACATATGGCTGCATTTCATCTTTGGACAATGCAGGTTGTATGACATCGTTCCTTTTCACGCTTACCAGCTGACAGCTTACCTCTATATGGACGGTTTTCCTGCTGTTAACATTTTGTCCAGGGGCTCACCGCATACGTTGGCGGACTTGAGACATGGAGCAAAGTTGACCATGATGACGGGGTTCAAGTCTGGTAAAGAACGGTTCCAGAAAGCAGGAAAGACAAAAGCCAAGTAAATAACAAGGTGAGAATGTGGTAAAATCTGAAAAAGTGGTAAAAATCAGGCAGCCTCAAGGGCTTTTCTTTTTCTGGATTGCTTCTGAAAACACTATTGGTTGGGTTTAGGAAATTGGGTGATCGGGTCAATCGGTGCTTTTGAAAACACTGTCGGCTGGGTTTAGGGAAGGAGAAGGGTGGGTCAGTCGATCGGTCAGTCGATCAGTCAGTCGACAGCGGCGTCTGGTGGATTCATGCGAGAACAGCTGATGTGAATGGCACTCGCGAGAGAAATATGAGATCTAAAAAAGCATACACAGCGGTCTCTGGTGAACAACTGCAAAAAAAGTCTCTACAGAAATGTATACAGGGGTAAGTAATCAGTAGGGGTATCAAAATGAATTGTTTCTTTGGTGCACTGGGATGCAGACATGGACAATTCGGTACCGGTTCAGTAGGAGTGTAACGGATCACTGTTCATCAGTGATCCGTACGGATCACAACTCACGATTCGGAAAGCACGTGACCAGCGGATTAATAACTGTTTTGAACTTGTAGGTTAATCCAACATTTATAACCATTGCAGAGAGATCGCCTCCCGCATCATTCAAATCACGAGTATCAAAGCATTTTGGCTTCCCTGTAAGATATAATGATGACAGGAAAAGTGGTGGGACCTACCTAAATGCTTTCTTAGGCTATTACTTTAATGTGTTTTCTGTCACTGCTTGTTTAGCCTGCATTAATGCATTCAGTGTAAAGCTCCACAATTAAACATTAAAAGATCGTGATCACAGTTCAAACACGCGCAAAATATAAATGATAATCAGTTGCATATGTTCATTAATCGAGAGTTATTAACCGGTACTGTAGATCAGTGGGTGAGTTTAATAAAATAATGTAATGTGCGTGTTGAATATAATAGACTCTTGTTGATGGGCGGTGCTTTTGTTAAAACCTCTTCTTGGTCAGTCTCAAATCTTTTTAAATGCATTAAAGGGCAGCGCATATATTAGCCTTACCCTGGAGTTTGTTCACCCTCCGCCTATGACTATTGGTAAAAAAAATGTAACTAAAATGTAATAATATACTGTAAATGTTCATATATGGCCATAAATCAGATTTCCACATGGGTGAAACTGCAGAAGGGCAACACAGTGGCACAGTGAGATGCGCTCTCACCTGACAGCAAGAAGGTCGCTGATTCGAGCCGCGGCTGGGTCAGTTGGTGTTTCTGTGTGGAGTTTGCATGTTCTCCCCGTGTTCGCATGGGTTTCCTCCGGGTGCTTCAGTTTCCCCCACAAGTCCAAAGACATCTGGTACAGGTGAATTGGGTAAGCTAAATTGTCTGTGGTGTATGTGTGTGAATGAAAGTGTGTGGGTGTTTTCCAGTGATGGGTTGCGGCTGAAAGGGCATCCGCTGCGTAAAACATATGCTATATAAGTTGGCGGGACTACGCCATAAAGAAAATGAATGAATGAATGAAACTGCAGAGCACGCTTAATTTACAAGCAATAAACCCAAAATCCACTATAATACAACTTCCAAACATGTATAAACAAGACAATACATAAACTCAACAAGCGTCTCCAATACACTGGTTTACTGCTGTACTGCATTTACCCAGCACATCTGTTCACATCAGGCCGAAAGCATTACATTAGCGAAGCATTTGGTTTGATCCGTGTTTAACTCATGCATGAAAGCAGCCCAGGGTGACGACTTCATAATCACATGCTTCACTAAAGCACATTTGAATGGAGTTTTAATCACGGCCTGTTAGTCAATCCCTCTTCAGGGCATACACTAATAATCACCTTCCATGTCACAGGAATCCTGATGTACAGTTGAAGTCAGAATTAGTAGCTCTCCTCAATTATTTGCCTCCCTGTTTATTTTTTCCACAATTTCTGTTTAATGGAAAGAAGATTTCCTTCAGCACATTTCTAATCATAATAGTTTTAATAACTCATCTCTAATAACTGATTTATTTTCTCTTTGTCATGATGACAGTAAATAATATTAGACTAGATATTCTTCAGGATACTAGTATTCAGTGCAGTTAGTGCAATTTAAAAGCTAAACTAGGTTAATTGCAATCCAGGCTCATTCTGATTATGTACCCCTGTATACATTTCTGGAGAGCGCCAAATATGTCCCAGGAGCTACGTTTTTTTTGCAGTTTTTGTTTTCGCGAATGCACCAGAGGCCGCCGTGTACGCTTTTTCAGATCTCAAATTTCTCTCGCGAGTGCTATTCACACATGCTGTTCTCGTGTAAATCCACCGTCGACTGACTGACTGACTGACCCACCCTCTTCCTTTCCTAAACCCAACCCATAGTGTTTTCAAAAGCAATCCAAAAAAAGAAAATCCATCTGATTTTTACCACTTTTTAAGATTTTACAACATTCTCACCCTGTTATTTACTTGTTTATTTGATTTTTTGCCTTTTGTTTTTGTCTTACCTGCTTTCTGGAATTGTTTCTTCGCCGGACTCTAACCCCGCCACTGGACAAACTGGTAACAGTGGGAAAGCCGTCCACACGGAGGTAATCAGCCAGCTGGCAAGCGCAAAAAGGAACGGCATCATACCGCCCTGTAGTGTTCGTTTTAAAGACGAAATGCAGCCATGGGTTCCTCTGGCTACAAGATTTGTGATCTTCAGAAATGTATATAAGGCTACGTTTTCACAATGAGCCTGTGTTGTTGTTTTTTTTTTTTTTTTTGCATTTTAGTTAAAAAATGTTTTTTTGACAAAAGCTGTTGGTGTTTGTTTCCATTCTAGTTAACCCTTTTTCGCCAATAGTGATTGTTTTTTGTTATTAATAGTTAAAAAAAATTTTTGCATTTTTTTTTAAATAAATGTCCAATAGTTATTTTTTTGATAACAATAATTATTAATAGTTATTGTTTTTTAAACGTTTTTATTTTATTTTAGTTAGAAAATTTATTTGACCAATAGGTTTTGTTTTTTGACATTAAAAGTTATTAATATTCTTTTTTTTTTTTGGATTTTAGTTTAAAAAAAGTTTTTTTTATTTTTTATTAATAGTTAGTTTTTTTGTGACATTTGTAGTTATTTATAGTTTTTTTGTTTTTTTCTTTGGTAATTTAGTTAAATTAAGCATGCCAGGCAGTTTCACCCATGTGGAAATCTGATACAGTAAATGGCCATAAATGAACATATACAGTATATTTCTTTATTTTAGTTACCCTTTTTTGACCAATACTTATCATTTGAGAATAATAGTTATACATTTTTGGCATTTATTAAAAAATGTTTTTAATAGCTAAAAATAGCTTTTTTTTTTTTTTTTTTTTTTTTTTTTTTTTAGTTAAAAATTGTTTTTTTTTTTGACAATAGTTATTGGTGTTTTTTCCATTTTAGTTAACCCTTTTTTGACCAGTAGTGATTGTTTTATTAGATTGGCAATAATAGTTATTAATATTTTTTGCATTTATTTAAAAAAAAAAGATCAAATAGTTATTGTTTTTAACAAGTTATTGATAGTTAAAAACAGTTATTGTTTTTGACAATAATAGTTATTAATAGTTTTTTTTTTTTTTGGCAATTTAGTAAAAAGATATTTCTGACAATAATCGTTATTTGATAAAGGACAATTATTGTATTTTAAAGTTTTTATTTCATTTGAGTTAGACAACTTTTGACCAATTAATAATTGTAATTAATTGTTTTTTGAGAATATGTATATATATATATATATATATATATATATATATATATATATATTTTTTTTTTTAAAGAAAGGACCAAGTTATTATTTTTTAAACAAAAATAGTTATTGATAGTGTAAAAATGTTTTTTGATCAATAGATAACAGTTATTAATATTCTTCTTTTGCATTTAGGTTAAATCAGCTTTTTTGTTTAATAGTTATTGTTTTTTGACAGTGGTAGTTATTGATAGTTTTTTGGCAATTTAGTTAATTTTTGACATTAGTATATTTTTGATAATTGATAATTTTTGTATTTTGAAGTTTTTATTTAATTTTAGTTAGAAAATATTTTTGACCAATAAATAATTGAAATTAACAGTTTTTTGACAATAATACTTATTAATAATAATATTAATTAATAGTTTTTGTCATATTATTAATAGTTTTTTTTTTTTTTTTGCATTTTAGTTATAAAAAATACAATAAATTCTAGTATATGTATATAAATACATATGTATTCATGCATTCATTTTCCTTTGGCTTAGTCTCTATTTTTGAAGTCACCACAGCGGAATGAACTGCGAACTATTCCAGCATATGTTTTATGCAGCGGATGCCCTTCCAGTCGCAATCCAATACTAGGAAACACCCATACACACACCATACACACTCACTCACACTCATACACTATGGCCAATTTAGTTGATCAATTCCCCTATAGCACATGTGTTTGGATTGTGGGGGAAACCGGAGCAAACTCCACACAGAAATGCTAACTGACCCAGTCAGGACTCGAACCAAAGACCTTCTTGCTGTGAGGCCACAGTGCTAACCACTGAGCCACCGTGCCACACCTACTGTATATATTTAATATTATAATGTATTAGTAACTATTATAGAATATTCTTCATATATAATAACAATTGTGCTTTGTCTGAGGTGTGAGAGATGCAAGTAAGATGTAAAGTGTAAATATTGTTGGCTGATTTTGCTGGCCACTAACGGTGGTAAAGACTGCTCATTTAGCAGGTTTATGAGGCCACAGACTTGCACAACAAAACTTCATTTCCCCCTGGAAGTGAACAAGAGTGATAAAACGCACAGATAACACATCACTTACAGCGCTAATGTGCTGCATTTACTCTTCATTCTGTTACACAGACACTAAAAGAAACCTCCAGTCTCTAACAGCAGACAGTAGGAAATATTAAACTGCATATCACTCTCATTTTACAGTCTGAATAACCAATGCACATCACAATTAGCGCTTACAGAAAGTGTAAGCAGGAGGATCTGACTGTGTTACAATATATAAGATTGGCCATTGGCCCCAATACACTGGATTTACTACAGTAACCTGCATTTCAGCAGCACGTCTGTTCACATCAGGCCGAAAGCAAGAAATATGCCCATATATAGAGATCTGATATATAATATATATATAATATATATAAATATATGCAAATTATATACAGTAGAATTAGTATTTTATTTATTCTTGTTCTAATATTTCCCAAATGATGTTGAACAGATTCAGGAATTGTTCACAGTATTTCCTCTAATATTTTTTTCTTCTGGAGAAAGTCTTATTTGTTTTATTTTGGCTAGAATAAAAGCAGTTCTTAATTGTTTTAAAGCCATGTTAAGGTCAATATTATTTGCCCCCTTCAGCAATATTAGTTTTGGATTGTCTCCAGAACAAACCACTGTTATACAATGACTTGCCTAATTACCCTGACTTTACCCTAATTACCCTAGTGAAGCCTTTAAATGTCACTTTAAGCTGAATACTAGTGTAAGCTGAATATAGAAGATTATAAATGAATGCTTGTAAATATACTGATTATTCTGAATTAATATTACTGTTTTATCCTAAAATGTTGACTGTACAGTTTATTCTTATTTATTATCATTGATTTTTATATTTGTATTTATTTATTTATTTTTACTACCTTTTACTGTGTTTAATATATTCCATACATTTATATAGTGTTTTTCTGGACACTCAAAGTACTTTAAGCAAACAAACAAACAAACAAACAAATAAATAAATAAATAAATAAATAAATAAATAAATAAATAAATAAATAAATAAACTATAATAGTTCCTTTTTTCTGCTTTTCTGGACACTCAAATTACTTTAAACAAACAAACAAACAAACAAACAAACAAACAAACAAACAAACAAATAAATAAATAAACAAACAAATAAATATATAAATAAACAAATAAATAAATAAAAACATAAATAAATAAATAAATAAATAAATAAATAAATAAATAAATAAATAAATAAATAAATAAATAAATAAACAAACTATAATAGTTCCTTTTTTCTGCTTTTCTGGACACTCAAATTACTTTAAACAAACAAACAAACAAACAAACAAACAAACAAACAAACAAACAAATAAATAAATAAACAAACAAATAAATATATAAATAAACAAATAAATAAATAAAAACATAAATAAAAAAAAAAAATAATAAATAAATAAATAAGCAAACAAACAAACAAACAAATACATAAATAAATAAAGAAATACATAAATAAAAAAGTATATACATAAATAAATACATAAATAAATACATAAATAAATAAGTAAAGCAAACAAACAAATAAATAAATATATACATAAATAAATACATAAATAAATACATAAATAAATACATAAATAAGTAAAGCAATCAAACAAACAAATAAATAAATATATATAAATAATATATAAATATATAATATATATATATATATATAAATATATATAAATAAATAAATAAATAAATAAGCAAAGAAACAAACAAACAAACAAACAAATACATAAATAAATAAATACATAATTAAATACATAAATACAAAAATAAATAAGTAAAGCAAACTAACAAACAAATAAATAAATAAATATATACATAAATAAATACATAAATAAATACATAAATAAATGAGTAAAGCAATCAAACAAACAAGCAATCAAACAAATAAATAAATAAATAAATAAATAAATAAATAAATAAATAAATAAACAAACAAACAAACAATTCCTTTTTCTGTATTTCTGGACACTCAAAGTGTTTGGGGGGAATCTCCTCATCCACCACCAGTGTGCAGCATCTACCAGGATGGCGCAACAGCAGCCATATTGCACCAGACTGCACACCACACACCAGCTGATTGGTGGACAAGAGACAGACTGATGAAGCCAATTATGTTATGGGGTGGGTTAGGAGCCCATGATGGACAGAGGCCAGTGGGCAAATCCCTACATCCCGGGAGTCCCCTTCACTATATTGGAGTGTTAGGACCCACACAGACCTCAGGTTGAGCGCCCTCTGCTGGCCTCACTAACACCACTTGCGGCAGCAACTTCGCTTTCCCATGTGGTCTCCCATATAGGTACTGACCGGGCGCAGCCCTGCTTAGCTTCAGTGGGCGACCATGTGAGAATTACAGAGAGCTAGCTGCCGGCAAACACTACATGCCTTTTTTTAATGCTTATATATACGTGTATATATATATATATATATGCGATACAATATAACTTTAATATTTATCATACCAATAAAGCAATTATTGAATTGAGAGAGAGAGAGAGAGAGAGAGAGAGAGAGAGAGAGAGAGAGAGAGAGAGAGAGAGAGAGAGAGAGAGAGTGTGTTGGACGTTCGGGATCCACTCAGTATGCTTGATACAGGGGATCTCCAGCCACCTATCGACAGCTTTTATACCCAGAGTCACCTTGGAGATTAATTCAACCTCTCAGAGAGGAAAAGCTGAATGCCATTATCTATGAGAATAGACATGTACTGTATGACAAGCTCGCTCGCCCCATACATTATTAGAGAGAGAGTTATTACAATCCTTATTAAACATTATAACAAACCTTCTGCATACATGTACACTGTGAAACAATTCTTGCTATATTTTATTTTAAGAGGGGCGACAAGGTGGCTCAGTGGTTAGCACTGTGGCGTCACAGCAAGGAGGTCGCTGGTTTGAGCCCCGGCTGGGTCAGTTGGCATTTATGTGTGAAGTTTGCATGTTCTCCCCGTGTTGGTGTGGGTTTCCTCCGGGTGCTCCGGTTTCCCCCACAGTCCAAACACATGCACTATAGGGGAATTGATCAACTAAATTGGCTGTAGTGTAAGAGTTGGTGGTTCATTCCGATGTGGCAACCCTTGATAAATAAGAGACTAAGCTGAAGGAAAATAATGAATAATTATAGTGTATTGTATATGTATATTAGACAAAAGTTTAATTAAACAGTTATATCTATTATTATACTGTGAGAATTTGGTCATCAAACTTATTTAGGAATAGATAGACAATACATTTAAATTCAATTGAGTTATAGCAAAATAAATAAATAAATAAATAAAAATAATAACAACAACAATAACAACAACAATAATTATTATTATTATTATTATTATAATAAAAATAAAATAATAATAATAATAACAATAAATATAATAATAATAATAATAATAATAAATATAATAATAATATTAATAATAATAATAATAATAACAATAACAATAATAATCATAGTAATAATAATAATAATAATAATAATAATAAATATAATAATAATAATAATAATAATAATAATAATAATAATAATAAATATAATATTAATAATAATAATAACAATAACAATAATAATAATAATAATAATAATAATAATAACAATAATAATAATAATAATAATAAATATAATAATAATAATAATAATAATAATAATAATAATAATAATAATAACTATAACAATAACAATAATAATAATAATAATAACAATAAATATAATAATAATAATAATAATAATAATAATAATAATAATAATTATAATAACAGACTACAAAATTAATAAAAATATTTTTATATTATAATAAAATAATATAATATTTTAATATTTATTTAACAAATTATACAATAAAAATAAATATATTTACATATTTCTCTTGATTTTTCCCACTTTTTAGAATTCAACATTTCATTTATTTTTCAAATATTTAAAAAAAACTTTACATTTTTCCGCAACATTAATTTGAGTGTGTAATTTTGAACCAGGGATCTTAAGTTATGTTGTTAGGGTAGTTCATCAGTTTTGCCTTTGGTACTGACTAATCTAAAGTATATGCACAGATATATTACTCCAAAGCGTCCTATTGAAAACATTCATTTAATTTAGAGAGCTAGGGGCGGCATAGTCGCTAGCTCTGTGGCCTCACAGCAAGAAGGTTGCTGGTTCGAGTCCCGGCTGGGTCAGTTGGTGTTTCTGTGTGGAGTTTGCATGTTCTCCCCGTGTTGGTGTGGGTTTCCTCCGGGTGCTCCAGTTTCCCCCACAGTCCAAACACATGTGCTATAGGGGAATTGATCAACTAAATTGGCCATAGTGTATCAGTGTGTGTGTGTAAATGAGTGTGTATGGGTGTTTCCCAGTACTGGGTTGCAGCTGGAAGGGCAGCCGCTGTGCAAAACATATGCTGGAATAGTTGGTGGTTCATTTCGCTGTTATAAATAAGGGACTAAGCTGAAGGAAAATGAATGAATGACTAAAAGAGAGCTCTATGAAGAGTGTAAATACTCATAATGCTGAGCACAGTGCTCTTGAAACGCACCAAAAACAAACACACTCACCATTTTATTTCTTTGCTCATAAGACTGAGGATCCTGTTAGCATTCAGAGCTGTTGGTGCATTGGTAAAACCACCAGCTGTGATTGGAGCTCAGGTGAAGAGCGAGTAAAGTCCAGTTTTTCTCCAGCATCGAGAATGCAATCATTTTGAGCTCTGGAAGTCAGAATATGGACATAAAGAAACAGACCCCCGGAGGAAAACGCAGGACACAAGCCGAACGCAGAGCAGCAATGGACATTTCATGGACTCTGAAACACCTTGAGAGTGGCTGGAT
>LR812536.1:67260885-67283385 GCA_903798195.1 Danio kyathit
GATTTTTCAAGCCTCATGGACTCTGAACTAACATATTTATTTAGCATCACATCTATAAATACCAGCAGTGTGAGCAGAGCGGCGCACGCCTCACATATTTCCAATGAGTTTGCCTAATGGCGTGAAACCTCCGTGCCCCATTTGTTTGTTTCAGTGTTTATTTAATCATAAACCATCATCACGTTATCACCAGTTAATGGTTAAAACGGCTCGCTGTAATTGCACACAAATCTGCACTCGTCTTTTATTGATGCTTCAGCCTTTACGTATTAATCAGGCCTAGATCTGCTTCAGGAAACAGAATCTACAGCTGAAGTCAGAATCATTCATTCATTTCCTTCGGCTTAGTCGGATTTATCAGGGGTCACCACAGCGGAATGAACCACCAAGTATTCCAGCATATGTTTTACACAGCGGATGCCCTTCCAGCCGCAACCCAGTACTGGGAAGCACCCATACACACTTATTCACACACACATACACTCATCAGGCCCGACACTATGGGGGGCGAAAGGGGACATTGCTCCCTCAGAAAGAATTTGTGCCCCCTCAGTTTTCATAAAAGATTAGTTTGATTTTATTTGACAATTGTAACAAAAATATACAAACAAGTCCAGTTAGACTAATTCATGCATATTTTAAAAACTGTCGAGGATAAAATACACAAAAAAGCCACAGGCTTATTTCCATTGTGGTCTTAAAAAATGAACGAGCAAATCATAAATGGAGTGCAAACATCATCAGCTCGGCAACTCGGCACAACAAAATCCTCAACTTCAACTGTGAGGGTGCTTTCACATATGTGGTTCGGTTCATTTGGTCCGGACCAAAGGCAACAAATGATACATTGTAGTATTTTTCTGCCGTTTTGGGTCCCTTTCACACCACACTGATTTGCTTTGGTCCGAACCAGTTGAAACGAACCAAAATGCAGTCATGTGACAAAATCTACATCACTCACTGGCCAGATGTTATTGAACGCATTTCCTAAACTGCTTTTCAATTGGTCAGAATTCACGTGGAACTACCGCAAATAAACAAACTGGCAGACACACAATGTCGCTGCGCTGGCTGACGCAGTATCCCTGCTCATAGTATACTATGTAGTTTGTATGCATCACTTTAGACAAACTATACATTTCAAGAGTTCACACTTAGCTCATGATTTATCACATAGCTTGTTTGGCATGCTGTCCCGGGAGAGAGCCCTGAGCTCAAGGGATCCTCGGGCCCAGGGCTCCCCCCTTTCACATGGCGAGGGGAAATTGAGCTCAGGTCGATCTCAAACTCCTCCGCTGCTGAGGCCAAGGTGAACTTCTTGAGAGTAAGACATTAGAAAAAGATTTAGGCTTATTATAGAGCATATTTGGCCGGTGGGAGGAAACCGGGGAACCCGGGGGAAACCCACGCGGACACGGGGAGAATATGCAAACTCCGCACAGAAATACCAGATGACCCAGCAAGGACCTGACGCCATTGGTATTCTTGCTGTGAGGCAACAGTGCTAGTCACTGGGCCACCGTGCCGCCCATTCTGGATAAAGGTGGAAGAAGGGTAGGAGGGGGGTTTCTTCCAAATGAAGATAGTTGTAGAGAGGAAATGAGGATATATATAGTGACTTGGGGTGCTTTGATTGGAAGATCATGATTAGCTAATGTGGGCCAGCTGGGTCAATCATGAGCACATGCTCCTCTCGAAATTAGTTTAAAATTAAACTTCACTTCGAGAATGAAGGGCGGCTGGGGCTGGAAAACAATGTTTTAATGCATTACAATCGGTGAAAGCATTAGGAGAAGGCGTGAAATAATTTAGCTAAACTGCGACATGATCATCTTTCAGAAATATCACCAATGATCCATCAGGTAATGTTTCTCCCTCCCTCTCTCTCTCTCTCTCTCTGTTTAAAACTGTTGGTAAAGCGCTGTCAACAAATATTTTTCCTCCAAACCCCATAAGATAGACAGCGCATCGCACTACAGCAGCTGGATTAGTCCAAAAAGGTGCAGTACTTTTTGCGGTTGGGTCTGTTTTAGTTTGGATCACGTTCTCACCACAAACGAACCACTCCAGGGTTCGTTTGAAAGCGCTTTTTTGGTGCGCTTTTGGTGCGCACCAAAGTGCGATTGCTACGTTCTCACCTGCCCAAACGAACCGCACCAAGAGGGAAAACGAACTCTAGTGCGATTCAACCCAACTAAATAAGGCAGGTGTGAAAGCACCCTAAAACAACCACTTTTTAATTCCCCTTCTAAAAACACTGTCAAGTTGAATCTCGTTAAAAATCGTAGACAAAACATTCCAAGCAACAGAGCAAGTACACAAAAAAAGACTCCCTCTTTGGGAGACAGGCAGACAGAGAGAAGCAACATGAGTGAGAGGACCAGCATTCAGCTGTACATGTACGACTCGGGCACAGACCAAGCAGAGACTACAAAATCATTTGTGTCTTTGTGTAGTTTTACAGCCAACTGTGTGCTAGTTTAAAGCTCCGAGCTTGTGCACCGAGACTAATAACCAAGCACACTGAATTAACTTTGACTGAAGGGCATCACACACCGGATGCACCGCGACGCGGCGCGCACATGACAGTAGTATAGCACACTTGCGGCGCCGGTGTGTGTCACCTGATAGAAACTTATGTTTACATTTCAGAAGTGCATGCTGCTGTGTGGCGCGACGCTGTTTGTCGCCGAGCGGCGCTTCTGGTGTACGACCTGCTTGAGGCTATAACTAAAGGGCGTCATACACCGGATGCGCCGCTCAGAGCCACGACACGGCACACCAGATGCGCACATTCGCATGTTATTTAAAATGAAACTATTCAGATAACGCTCTGTGGCGCAGCAGAAATATGAAGTGTCCTGAGCAGGGCCAGCGCGTCCATAGAGGCGACCTAGGCGGCAGAATAATGAGCGAACCCCCCGGTCCTCACTTTCATCCGCGACACCGTGAAATGCATGGCGCTGCCCGTCGTTAGTTCGTTATTTCCAATGGAGGCACGCGCACGTGAGGCAACGCGCTCGCACTTTCCAGCTGCTCCTAGTTAGATGACAGGGAGCTTCTGTGACCGCGGGAAATGCAAACCGCTGAAGTTTAAGGAAGACGCAATGAAAAGTACACATGTATGCAAACACACCTAAACTCACAAACACTGGCGGCGAGGAGAGCGATAACTTGGTGAATGTTGAGCCCAATGAGCCTTACATCTAAAAATAGAGCAAGGGTGTTTCTTTGGTGACGTCGCTTTGACTCACACGCTGAAAATGGCGGACGTGAAACAACAAACTGAGGATATGGTAATGCGCACCTGTCAATCAATATTGGTGGGCGGAGGGACCGCACTCCTACGTCAAGTCGCGGTCGATCTCAAAACCGCTCCGATTGGTCCACCGTTTTTATGTTGTTAAATTGAAAAAAAAGGACTGAGTGTGTTTATATCACACCAATATGACGCTCTGTACACTATACCTACACACATGTCTGTCCAAACAGCTTAAAAAGTAGATTTTCACCATAGGTGCCCTTTAAGAAAATATTTTGGGACCATTTTCTTTAAAATCTTAAACACCATCACTAATTTTACACACACACACACACACACATACACACACATACATACACTACGGCCAATCTAGTTGATCAATTTCCCTGTTCTGAGAACATGCAAACTCCACACAGAAACGCCAACTGACCCAGCTGGGACTCGAACCAGTGACCTTCTTGCTAACCACTGAGCCACCGTGCCGCCACACTAATATATTATCTAATAGAAAAAATATTCAGGAGGGCTAATAATTCTGACTTCAACTGTATTAATGGCCTGCTGGAGGAATTTTGCAGCTCAGTGTTTTTTTTGTGTGTGTGTGTGTGTGTGTGTGTCTGTGTTTGTTTGTTTTTTCCCCTCATCAGAGGTCACACCAAGGTCACGTCTCGCCTCCAGAAACAATTAAAGGCCGAATTATTTTTTGGAGGACGAAGCGGCCGGCTCGAAAATCCTCGTCTGGCGGTGGCAGAAGTGCAAGATAAGCTGAGAAACGCTCCGGTGAATTATAAGTTTGTGCTCGGAGACCTTTTATTGAGATGCACGCGCGCACTCCTGTGTGCTTTGTTGACGGAGCAGTCAGGGGGGTTTAAGTATCAGCACGCTAAATTATATTGAGCATCCATATTGTTTTGTGGGTGAAAGGTACATGGAAGTAATCAAAGTGAGCCGTGGGAGCTGATACGTGCATCAAAAACAGCTGAACGCAGCGCACCGCGAGCCAATGCAGATGCAGGACTTTAGTTTTCACTGCTGTGTTTGAGACCCGGGATCATAATAAACCCTGTCAGAGGTGTTCACTTTTGAAAATGTGAAGATTTATTCATTCGTTCATCTTCCTTTGACATTTATCAGGGGTCGCGCCACAGTGGAATGAACCGCCAACTATTTCAGCATATGTTTTACACAGAGGATGCCCTTCCAGCTGCAACCCAGTACTGGGAAACACACATACACACTCATTCACACACACACTCATACACTACGGCCAATTTAGTTCATCAATTGCCCTGTAGCGCATGTGTTTGGACCAACACAGGCTCATTCTGAAAACGTAGTCCCGTGCACAATTCTGGAGACCACGAAATACGTCCTGGGAGATACATAAGGCTTGCATTTCATTTCATTTTTTTTTTAAACGAACGCGATGGGGCGGCATGACGCCGTTCCTTTTCGCGCATACCAGCTGACCGCTCACCTCCATGTGGAGGGCTGGTCGTGTACGTCGGCGGACTTGAGACTCAGAGAGGAGTTGACCACCACGATGATGACGACAGGGTTCGAGTCCGGGGAAGAACGGTTCCAGAAATCAGGTAAGACAAAAACAGAACCAAAAAAATTAAATGAACGCGTGAACAACAGGGTGAGAATGTGGTAAAATCCAAAATCGTGGTAAAAAATCAGACAAGGGCTCTTCTTTTTCTGGACGGCTTTGGGTGTAGGGAAGGAGTGGGTGGGCGGGTCAATCGATAAAATTGGTTGGGTTTAGGGAAGGAGGAGGGTGGGTCAGTGGAATGAAGCAGATGAAAAGTAAAAATAAAAAGTGTATTTATATAGACAGATAGGTAGCTAGATAAAGCAGACAGGGATGGATTGATCTGTGTAACAGCTGCTGATCTGCTGCTGCACGCTGCAGACGCAAAAGGCAAACGCAAAGGCAAATACGCGCGAATAGAGTGTGAAACAGGCGTGACTCCCGCCTATTTTGACAAATACACACCGATGGTGCACGCTCACACAGAGCCCAAAATAGGAGTTTGTGATAGGGTCAGCCCAATGTCAATAAAAATAAGAACCAATGGGCTGCAGATTATGTCTTACTTACTATATTACTTTCAGAGTGTCACAGATTACAGCATCGTCAATTAATTAGGCAGAAAAAAACAACAGGCTGCTAAGCGTTGTATGGGCCGACCAGGGGTGCGTTTCCTAAACAACGACGTAAATTGCGACCGAACTATCATGGTACGATGCATCATTTGGAAAAAGAACGATGTAGTGACGAGTGTTTCCCAAAACCCGTAGTTTCTCTGTCTCAGATCCATCACTTGAACCATGTTAGTTATAGTGTAAAACACTCATAATGATGCTCTAAACAGGGTGGAGTAACAACTTCTTTAGAGAAGAACCCCATCATTACTTTGTGCAAATTATATTGTTTTACATGCACACGCATTTAAAATAATCCAATATTAGTTTAGGTAAAAACATGCCCTCGCTTTCCATATTAATTGAAATATATGCAAACGGCTCCTATAGGGCCTGTGTTCGCTTTACTAATATTATTGAGAACATTACATATTCTATTCTAAAACATAAAATCACTTACAAAAGCGAACACTATTCTAATATCATATATAAATCATATAATCAAAAATAATGAGACGATTCATTAAGAAATTAATAGGAAATTTAAAAAAAATCCTACTTTAATATCAATATTAATAATATTAATGATGATGATAATATAATAATAATAATAATTATTATTATTATTATTATTATTATTAAGTAGGATATTGTTTATTTATTTTTTATTTTTTTAAAGTTTACTTTTACAATTTGACACATGTAAACCAGAAATGTTCTACCCAGCAGGCCCATGTCATATACAGTACAGATACTTAATAAATAACCTACTATATTTTAAAAGCATTAACGTATGCTGTGTTTTTTGTTTTCACAAGCTTTGGAGACGTAACATAAATTCCGCTTTTATATAATAGGTCACCTATAGCTTTCGCCATGAGCCATGGCTGTGTTTAAAATGACATCAATGTTTTCAAAGTGCACTGCAAAGGGAGCACAATTGTTAACATGAAGATCGCTAAAACTGAACATTTTGAAAGCAAATTACACATAAGAGAGATGACTTTAATGCTTTAAAAAAAAAAATCATTCCAAGTTTAAATGTTAGAATGTCCTAAATGAATAGGGCATAGGGGGGATAAGTGGGAATAGAACACAGCCAGGAACTATGCTTCTAACTACAGCTCTAGAGGTGTAGTCGCAAGCATAGAAGTTTGAGATGCAGTTTGCAAATGTTCGTTGGAACGATGGATTTGGGAAACGACAAATCAACAAACTATGTTTGTAACAACACAACTTGTGACCTTAGTTGGTCAACGATGGTTTTCGGAAACACACCACAGGTCATAAGAAGATGATCAGCCTTGCCCAAAAAAGTACATCTGCCCAGCGGGAAACTGCCCGGTCTGCCAGATGGCCTGGTTTGGACTGTGGGGGAAACCGGAGCACCCGGAGGAAACCCATGCCAACACAGGGGGAACATGCAAACTCCACACAGAAACACCAACTGACCCAGCCGAGACTCAAACCAGCGACCTTCTTGCTGTGAGCCCACAGTGCTAACCACAGCGCAAATCCAAATATACTCCAAAATGCATTCAAAACAATCCAAATCACTCCATACACTACAAACCAGGCCAAAAATAAACGCATCTGATCATTACGAGAACATCAGCACACAGATAAACAGGCGACGCCAAGATAACAGAGCTAATGTACAGTGGAATACGGCAGAAGAAGAATACATGTGCGTTTCCCTCTAGCCGAGAGCAAACACAAAACCCAATCGAAGAGCGATTCCATCACGATGCAGAAACACACGCAGCCTCTTCTCCCAGCGTCTTGTCCTCAAAACGTCTGTCTGGTGATTTCTGGCCGACTGTAATTACAGACCAGCGGCAGAACGTGTGCTATGAGAGAAGCTCGTGTTGTGTGTGTGTGTGTGTGTGTGTGTGTGTCTGTCAGCTGTTTTTCATCCCTAATAGAGGGTGAATCAAAGTGCTCTCCTCTCCAAACTCAGCAGCATTACACAATGTAAGACTCGCTGCGGAGCCTTTTATCCCACGGCTCGGCTCTGAGATCCTCTGCTCTGTGTTTGATCTCTGTGATGCTGCTAATTAGGCCATGCTCCTGGCAGGCATATGGCTCTCACACACACACACACACACACACACACACACACACACACACACACACACACACACACACACACACACACACACACACACACACACACACACACACACACACACACACACACACACACACACACACACAGCTCCAGCAATATGCACCATGTTTGTTGTTTCTCATAAAGGGTACATTTTCCCAATGAGTCTGTGTTGAAATTGTGGTACTTTTACTGTAAGCGAAAGACTGTAAGCAACTGTTCCATATTAAAGCAAGCAAATCCAAACAGTATTTAAAATAAAAGTCAATATAAAGCGCCTCTAACAAGGTCTCGGTACGTTCATTCTAATGGGCTGTTTTCCCGCACACAGCACCAACAGTAGTGACATCTTTGTGGGCGTTCCTGGCCGCGCAGACTAAATCTGCGCACCTACTTCACATTTGGGATTGTTTTGGGTGAACTTTTGATAAGACCTGCTTGATGTTCGGATGGAAACCCAGCTAATGACATGCCAGAGGAATCTCAAGCACTCGCTCCAAGTAAATAAAGCAACTGCCAATGTTTTGTTGTATGCTGGAGAGTCTTTAAAAAGTGTCGACCCTTTACTTTGCCAGAATGTGTCTACTAAAGCTTCTGCGGAGATTATAGTGTCCTCCCTAATCACTGGGTAAATATTTCCAAAACTTTAATGTTAAACCCACGAATGGCCCATTTCCACTGAGAGGTACAGTACAGTACGGTACAGGTCACCTTTATCAGGCTTGCGTTTCCACTGCCAAAAGGGAACCAATGGTGGTGTATGACAGAAAGTATCAGTCAACATCATTCTCGCTGGAGGAAATGTCTACAGTAAAGCTGTACAGGTCGCTCACATATCATATGAGAAGCACTTCTCACAACACAGATGTTTTCAACCCAGGCTCATTCTGAAAACGTAGTCCTGTGGACGTTTCTGGAGGCCACAACATATGTCCCGGGAGGTACGCATTTTTGCCGTTTTTGTTTTCGCGAATCCGCGAGAGGCCGCTGTGTGTGCTTTTTTCCTATATCAAATGTCTCTCGCGAGTGCCGTTCACGCCCGCGCTGTTTTCGTGTAAACCCACCAGAGGCCGCTGTCGACCTACCATCTGTCTGTCTGTTTGTATGACTGGGCGACTGGCCAATCGACTGACCCACCCTCCTCCTTCCCTAAACCCAACCAATTTTACCGATTGACCCGCCCACCCACATACTTCCCTAAACCCAACCGTTTAGAAAAGCCGTCCAGAAAAAGAAGAGCCCTCGTCTGATTTTCCCCACGTTTTCGGATTTGACCACATTCTCACCCTGTTGTTCACGCATTCATTTTTTTTTGATTCTGCTTTTGTCTTACCTGATTTCTGGAACCGCTCTTCCCCGGACTCGAACCCGGTCGTCGTGGTCCATAGATATATACATTAGATGTCGCCTACCCTACTGTTGTCTATTAGATGGAATGCGTCAATAGAGCCGCCATTTTAGTACAGGGTAGCGCTCCTTTGAAATGAATGCAGGACCAAGGTGAAGTGGAGGACTGTGGCCATCCAGAGCCAGAGAAATACACATATACACATATATCTATGATCGGGAGTTTTCCCCGGTGGTCAGTATGCAAATATTTTTTTTAATTACGAAATATTATAATTTTACATCACTTTTCTACAATGATGGATGTGACCGCACGGGCATTCCTGACAAAGAGTGAGTGTTTGTGTGCATGGAAATGCATTACCCTCCTTCCCTGTTTAATTTGATCTAATCCATGTCCTGAACCCCCCCTCCCCCTCCTGCTTTCACTTCTCATTCTGATGGAGGGAGCGATTCGTTTGTGAATGAATCTCCGTTATGAACGACTCGTTCACTTAGCTGACAATAATACAAGTTTCTAGCAGCGCAGCGTCTTCTTGTCATATTTCATAACATTGTTTGCTTATTTTATTCAACAAAACTAGCATAAGTGTAGAATTTAGTGCGAGTTGGTGCTACTTTGCCTTATGGTGAATGCAGCAAGAGACTGTATTATCATCAATAACATTACTTGTTGAGCACAAAAGTTCATAACATACAAAAACATAAAAAACTAAATCTTATCTATGAAATGTGATGACTTTGTGCTTTGTTTTCTTTGTTTGCTCGTTACTACACCCGTACACAGCGCTAAAGTCCAGCATCTTCACATTGGCACACAGTCTTGACTAGTGCGGTTGAATGACGTTTGTCCTAGGAGCCCTGTACCAATGTGGCGGCGCTATTGACGCATGCTCAGGGTCCCTAAGTGATATCTAGTGTATATATCTATGGTCATGGTCAACTCCGAGCTAACGCGACAAACTGGTTGCGGCGGGAAAGACCTCCACACGGAGGTGAGCGGTCAGCCAGTACGTGCCAAAAGGAATGACGTCATACCGCCCCGTAGCGTTCGTTTAAAAAATGAAATGCAGCCATACGTACCTCCTGCTACATAATTCGTGCTCTCCAGAAATGTCCACCGGACTACGTTTTCAGAATGAGCCTGTGTTGGATGCTTTATACACATAAAGACGTGTGTATAAATGTTCATTACTAACCTTCTATAAACATGATTTGATTATAACTGCAGACCTTAATGTACAAGTGGCTCAAACTCGCTCATTTTGAGGCGGGAACCGGCGGACGTGCAACAACTTTAATCATAAGGTAAACACAAAACAACAGTCTCCATCCGGAGCTCCTTCACAGGACTCCACACTTGTAAACACTCGTTGCATCACGCTCGCGCGGCTCTCACCTCTGCCCACACTCGTCAGCGCTACTAAGCCGACCAATCACAGAGTTTGCGCTACGCGTACACGTTACATTTGTTGAGAGGTGCGCGCAGAAGTATAAATCAGCCTTTAGTTCCTTTATTAATCCGGGGTCGCCACAGAGGAATGAACCACCAACTTATCCAGCACATGTTCTATGCAGCGGATGACCTTCCAGCCCCAACCCATCTCTGGGAAACATCCACACTCTCATTCACACTCATACACTACGGACAATTTAGCTTATCCAATTCACCTGTAGTGCTTGTGTTTGGACAGTGGGGGAAACCAGAGCACCCGGAGGAAAACCGAATTGTAGACGTTTTCTATGAGGCTCACACGTTGTGCGACACTTCGCAAAACAGTACAAAACAGTGTAAAAACTGCTTGACGTGAAGTGAATAAACCTGTAGAGATGTGCTGTTGTTGTTGCGACTAAATAAATGTTCCAGTTCGCACACGTCTATTTTTATTCGCAAATGCGAGCGAAATGGTCGCACTGTCGAGCCCTGCACTGGGAAAGTTGCTGTTTTAATGTTGCTCAACACTGCAGTGAGCTTCTCATTGACAAACACTAGTGCTCGGGTTGTTTCTTCTTTGCTATGTGGCGTCCTGACTTTGCCAACAGTGCGCTTTGGCTTTAGGCTATGATGGCATACACACACAAACACACACACCTTCTAACCAGTTAAACCTCAGCCAAACCCAGAGCAACACACACACACTGGTGTAAACAAATCTTCAGGGTTTGCAGAAGCAGGTAAACACAGAGAAGTTCAGCAGCTCTGGGCTGTGTTGGACAGCTACACTATAACTCTTTACTATGCAAACCATCCGGACAGGTGCACACAGACAGCCAGAACATTACATCCATAAAGGTTTTATTTTTATTTCATTTACCCCCCAACATTTTGTATTGTTTCTTGTTAATTATTATTTAGTCATCTACATTGTTTTGCATCCCTTGAAAAAAAAGGTCTTTATTTTAATGTAAAGTTGACACTAACAAACCATAGTGTGCTCAATAGTGTGCTCAATAGTGTGCTAAATAAGGCTCAATAAACTAGTAATAAGCTACTTATTAATAGTATGGTAGTAGTTGGGTTTAGGTATTTGGTAGGATTAGGAATGTATAATAAGATCATACTTTATAAGTGCTAATAAACAGTTAATAATAGGCAGGTGATAAGCCATTAGTAAATGGTTTGAATTGTAAAACTAAAGTGTTACCAATTATATATACAAATTCATAATATATATATAAAAGGAAGGCATGAAATATGTTCTATAATATTACAATCAGTGTTATTTTTGGATCATTGAGATAATTTTCATCACCATAATTTTTTTAATATAAGTATCAGTATTTTTATTAATAAGTTTTAATATGCTGATCCTGTTCCCAGAGATGGTTTGCGGCTGGAAGGGCATCCGCTGTGTAAAATTGTGCTGGATAAGTTGGCGGTTCATTCCGCTGTGGCGACCCCGCAAGGGACAAAGCCGACAAGAAAATGAATGAATGAATGAATGCTGATCCTGTATAGTAAGTTAGTTGTTCATTTTATCCCTGTTTTAGCTGTAGTTATTAACTACACAACATTAACCTAAATTAAATATGTGAACATCGATATATATATATATATATAGTTGAAGTCAGAATTATTAGCCCCCTTTTTACCATCGCTAATTTTTTTTCTTTTTTAAATATTTCCCAAATGATGTTTAACAGAGCAAGGAAATTTTCACAGTATGTCTGATAATATTTTTTCTTCTGGAGAAAGTCTTATTTGTTTTATTTCAGATAGAATAAAAGCAGTTTTAAATTTTTTAAACCCCATTTTAAGGTCAATATTATTAGCCCCTTTAAGCAATATTATTATACGATAGTCTCCAGAACAAACCATCATTATACAATAACTTGCCTAATTACCCTAACCTGCCTAGTTACCCTAATTAACCTAGTTAAGCCTTTAAATGTCACTTTAAGCTGTATAGAAGTGTCTTGAAGAATATCTAGTAAAATATCATGACAAAGATAAAATAAATCAGTTATTAGAGATGAGTTATTAAAACTATTATGATTAGAAATGTGTTGAAAAAATCGATAACTATATATAGTTGAAGTCAGAATTATTAGCCCCCCTTAACTATTAGCCCGTTTATTTTTTTTCCTCAATTTCTGTTTAACTGAGAGCAGATTTTCTCAACACATTTCTAATCATAATAGTGTTAATAACTCATCTCTATTAACTGATTTATTTTCTCTTTGTCATGATGACAGTAAATAATATTAGACTAGATATTCTTCAAGACACTTCTATTCAGCTTAAAGTGACATTTAAATGCTTAACTAGGTTAATTAGGGTAACTAGGCAGGTTAGGGGAATTAGGCAAGTTATTGTATAATGATGGTTTGTTCTGTAGACTAACGAAAAATAATATTGCTTAACGGGGCTAATAATATTGACCTTAAAATGGGTTTAAAAAATTTAAAACTGCTTTTATTCTAGCCTAAATAAAACAAATAAGACTTTCCCAAGAAGAAAAAATATTATCAATATTAATATTATAAATATTATACAATTTCCTTGCTCTGCTAAACATCATTTAGGAAATATTAAAAAAAGAAAACAAAAATCAAAGGGGGGCGAATAATTCTGACTTTAACTGTATATACATATATATATATATATATATATATATATAAATAACTACAGCTAAAACAGAAATAATATATATATATATATATATATATATATATATATATATATATATATATATATATATATATATATATTTATTTATTTTTATTATTTTATTTTTGTTCCTGTTTTAGCTGTAGTTATTTTACTAAACAAAAATTTACCTAAATTAAACATGTGAACGTCATCTTGGAAACTAAATAAATGTTTATATATATATATATATATATATATATATATATTATATATATATATATATATATATATATATATATATATATATATATATATATATAATTTTTTATTTTTATTTTTTTTTTTACCTCTAAATAAATTCAAATAGTTATAAACAGATGTAAAACAGATGGTAAACAAAAATAACAAAATCAAGACAGACATTGATCTTGTCTTGAGAAAGCATAAATGTTGCGGTAACCATTGACTTCTATAATATTTGTTTTGATATATTATAGTGTTTAATAGAAGAAAGAAACTCATAAAGGTGTGGAAGCACTTGAGGGAGAGTAAACAGTCAGTAAATTGACATTTTTAAGTGAACTGTCCCAGACTGCTGTTTTCTGCTATCCTGACTTTCTTAATTCTACTTTAGTGCAATACAATCCTCCTCAGGTGTTTCAAATCACAAAAAAAATCTGTCAATATAGTTATTTGCTAGTTGCATAAGATGTTTAAACCGGATTTTAGTTTGTTGGCTCTAATATTTAAGTAACATGCTATTGTTATTGCTGTATATTTGACATTTTGATGCTACATACAGAAATGTTTCTCCTGCATCTGTTCTTCTGAGTTATTGATGCATGGATCTGTACATATAAATCTGCATGTGATGTATATTAATGTCATTAATGTCATTGTCTTCAGGGAATAAATCACAGTGTGGATGTTTGAATGCGTGTGAATACAGTAATATATCACATCTCAGAAGTGTATGTTGATGACGTGAGTGAATCCGCTGACTGACTCACATATACAGCTGCGTCACTGAAAAGCTGCTTACATGTAAAGGCGCTGATATACTTCACACAATGTTCAATTTCGTTCTTCGTTTGAGGTGCAAAAAGATGTTCAAAAAGGCTTCAAAAATACTTATATTGGTGTATAATACTATAAATTAATGAAATGCAGTAGAAGATCATTTGACATTTTTACCATATTTTTAACAGTCAAGATCTGGCAACCATAAACTGTCTCATCCACACATGCTTATGCTTGGGTTTTCTCTGTTTACCAAGAAACAGTTATACATGGTAGTACTTCAAAACACTGGTGTATAACACTATAAATTAATAAAATACAGTGGAAAATACCTTAACTTTTTTACTGTATTTTAAACAGTAAAGATCTGGCAACCACAGCTGCCTTTTTTACTATAAATATTACCTTTTTTTTTTTTTTTACAGTGCAGGGATCCAAATCCTCTACACATACATGGTCTATAATACAGTACTTTAAATTAATGAAATAAGGTAGTTTACTGTAAAAAAAAAAAAAAAAAAAAAAAAAAAAAAGAATGTTCTGGCAACCACAGCTGCCGTTTTTTAACCATAAATTTAAGATTTTTAATAATTTTTTTACACAGATTTAGTTTTGTCTGTTTAACAAAGGTACAGTTATATATGTTAGTACTTCAAAACACTGTATAATACTATAAATTAATAAAATACAGCAAAAAATTCTTAACTTTTTACCGTATTTTTAGCAGTAAAGATCTGGCAGCCACAGCTGCCTTTTTACTGTAACATTAACCATTATTTTTTACAGTGTAGGGATCCAAATCCTCTACACATATCTGGTCTATAATACTACAAATTCATGAAATACGATGGAAAATTTCTAACTTTTTTACCGTTTTTTAACAGTAAAGTTCTGGCAACCACAGTTGCGGTTTTTTAACCATATATTCTACTGATATTTGTTTTACAGTACAAATATCCGCATCTTCTGGGTGATAAACCTGAAACACTGGTGTATAATACTATAAATTAATGAATTATGGTGGAAAATTCGTAACATTTTTACTGTTTTATTTTACAGTATAGATCTGGCAACCACAGCTGCCTTTTTTACTGTAAATTTCACAATTTTTTTTACAGTGCAGGAATCCAAATTCTCTACACATATCTGGTCTATAATACTAAAAAAATTATAAAATACGATGGAAAATTCCTAACTTTTTTACTGTTAAAGTTCTGGCAACCACAGTTGCTGTTTTTTAACCATAAATGTAAGATTTTTAATTATTTTTTTACACAGATTTTGTTTTGTCTGTTTAACAAAGGTACAGTTATATATGTTACTACTTCAAACACTGTATAATACTATAAATTAATAAAATACAGTGGAAAATTCTTAACTTTTTACCGTATTTTTAGCAGTAAAGATCTGGCAACCACAGCTGCCTTTTTTACTGTAACTTCTACCTTTTTTTTTTTCTACAGTGCAGGGATCCAAATCCTCTACACATATCTGGTCTATAATACTACAAATTCATGAAATACAGTGATAAATGTGTAACGTTTTTACCATTTTTTTTTTTGCAGTAAAGATCTGGCAACCCCAGCTGCCATTTTTACAATAAATTTCACCATTTCTTTTACAGTGCAGGGATCCAATGCCTCTACGTATACTTGGTCTATAATACAGTACTATAAATTAATGAAATACGGTAGTTTACTGTAAAAATCTGAAAGTTCTGGCAACCACAGCTGCTGTTTTTTTAACCGTAAATGTAATGTATTTTTTTTACCACAGATTTTTGTTTTGTTTGTTTAACAAAGGTACAATTACATATTTTAATACTTTAAAACCCTGGTGTATAATACTATAAATTAATAAAACAAATTCCTATTTTGTTACCGTATTTTAACAGTAGAGATCTGGCAACCACAGCTGACTTTTTTACTGTAAATTTCACCTTTTTTTTTTACAGTGCAGGATCCAAACCCTCTACACATATTTGGTTTATAAGAGTAAAAAAAAAATAAATAAAATACGGTGGAAAATTCCTAACTTTTTTACTGTTTTGTTAACAGTAAAGTTCTGGCAACCCCAGCTGCCATTTTTTTACCATACATTTTACTGATTGTTTTTTAGAGTACAGATATCAGCATTCTCTGAGTGTTAAACCTGAAACACTGGTTTATAATACTATAAATTAATATATTACGGTGGAAAATGTGTAACTTTTTTACTGTATTTTTAACAGTAAAGATCTGGCAACCAGAGCTTCCTTTTTTACTGTAAACTATTTTAACTGTAAACTGTTTTAGTGTACTTTAAATTAATGAAATAAGGTAGTTTACTGTAACTTCGAAAGTTCTGGCAACCAACCCTACCATTTTCTAACCGTAAATTTCAGATTTTTTTTTATTTACACAGATTTTGTTTTTATTTTGTCTGTTTAACAAAGGTACAATTCTAAATGCTAGCAATTCAAAATGCTGGTGTGTAATACTATAAATTTATGAAATATGGTACAAAATTGTTTCATTTTACTGTATTTATAACGGTGTGTTTCTGGAAACCACAGCTGTTTTAACAAGGTTTTGATAGTTATTTTACAGTACAGATATCCGCATCCTCTGAGTGTTAAACCTGAAACACTGGCGTATAATACAATAAAACAATGAAATATGGTGGAAACTTCTTAACTTTTAAAAAAAAAATTAACAGTAGAGATCTGGCAACCCCAGCTGCTTTTTTACAGTGCAGGAATCTGCATCCTCTGAGTGTTAAACCTAAAACAAGCACTAATCTGTGAATTTCCAGCAGAAAGGAAGATGGCAGAGTGCCTGAAACAGCCTCCAAAAGGCCCTGATTAAGAGAAAATCACACTCCACTGTGATGCGCTTCCTGTTCCTCTGAATGAAGCTCCGCTCGCAGCGCCTGATTTCCTGCACTCACAATCTCCCTTTTTTTCCTCTCTCTCTCTCGATGAATAATGTTTGTTTCTGTCCCCCGACAGCACATCCATGTAAGCCATACATCTTTAATGTGGCAGAAGACAGATGACTCTGGGAAATATAAGAGAAGAGGCATGATCCTTCTGCCGGCGTCGTGCTGAGAATGCATGCAGGACACATCCGCTTCCAATATAGAAGCATACATACATATACATATAAAACTTGCCTCTGGGAAACAAGACTATTGTATCAGGACAACATCATCGTGCATGTGAAGCAATGCATCGCTTAACAATGAAGAGATGACTCTGACTATTCAAATAGGTCATTTTAACATGAGAGAAGATGTCAAATGAGCAGAAGCAGCTTAAAATAGCTTACCGCAGCAACTGTAGAATCACCACAACAGATCCATTACTGTTGTTGTGTTACCATAGCAACTGTAGAATCACCACAACAGATCAATTACTGTTGTTGTGTTACCATAGCAACTGTAGAATCACCACAACAGATCAATTACTGTTGTTGTGTTACCATAGCAACTGTAGAATCACCACAACAGATCAATTACTGTTGTTGTGTTACCATAGCAACTGTAGAATCATCAAAACAGATCAATTACTGTTGTTGTGTTACCATAGCAACTGTAGAATCACCAAATTAGATCAATTACTGTTGTTGTGTTACCATAGCAACTGTAGAATCACCACAACAGATCAATTACTGTTGTTGTGTTACCATAGCAACTGTAGAATCATCAAAACAGATCAATTACTTTTGTTGTGTTACCATAGCAACTGTAGAATCATCAAAACAGATCAATTACTGTTGTTGTGTTACCATGGCAACTGTAGAATCACCACAACAGATCAATTACTGTTGTTGTGTTACCATAGCAACTGTAGAATCATCAAAACAGATCAATTACTTTTGTTGTGTTACCATAGCAACTGTAGAATCATCAAAACAGATCAATTACTGTTGTTGTGTTACCATAGCAACTGTAGAATCACCACAACAGCTTAATTACTGTTGTTGTGTTACCATAGCAATTGTAGAATCTTCACAACAGATCAATTACTGTTGTTGTGTTACCATAGCAATTGTAGAATCTTCACAACAGACCAATTACTGTTGTTGTGTTACCATAGCAACTGTAGAATCACCACAACAGATCAATTACTGTTGTTGTGTTACCATAGCAACTGTAGAATCACCACAACAGATCAATTACTGTTGTTGTGTTACCATAGCAACTGTAGAATCACCACAACCGATCCATTACTGTTGTTGTGTTACCATAGCAACTGTAGAATCACCACAACAGATCAATTACTGTTGTTGTGTTACCATAGCAACTGTAGAATCACCACAACAGATCAATTACTGTTGTCGTGTTACCATAGCAACTGTAGAATCACCACAACAGATCAATTACTGTTGTTGTGTTACCATAGCAACTTTAGAATCACCACAACAGATGAATTACTAGAGTTGCTGTGCTACCATAGCATCAACACAACAAATCAATTCAAGTACTTCACTACAGTATAGTTCAAAAACATTTCTACAGTATTTGTTCTGGTTGCTAGGTTACCAATACTACAATCAGCTACTCTATTGACTTAATTTGCATTTGGGATTTTTTTATTTTTGCGAATTTTGGACAGATTTGTTTTAATTCAGGATGGAAACCCTGTGTAAACCCTGTGTGAATGCAGTGTGTGTGTGTGTGTGTGTGTGTGTGTGTGTGTGTGTGTGTGTGTGTGTGTGTGTGTGTGTGTGTCAGAGCATGGACTCATATGTATTAGCTGTAATATCAGTGTTAGTGAGCGGCTTCAGGCTCAAGCTGTGTCTAATGGAGGGTTTCATCCAGAGAGAAAGCCTGCAGAAACGTGTGATGCGATTTCAGCTTCAGCTTTTACTCGCTGACCGCATGCAAATCTGTAGTCATTCGGCTCTCAGCGGTTCAGAACCTGCTCGCAGCATCCACACCATACGCTCCAGGATTCACAGACTTTACAGGACATGTTTATATTCAGAGACCAGCGAAACACCAAACACTATACACACATAAGATTATATACAAGATCATTTTTATTATTAGTGCTCCTGTCAACTTTTAATTATTTTTCAAGTGATGTTAACATAGCAAAGAGATTTTTCTCAGTATTTTCCATTATTATGTTCTATTACTTTGTCTTGTTTCTTCTAAAATGCATTTGGCTGGAATAATAAATAAATAAATAAATAAAATAATAAAAAAATCGCCCTTTTGTAAACTTTTAATTGTTTTTCAAGTGTTTCCCAAGTGATTTTTAACATAGAAAAGGACATTTTTCACAGTATTTCCCACTATTATCATGTTCTATTATTATTATTATTATTTATTTAAATGCATTAGGTTGGAATAAAATAATATTAATAATAAAATAAAATAAATAAAATAAAATAAATAAATACACTTAAAAAAAAAGAAAAAAAAAGAAAAAAAAAAAATCGCCCTTTAGTGAACTTTTAGTTATTTTTCAAATATTTCCCAACTGATTTTCAACATAGCAATTTTTTTACAGTGTTTCCCATTATTTATTTATTTATTTATTTATTTATTTATTTATTTATTTATTTATTTATTTATTTATTTATTTATTTATTTATTTATTTATTTATTATCATTATTATTATTATTATTATTATCATTATTATTATTATATATTATTTTTCTATTACTTTATCTTATTTCTATTAAATGCATTTGGCTGGAATTAAAAAAGTACATAACATTAAAATTTATTAAATTAAATTAAATAAATCACCCTCCTGTAAACTGTTAGGATTTTTTCCAAGTGATTTTTAACATAGCAAGGACGTTTTTTTCAGAGTATTTACTATTATTATTATTATTATTATTATTATTATTATTATTATTATTATTATTATTTCCTATTACTTAAAAAATACTATAAAAAAGAATAATAAAATAAAAAAAATAAAAATTGCCCTCCTGTATACTTTTATTTGTACTTTTATATATTTTATATATATATTCAAGTGTTTCCCAAGTGATTTTTAACATAGCAAGGACATTTTTTACAGTATTTCCTATTAATATTATTATTATTATTAGTTCCTATTACTTGGTATTATTTCTTTTAAAATACAATTGGCTGAAATAAAAAATGATAAAATAAAATAAAAATAAAAAATAATAAAAAAATAAATAAATAAAATAAAATAAAATGCCCTTCTGTGAACTCAATAATTTTTCATAGCAATAACATTTTTCACAGTATTTTCTATTATTATTATTATTATTATTATTATTATTATTATTATTATTATTATTATTTTATTTATTTATTTAATAATGTATTTATTTTTTTGAAAATGCATTTGGCTGGAATAAAATGAAATAAAATGAAATAAAATAAATCGCCTTCCTGTAAACTTTTAGATATTTTCAAGTATTTGCCAAGTGATTATTTATTTGTATATTATTATTATTATTATTATTATTATTATTATTATTATTTATTTTAATTTTAATTTATTATTTTTATTTATTTATTTTTTCCTATTTGTCTTATTTCTTTTAAAATGCATTTGGCTGGAATAATAAAACAATTACAAATAAAAATAAATAAATACAATAAGTAATAATAAAAAAATTGAAAGAAATGTAAAAACTGCCATACAGTCAATATGATTAGACCCGGTATTATTATTATTATTATTTTTTGCCTCCTATTGTCTACAGCCCAAACCACTGTTGTTTAATACCTAATTACCCTAGTGAAGCCTTCAAATGTGACTTTAAGCTGAATACTACAGTAGTGTCTTGAAGAATATATAGTCAATTATTATGTGCTGTCATCATGACAAAGAGAAAAGAAATCAGTGATTAGAGATGAGTTATTAAAACTATTATGATTAAAACTTTGTTGAAAAGAATCTCTCCAACAGCACCTGGGAAATAATTGAGAAATATTACAAATGAACAATTTTATCCTCAACTCTATGTGACAATCATAAAAAAAACTAAAAAACAAGATTATTTCCTCTAGTAAAAACCCTGAAATGTGACATTAGATGATGTTTTAATTAGCAAACGCACCCATTTGCCTAAACTCAATGTGAAACGCTGCTCCAAAATTTACACATCGCGTCGACTGTCACTAATTAACCAAAATCAGTTTTCTCTGCTGTATTTTTGGCTGCATGGAGACTTGATGACTTTCAGAAGCTTTTCCACACTTTGAAATTGCACATACGTCTGAGAAACCAATCAAGCTGCTTGGAATAAGCACCCGGTAACCACATAAATTAGACACTAATTGGAATACGTGCCCCTAAGATGCTGCATAAATTAAAACAAGCTGCAGTTTCCAGTCAATCTTATTTAAAGTTGGTTATTTTGGTTTCTGTCTCCATCAGAGGCGGATGCTCGCTGACATTTTAAAGTGAGGTGTGAGTGTGAGTGTGAGTGTGTGTGTGTGTGTGTGTGTTTTTGTGACATATCAGGACACAAATCTGTATAATGACATAGGTATGACACAGGTATTACTAAAAGCAGGTGAAATATGAGGACATTGGTGACGTCCTCACTTGCAAAAAGCTTCTAAATCACACAGGATGAGTTTATTCAGGGAGTAAAGCTGTACACTGTCTCCTGTGATGGTTGGGTTTAGGGGTAGGGTGGGGTGAGGGCAATATAATATACGCTTTGATCTGTATAAAATGAATGGAAGCCTATGTAATGTACCCACTTTTCACAAAAACAAACATGTGTGTGTGTGTGTGTGTGTGTGTGTGTGTGTGTGTGTGTGTGTGTGTGTGTGTGTGTGTGTGTGTGTGTGTGTGTGTGTGTGTGTGTGTGTGTTTATTCCTCAAACGTGAAAAAATTTAGTCCTGAAAATCATAATTCAATGACAATAAAACTAAAATATGCTCTCTCAACCATAATACTTTATATAACTATAATCTATAATTTTAAATCTTGTTAAAATGTTAAAAGATTTAATAATAATAGCAATGATATTATTAGTTATAATAACAACAACAATATGTGTGATATTTTAATTACATCCAATATATTTTATGATAATTATTTATAATACATCTATTACACATGTGGGAGAGATAATAATAATAATAATAATAATAATAATAATAATAATAATAATAATAATAATAATAATAATACTTTATATTATTAAATTTTCTATAATGGGTTGAATCATGTATTAAAAATAATAATAAAAACAACATCAGCAATAACAATGTTATTTCTGTGATATTTTAATTACATAATACATTATATTATTTTTAAGATTTTTATTATTATTATTATTATTATTATTACTATTATATTTTGATTATATACAATAATTTAAAATTTAAACAACAACAACAACAATAATATATAAATATATATATTCTATAATATGTATATTAACACACATATAATATAATATTCTATAATTTCTATATATGGGTTGAATGGTTTGAAGTCAGTTTTGTTATCAATACTAATACTTATATTAGTACAAGTATTATATCTATTATTTATCTATTATTTAAGGATTATTTATAC
>LR812536.1:67285885-67290885 GCA_903798195.1 Danio kyathit
GAAAGCTCCGTCCTAAAGGACTGATCGCTTCGCCCTTAAAGGACTGATAGCTCCACCTTAAATGACTGATATCTCCGCCTTAAATGACTGATAGCTCCGCCCTAGAGGACTGATAGTCCCGCCCTAAAGGACTGATGGCCTCATTCTAAAAGACTGATAATCCCGTCTGAAAGGACTGATCGCCCCAAAGGACTGATATCCCTGCCCTAAGTGACTGATAGGCCATAAAGGACTGATAACAGTGCCCTAAATTACTGATAGCCCCGCCCGAAAAGACTGATAGCCTCACACTAAAGGACTGATAGCGCCGCCCTACAGGACTGAAAGCTCCACCCTAAAGGACTGATCGCTCCGCCCTAAAGGACTGAAAGCTCCGCCCTAAAGGACTGAAAGCTCCGCCCTGAAGGACTGACAGCACCACCCTGAGTGACAAAGAGTCCCACCCTAAAAAAATTCCAAGTGACCAGCATTGAAGAAAAATGAGTTTCGGTAAGGTTATGGTATTTGATTACATTATTGAGGTGAACTGAGGTGCACAGACACATCATTCATAACAAGAACTACTATATATACATATATAAAAATAAGAAGAGTAAAATCTGATTTTATGGCAACTTCAATAAATAATTTTTCCTTCAAATGTACATTCTCTTGTGAAAATGTGAAGCTGAATCAGTGTATGTTCAAAACGTAAACATAAAGCTCTGAAACATGAGAACGCACACTTGCTAATGTCATCATGAGTGTATATTAGCCGGCGGTCTGAGGTTGTCATGTTGAATCAGATCCAGCGTTCAGGCTTTGGCATCAGCAGTGGTGCTTCAGAAACACATGACAGATTTGTTTGTGTGGGATCTCTGTACTGTGCATGAACACATGGCCTCAGAAAGAGTGTGATCTCACATTAACACACATGACAACAGCGCAACACAATATTTTGACAGAATGCACTGCCATTAATAATCTCACTAGTGTGTGTGTGTGTGTGTGTGTGTGTGATGTTTCATATCCACATTTATTTTTATTAAAGGGCACTTGTTACGCAAAATCAACGCTTGTAAGCTGTTTGGACAGAACTGTGTGTATATATAATGTGTCCACTGTCATGTTGGAGTAAAAGAAACTCAATAAGTCTTTTTTTTTTTTACGTTTCCTTATGTTAAAATAGGATCCAAATATCAGTGATTTGGAGGCTGACCTCACCGTGAGGTAACAGTGTGGTTTTCCCCGCCCACTGATATTGATTGACAGGCGCATATTAACATGTCTCCATAGTAACGCGTATAATCATGTCCACAAGAGAGGATTAGCAATAAAAACTGGGGTTAAAAGATCTGTTCAAATCTCCGTGATCAAGCTGCACTTCAAGAAGCTGTACGTGCTACACTTGGTATTTTTATATATAATTGTTGAGCTAAGAAATTCATAAAACAACTATAAATGAGGAGGCTTCAATTACACAACAGCAGTGCTGCTTTGTGGACGTGAAATCAGCTTTATTTTGTACAGTAACTGAGCTATAATGATCTCAAAAATAGAGCACACATAACACAAATAGCACAACATGTTATACGCATGTGTGTGTGTGCACAGCAAATGGTGTAACGGCATCCATTTTACTGTGGTATTTGTGACTGTGGGTCTCCGCTTCATCATGTCTGAGTTGCTGTCTGTCTTTTTTTTCTGTTTATCCTGATATCTGACACTAGTTATCTTTCTTTAATGTGAAATGCCCCATATAGTGGGCGGGGAGAACCTACTTTGAGTGGGCGGAAATAACCATGCTCATTTGCATTTAAAGGCACAGGCAACAAAACAGCTACAATTCCCTCTGACCCCAAAATTGACATTTTCAGCAGGGTATAATAAATGATCTGATGGGTATTTTAAGCTGAAACTTCAGACACATTCTGGAGACACAAAAGACTTATTTTACATCTGGTAAAGGCTGAAAGGAAAGGGCACCACCCTTTAATGCCCCTCACATAAATTACTGAGAGCCCGAAAGGACAGATAGTTGAGCCATAAAAGAATGATAGCTCCAGTTTAAAGCACTGCTACTCCTGCCCTAAAAGACCTAAAACCCTACCTTAAAGGACAGATAGTCCTGCCCTAAATGACTGATAGCTCCACCTTAAAGGACAGATAGCCCCATCTTAAATGTCTGATAACTCCACCTTTAAGGACTGATAGCCCCGTTCTAAAGGACTGATAGCTCCACCCTAAAGTACAGATAGTCCTGCCCTAAAGGACTGATAGCTCCACCCTAAAGGACAGATAGTCCCACCCTAAAGGACATAGCTCCACCCTAAAATACAGATAGCCCCGCCCTAAATGACTGATAGCTCCACCCTAAAATACAGATAGTCTTGCCCTAAAGGAATGATAGCTCTACCCTAAAATTCAGATAGTCCCACCCTAAAAGAATGATAGCTCCACCCTAAAGTACAGAAAGTCCCGCCCTAAATGACTGATAGCTCCACCCTAAAGGACTGATAGTCCCACCCTAAAGGAATGATAGCTCCACCCTAAATTACAGATAGTCCCACCCTAAATGACTGATAGCTCCACCCTAAAGGACTGATAGTCCCACCCTAAAGGAATGATAGCTCCACCCTAAAGTACAGATAGCTCCACCCTCAAGGACTGATAGTCCCACCCTAAAGGAATGAAAGCTCCACCCTAAAGTACAGATAGTCCCGCCCTAAATGACTGATAGCTCCACCCTAAAGGACTGATAATCCCACCCTAAAGGGCATAGCTCCACCTTAAAATACATATAGTCCAACTTAAATCTGCACCTTAATGACAGATAGTCCTGCCCTAAAGAACTGATAGCTCAACCCTAAAGGACTGATAGCTCCACCCTAAAGGACTGATAGCTCTACCCTAAAGGACTGATAGTCCCGCCCTAAAGGACTGATAGCTCTACCCTAAAGGACTGATAGTCCCGCCCTAAAGGACAGATAGCTTCGCCCTAAACGACTGATAGCTCCACCCTAAAGGACAGATAGTCCCGCCCTAAAGAACTGATAGCTCCACCCTAAAAGACTGATAGCTCTACCCTAAAGGACTGATAGTCCCGCCCTAAAGGACAGATAGCGTCGCCCTAAACGACTGATAGCTCCACCCTAAAGGACAGATAGTCCCGCCCTAAAGGACTGATAGCTTCGCCCTAAATGAATGATAGCTCCACACTAAAGTACAGATAGTCCCGCCCTAAATGACTGATAGCTCCACCCTAAAGGACAGATAGTCCCGCCCTAAAGGACTGATAGCTTCGCCCTAAATGACTGATAGCTCCACCCTAAAGGACTGATAGTCCCACCCTAAAGGAATGATAGCTCCACCCTAAAGGACAAATAGTCCCAGCCTAAAGGGCATAGCTCCACCCTAAAATACAGATGGTCCCACCTTAAATCTGCACCTTAATGACAGATGGTCCTGCCCTAAATGACTGATAGCTCCACCCTAAAGTACAGATAGTCCCGCCCTAAAGAACTGATAGCTCCACCCTCAAGGACTGATAGCTCCACCCTAAAGGACTGATAGCCCCGCCCTATTGGACTGATAGCACCACCCTAAAGGACTGATAGCTCCGCCCTATTGGACTGATAGCACCACCCTAAAGGACTGATAGCTCCGCCCTATTGGACTGATAGCACCACCCTAAAGGACTGATAGCTCCGCCCTATTGGACTGATAGCACCACCCTAAAGGACTGATAGCTCCGCCCTATTGGACTGATAGCACCACCCTAAAGGACTGATAGCTCCGCCCTATTGGACTGATAGCACCACCCTAAAGGACTGATAGCTCCGCCCTATTGAACTCATAGCTCCATCCTTAAGCACTGATAGCTCATATAAACAAACTTTCATATTGTAAATTTAGTAGTTAGTCATTTTGTTTTTAATCTAAATGTATTATCTTTCTGAATGTTGCTGAAGAGTGATGTACTTACCCAACCCAAAATACCCCACATATGATAATATGTATATATAACTAATAAATAAAAGACAATTAATAATGTGCGACTTTTTTGTAGAGCTGCTTTGGAATGATAATTATTGTGAAAATCGCTATACAAATAAAGTTAAATTGAAATAAATAAACAAATAAAGATAAATAATAAAAGGGTGAGTAATCTTGACATTGCTGCAGGATTAAATAAGGTTGTCGGGTTCAATAACGAACTCCAAGCCACATCAGCTCATTATTTCTGCTGTAGATTGGTCACACATACGTCTGTGTTTGTTTTAATTGTATTTAAATCGTGTTTGCTAGTAAGTTTGACAGGTTCTCTATGTAAATGTTATTCAAAGTGCAGAGCAAACAGCCGTAATTAAAAATGTCATTTATCTCCAGCGAAGCGTAATAAAAACGTAACAACAATGTGAGGGAAAATACAGCGAGGTTCTGAGACTTATAGAAGGTTCAGGATGCAAATATAATAGTAAAGGTAATTGTGATTTTATTTCTAATAAGTGTGATTATTCCTTGTCAATTTATGATTCATTCATTCATTTTCCTTCAGCTTAGTCCCTTTATTAATCAGGGGTCACCACAGAGAAATGAACCGCCAACTATTCCAGCATATGTTTTAAGCTGCAACCCAGTACTGGGAAACACCCATACACACTCATTCGCGCACACACACTCATACACTACGGCCAATCTAGTTCATCAATTCCCCTATAGCACATGTGTTTGGACTGTGGGGGAAACTGGAGCACTCGGAGGAAACCCACGCCAACACGAGGAGAACATGCAAACTCCACACAGAAACACCAACTGACCCCACCAAGACTCGAACAAGTGACCTTCTTGCTGTGACGCCACAGTGCTAACCACCGAGCCACCATGCCGCCAACTAAACATTAGTTTCTCTGTTTATTTTAGATGTAAACAACAATCGCTGGAAGCAGAGAACAGGACCTGAGTGAGAGCAAGACACAGAGAGGTCAAACAAGCTCTTAATGAGTCCGCAAGGCATTCGC
>LR812536.1:67295885-67340885 GCA_903798195.1 Danio kyathit
GGGTAGCGCTCTCGCCTCACAGCAAGAAGGTCGCTGGTTTGAGCCTCGGCTGGGTCAGTTTCCCCTCGGCTTTCCCCCACAAGTCCAAACACCTGTGGTACAGGTGAATTGGGTAAGCTAAAATTGTCCGTAGTGTATGTGTGTAAATGGAAGTGTATGGGTGTTTCCCAATGATGGGTTGCGGCTGGAAGGGCACCCCAGATTAATAAAGGGACTAAGGTGAAAAGAAAATTAATGAATTAATGAATGAATTATCTGTGATATATTTTTCAAAATCTATGATGAACTTATTGTTGAAAATGTAAGTTTGTCCTACATTTCTGTCTCCATTTGGACAAATTTTCCGGCATATACATTTTGATTTCTCGTTAGCTCAACTTTTTAAGTTTCACACAAATGTCGACAGTGCCCTCTAGTGGATGCTAAACAAAAAACAAACTCATCACATTCGCAAAAAAACGTAGACATCACCCTCTAGTGGATTTGACATGTACAGCAAACGAACCCTTAGTATTGTATAAACGTATATCAGATTTGCAAAAAAAATATATAGAGCGCCCTCTAGTGAAATTGACACGTACGTCAGGCAAACCATAAATAACTTAAATCTGATTTGCCAAAACTGTAAACAGCACCCTCTAGGGAATTAGTCATCTGAAACGTACAAAAAATAATGTAAGGTAAGCAATGTATTTGCAAAAATGTAAACAACGTCCTCTAGTGGATTTGAAAGAACAAACAAACTCTATCACATTGGCAACAAATGTAGACAGCACCGTCTAGTGGACTTAAAATGTAACAAACGAACCATGAGTAATGTATATATGTATATCAGATTGGCAAAAAAATGTATTAAGCGCCCTCTAGAAGATTTGAAACGTACAACAAACGAACCCTGAGTAATGTATATATGTATATCAGATTTGCCAAAAAAAGTATAAAGCTCCCTCTAGTGAATTTGAAACATATGTCAGACAAATAGTAACTAACTTGTATCTGATTCACTAAAAATGTAAACAGTGCTGTCTAGTGGATGTGAAACATACAACAAACGAACTCAAGATTTGCAAAAAATGTAGACAGTGCTCTCTAGTGGATTTCAAATATACAACAAATGAACCCTGAGCAACATATATACTGTATGATTCACACAAAAATGTAGACAGCACCATCTAGTGGATTTGAAATGTACAACAAACGAACCCTGAGAAATGCATAAATGTAAATCAAATTTGCAAATAAATGTAAAGAGAGCCCTCAGATGAACTGTAACTAACTCATATATGACACGCCAAAAATGTTGACAGCGCTCTCCAGTGGATTTGTCATCAGAAACATGCAAAAACTGGAAGATGTAAAGTGTAAACAGCGCCCTCTAGTGGATTTGAAACAACAAACCTAATTATCACATTCGCAACAAATGTAGACAGCACCATCTAGTGGACTTGAAATGTAACAATCGAACCTTAAGTGATATATATATATATATGTATATCAGATTTGCAAAAAAAATTATAGAGCGCCCTCTAGTGAATTTGAAACGTCAAATTACGTCAAAGAAATAGTAACTAACTTGTATTAGATTCACCAAAAATGTAAACAGCGCCCTCTAATGGATTTGAAACATACGTCAGATGAATTGTATTTAACTTATATCTGATTCGCCAAAACTGTAAACAGCGCCCGCTAGTGGATTTGAAACATACGTCAGACGAACCACAACTAACTTATATCTGAAAAACCAAAAATGTAAAAAGTGCCCTCTAATGGTTTTAAAACGTATGTCAGACGAATTGTATTTAACTTATATCTGATTCGCCAAAAATGTAAACAGTGCCCTCTAGTGAATTTGAAACATACGACAGACGAACCGTAATAAACTTATATCTGATTTGCCAAAACTATAATCAGCACCCTCTACTGGATTTGAAACGTACAAGCGAACCCTGAGTAATGTATATCAGATTTGCAAAAAATGTATAGAGCACCCTCTAGTGGATTTGAAATGTACGTCAGACAAACCGTAAATAACTTCTATCTGATAACCCAAAGTGTAAACAGTGCCCTCTAGTGGATTTGAAAACGTATGTCAGATGAATTGTATTTAACTTATATCTGATTCGCCAAAACTGTCAGAATCTCTCTAGTGGATTTGTCATCTGAAACGTACAAAAATTGTTAGGTAAGCAATGTATTCGCAAAAGTGTAGACAGCACCCTCTAGTGGATTTGAAACAACAAACAAACCCTGAGTAATGTATAAGTAAATCAGATTTGCAAAAAAGTATAGAGTGCCTCAAAGACGCTCGAATACACAAGGCGTGTCACTCGTATCTTTTTGAATGGGGAAAGGTGTAACTGTCAATATGGTGAATAAAGCCCCACCTACTAGTACAGGAGCCAATCATCGATCGCTGTATGGTGAAAAAAGCCCGCCTTAGTACAGGAGCCAATCATCGATCGCTATAGACTGATGATACTCTGGGGGGAGGGGCTTGAACCAGACGTGAGTTTCTGCAGATTTTGTGTAATTTGGACGTTTAGAAATTAAATTAAAGAGACAGTTGTTGTTTAATTTTACTGCTGATTCCAGGGGCCAGACGGAATCTGCGGACGTTTTTTGCTATTTCTGCGGAGAATTTTGGTAAAAATCTGCGGATTTCTGCGGAATTATTTTAGGAGTATCATAACTAAAACCTTAATATGTGAAATAAAAAATAATATCTTTTTAACTTTTATTTAATGTTTAAAATACAAATCCAATTAGATTAACTGTAAATATTTAACTGTAAGTAAATAAACAGAATTGATGATGGGCTAAAAATCTGCGGAAATCTGCGGAAAATCTGCAGAAAATCTCAATCGTAAGCTTGGCAAGCAATTTTGGAGAATTTAATGTCTTCCCATTCAAACAGAATGCCCAAGCATACTGCCCGAGAGGTGTTTTAAAGATGGCTGCCGAGTGAAATGACTTGCCTTAAAGGGACATTGGCGCCCTCTAGTGAATTTGAAAGTTATGTCAGACAAATAGTAACTATTTTATCTGATTAACCAAAAATGTAAACAGTGCCCTCAGGTGGATTTGAAAACGTATGTCAGACGAATTGCATTTAACTTATACTTGATTCGCCAAAACTGTAACAGTGCCCTCTAGTGGATTTGAAACTTACAACAAACAAACCCTGAGTAATGTATAAATGTATATCAGATTTGCAAAAAATGTATAGAGCGCCCTCTAGTGAATATAAAACATACGTCAGACAAACCATAAGTAACTTATATCTGATTAACCCAAAATGTAAACAGCGCCCTCTAGTGGATTTGAAAACTTACGTCAGATGAATTGTATTTAACTTATATCTGATTCGCCAAAACTCTAACAGTGCCCTCTAGTGAATATGAAACATACGTCAGACGAACCGTAAATAACTTATTATTTAACTTAATATTATTAATATTTTAACTTAAATTTGATTAACCCAAAATGTAAACAGTGCCCTCTAGTGGATTTGAAACATACAACAAATGAACCCTATGTAGCATATATCTGATTGACACAAAAATGTAGACAGCGCCATCTAGTGGATTTGAAATGTACAACAAACGAACCCTGAGTAATGTACATATGTATATCAGATTTGCAAAAAAATGTTTAGAGCGCCCTCTAGTGAATTTGAAATGCGTCAGACAAACCATAAATAACATATCTGATTCACCAAAACTGTAAACAGCGCCCTCTAGTGGATTTGAAACATACAAGGTACTCCGTGTGTATATTCAGTGTGGTTGTTCAGTGTGTCTGTGTATTCACACTAAATATAGGTGGGTATGACCCACTAAAGAAAGAGCAGCACTGAACAGAAGATGCAAGCTCTTTTTTATTATTTGCTTTGATTATTGATATGGGAATCCTCTTTTGAAGATCTCCAGATTCCCTCCCACTGGAATCATCTGCCATTAAAGGCATTGAGTGAATGAAGTCATGCAGGATTATTCAGAGCAGAAGAACACACAGCAGAGCAGATGTCAAACACATCTGGGTTCACATTTTACACTTCACTGAGTTCCTCAAAATCCAGATGTGGGCTCTATTATTTATAAGGCCACATATGGACACTTAAAATATGCCATTCAACATCGTTTTCAAATATTAATGCACTGATAATTTGATGTATACTCTGAGATGCAAACTCAAGCTTTTAGATTCTACCTCTGGGTCAGTGATCAAATGAGGATGTGTTTTTAACACCGGACTGACTGAATACTAAGAGAAATGAAAAATTCACATTGATCTTTGCACAGTTTAAGATTTCATGGAAACATGCATCATTTTTATAAATGAACCATATTGGAAATACTAGTGTACTGAAAATATGAAATTAATATTATTATATTATTGTTTAAATGTTTTATGCAAACCTGCTCCATTTTAATAAGTGAAGTTTATTTATAAACTAATTTGGAGAGGACCACATGCTTATGATTGAACACAGCTGGTCATGCATTATCCAATTCAGGATTCAGCAATCAGTCGATTCCTAAGCCACTACGAATACCCTAAGCTCCATATCACAGCCATCTTCATTTTAAAGAATCCCCCCTTCCACCCCTACTCCTCCTTCTTTCCTAGACGGGTGGCACGGTGGCCCAGTGGTTAGCACTGTTGCCTCACAGCAAGAACGCCACTGGTTCTAGTCTTACCAAGCCAGCCGATGTTTCGGTGTGGAGTTTACACGTTCTCGCCGTGCTCACGTGGGTTTCCCCCGGGTTCCCCAGTTTCCTCCCACCGCCCAAAAACATGCAACTTAAGTTAATTGACTAATCTAAATCAGCACCATAGACATGCTCCTAGTAAGTAGTTATCTCTTAAGAGCAATCACTATCTGTTCATCAGCTACTACAGCAGGGGAGTTCTCCAGATCTACCTGAGCTCAAACTCCCCTCTCGCCCTGCAACGGGAGGGAGCCCCGGGCTCGAGGATCTTATGAGCTCAGGGCTCTCTCCCGGGACAGCATGCCAAACAAGCTTTATAATCAATCATCAGCTAAGTGTGAACTTATGAAATGAAATATATTAGAAATTCTGGACTAGAAATATGTAAAAAAATTATACTATTTAAAAGTGGTTCATGCAATGTTTTTGAAGGAATAATAAACTGATTCCTAAGTACAGTAGGTGATACTTTAATATGGCCATTAACACCGCACCTTCTAAAGGATTAAGAACATGTTTTTTAGGTATATGACCGCATTTTGCGACTATGCCACCAGGGGGCATAAAGGGACGGGATGCAAACGGACTGAAATAGCCTACAGTATACAGTAGCTGTAAATACTCTGCTACTTGTAAATAAAGATAAACAATGAAACAAAGCATTATAATTCCTTCATTAATCATTATAAGACAACTAGGCTACTTTATTTAAAGGAATGTCATTGATAGGAGCAAACCTATGATTCCTTTTTATATACAAATATTTTCTTTGAAATCTAAATGTATATTTTCCTGCCAATGTTGCTATTAAACACTTCGCCTGAACATGCTGCCAGCAGCTGTGAAGCATTAATTAAATCCTTATTTTCCAAGGAGCAGAACAAATCATCATCGCGCAGTTGGACGGGCACAAACAAAAATATAATTAGTATATTTTTCTTTGAGAAAATATATTTTTGAAATGAATATTGTTTGCTATAATTTGTATTTGGTCAGTTAACTACTAGATAAAAAAAGCTTCAGCACCAAAACACGAGTTGCCGTGAGATTGAGATTGTGTTGGTTTGTTGAATAGAATAATAATCTAGCCTAAATAAAATTAAAGTAAAATATTCACCGTTTCAGAAGAGCCTATTGACCTTATTCTTCAATGCGGAAGTGCGCTCGTTTTTGCGATTGTTTTAGAACAGGGCTATTCAATTGGCGGCCCGCGGGCCGAACCCGGCCCCCAAGGCAATTTGTTCTGGCCCTCCAAATAGTGTGACCAAGACATCAAGAATAAATTTAGTTCAGTCAAAAAACGTTCGCTATAGTTATGAAGTGATGTGCGTCTGTTCAATATAGCATGAGCTGCGCAGAGCGTGAGTCACCTGACAGTGGCGAGAGCAGCCGAATACATTTGAATATGTTTGTAGAAAAGGTCTTTTGTACAATGCACTGATATCGTTATTAGGGATGCAACGATTAACCGATTTCACTATTAACTGCGCTTTAATTCGTCACGGTTAATTAATCGTAAAGGCTTCTCTAAGCCGCATTTCTGCATTTCTGTTCTGCCGCACGAAACGAAACTGCTGAACAAAGTTACGCCAAGTTGCCAACTGTGCGCTAGTTTAAAGTTCCGAGCTTGTCCACCGAAGCTAATACGCACGCACACTGTAATAACTATAGCCGCGGGCCGTTCCCATATCACGTCTTTCCCGCACGCAAGTTTGTTATGTCGTAAGAATATATGCCAATATGCGGGCGCAAGCGGAGCAACGCGCTCGCGGCTGTCTGGGCGCACGCAGTAGAAAACATCTCATGCTGTAGCGGTGAGAGTTGTGCTTAGCTTTCAGTGCAATATAAACAAAAGACATGTTAGACGAACTATTATTAAAATGATTATGTATGTATGAACGCAGATGATAACAACAGTTAATCTAAATATTGGCGCCGACCTTCATAACAATTATTATTATATTATTTTCTCCCGTTCCTCTCTATAAACACACACATAATTAAATTGTGTAAGCACAGAAAAACCTTCAGCATAAAAACTATTACTAATGAAAATGCCTTTTAAAGGTTTTTAATATTAGTTAGGGATGTCCAGATCTAAATCTAGCTAATATAAAGCTTAAATTTACATTAGACGTGATAACTGTGAAACACTGATTATTCGTCACACTATATAATCGTACAACCAAAATCTATAATTGTTGCATCCATAATTGTTATGCAGTTCAAAACATCACAAATGAACGTATCTGAGTGTAGAAGAAGCCTACTTCAGCAATACACTGATTTTGTTGTGCTGTGAAATACAACATTTGAATGTTTGTTAAAAAACTTATTGTACAATGCAGTGATATTATATAGTTTCAAAATACAATATATTAACATTTTAATGTAGACTAATACAACGTGGGTGTCTAAAGGAGCAAAAATACAACATATGGACTGTGTCATCATTTATATTGCAAGTCACATTTCTCCGGCCCTTCGTTTGGGATGCTAGCCCTGTTTTAGAACTTCCGATTCTGTCGCCTATAGGAGAATTGACTAGAAATAATAACCGGCAGAAATGGACAAACTACTTGCTCTATAACATGTGTTTGTATGACAATACAGACAAAATAGGATAATATAATAATATATAATATAAAAATATCAGTTTGCAACATCAAGCAGCAAAACGAGCTGTTTTTAATGTCTAGAAATGAATGGAAGTGAATGAGACCGGAAGTCTCGAGCCAAAAAGTTTCAAATGGCTGCGCCCGCTCGTACACGGAAAATAAAGTGAATATTAACTGTTTTCACTGTTAATTACGAATAGAGTAACTTACTGTAAATCAATTCCAGCAGAAAATACTGTATTTACATCTACAGCACTGTTTATCTTGCTGTATAGATATTTATAATATTGTGTATCTTTACTCCAAATATATACACTACCTGACAAATGTCTTGAGCAGCAAGAGCAGCAAATAATATCTTGACTTCAGAAGGTGGATTTCTCTGCTGAATCTTCTGTTGAACTGCATCCCAATCATCACCAATACTGCAGAAGACCTACTGGAACCCACATGGAGCCAAGATTCTCACAGAAACCAGTCAAGTTTGGTGAAGGAGAAATCATGGTTTGGGGTTCCATTCAGTATGGAGAGATCTGCAGAGTGGATGATCAACATCAACAGCCTGAGGTATCAAGACATTTGTGCTGGCCATTACATTACAAACCACAGGAGAGGGACAATTCTCCAGCAGGATAGCGCTCCTTCTCATACTTCAGCCTCCACATCAAAGCTCCTGAAAGCAAAGAAGGTCAAGGTGCTCCAGGATTGGCCAGCCCAGTCACCAGACTTGAACATTATTGAGCATGTCTGGGGTAAGATGAAGGAGGAGGCGTTGAAGATGAACACAAAGACTCTTGATGAACTCTGGGAGTCCTGCAAGAACGCTTTCTTTGCCATTCCAGATGACTTGGTTAATGCGTGATTTGAGTCATTCAGAGATGTTTGATGCAGTCCTCCAAGCTCCAAGTAACCCCAAACCCTGATGTTTCCTTCAGCAAACGTGACTGATTTCTGTGAGAGTCTTGAGTCCATGTGGGTTCCAGTAGGTCTTCTGCACTCTTAGGAAAAAAAATCACCTTCTGACACTTTAACACATGATCAACTACAAGTCAAGTTATTATTTGTTGCTCTTACAACTGAGATCGACGACAAGACTTTTGTCAAGTAGTGTACAATGTTAACCAGAAACACAGCCCTGATCAGTTTGAGAACTATTAGGAACGAATGACAATGTAAAATGAATTTCAAACATCTCCTAAATCGATGTGTATTCTATTAACAGAGTCCTGTACCACGGCAAACACTCCACTCTCTGACGCTTCATTAAACTCTTCTAATGTTTGCTGTAGCTTCTCATCTGGTGAACGCGAGATGGTTTTGCTCCACTACTCAAACTAATCTGACCATGTGTTAAATTAGATTTGGCTCCAGTGCCAGTGTTAATTTATCCACGATTGCTATGTATATAATCTATAAATTAGGCAGCTTTTTAATTTCACTTTATATGATTTTATGATTGGTTTTATCAGGGTTTAGATTAACAGTGAGCCTTCGAGCGGAAACGCGAGTCCTCAGCAGTTTTCCAGGAGTGTGTGACGATCAAACACACCGATTCGACTCGCTGACTTCATCAAATACACATTCACATGCATCTCTGATCATATTCTGTGTACACACTAACAAATATCAGCTTTGCAGACTCAATAGTTAAGTCTCAATTCGGTAGGCATTTTAATGCACATTTTGGAATATATTGCAAAAATACACTCAACGGCCACTTTATTAGGTACACCTGTCCAACTGCTCGTTAATGAAAATTTCGAATCAGCCAATCACATGGCAGCAGCTCAATGCATTTAGGCATTGAACTGATCTGCTGCAGTTCAAAGCGAGCATCAGAATGGGGAAGAAAGGGGATTTAGGAGACTTTGAACGTGGCATGGTTGTTGCTGCCAGACGGGCTGCTCTGAGTATTTCAGAAACTGCAGATCTACTGGGATTTTCACGCACAACCATCTCTAGGGTTTACAGAGAATGGTCCGACAAAGAGGAAAGATCCAGTGAGCGGCAGTTCTGTGGGCGCAAATGCCTTGTTGATGCCAGAGGTCAGAGGAGAATGGCCAGACTGGTTCCAGCTGATAGAAAGGCAACAGTAACTCAAATAAGCACTCGTTACAACCGAGGTCTGCAGAAGAGCATCTCTGAACACACAACACGTCCAACCTTGAGGCGGATGGGCTACAGCAGCAGAAGACCACACCGGGTGCCGCTCCTGTCAGCTAAGAACAGGAAACTGAGGCTACAATTCACACAGGCTCACCAAAACTGGACAAGAGAAGATTGGAGAAACGTTGCCTGGTCTGATGAGTCTCCATTTCTGCTGCCACATTCGGATGGTCGGGTCAGAATTTGGCCTCAACAACATGAAAGCATGGATCCATCCTGCCTTGTGTCAGCGGTTCAGGTTGGTGGTGGTGGTGTAATGGTGTGGGGGAGATTTTCTTGGCACACTTTGGGTCCATTAGTACCAATTGAGCATGGTGTCAACGCCACAGCCTACCTGAGTATTGTTGCTGACCATGTCCATCCCTTTATGAGCACAGTGTCTCCATCTTCTGATGGCTACTTCCAGCAGGATAACGCACCATGTCATAAAGCGCCAATCATCTCAGACTGGCTTCTTGAACATGACAATGAGTTCACTGTACTCAAATGGCCTCCACAGTCACCAGTTCTCAATCCAATAGAGCAGCTTTGGCATGTGGTGGAATGGGAGATTGGCATTATGGATGTGTGATGCGTGATGCTATCATGTCAATATGGAGCAAAATCTCTGAGGAATATTTCCAGCACCTTGTTGAATCTGTGCCACTGAGGATTAAAGCAGTTCTGAAGACAAAAGGGGTCCAACCCGGTACTTGTAAGGTGTACCTAATAAAGTGGCCGGTGAGTGTATATTTCCATATATAAGAGCTCACATGCAAAAACCTCTTAATGCCTGCCATGTTCTCCTAAAATGAGCATTTTTCTCAGCCTCCTATATGTTTATGTTCAGTTATTTCACTTTAAATGCAATGAACAGAACTTATTTGTATCTATAAAAGTGAAATTACTGAGTCTACATATAGAAAATGTCAAATTATATCAGTGTTTGCATCTAAACACTTTGTATTTAGCTCAGCATCAGTCTTTAAGAAGATAACACATCTGAAATACCCCAGTGTTAGTCAGAAGAGTTTCATTAAGACTGATGTGAGTGTTTGTGTAGCTGTGAGTGTGTATTTGAAATGACTGTAGTGTTTGCATGCGCTGATGAGTCTGTAGCGTTAGCCATGCACACTAGAAAGTGTGTAAGTGATTTATAGTGTGGAAACTGCGAGGAGGGTAATGCCTTCTGACAGAAGCACTTTATCAAGTCTGTATCAATATTATTTGGAGAGCGAGTGAGCGGGAGGCAAACATACTGTAGTTGTGGCTCACGTTTTCTCTGTGGAGTTGTAATACGTGGCATGATTAATGTGTGTGTGTGTGTGTGTGTGTGTGTGCATGCGCGTGTGTGTGTGTGTTTACATTCATACAGGAGAATTTTTTTAAAAAGTGTGTGCATGCGTGCGTGTGCGTGTGTGTGTGTGTGTGTGTGTGTGTGTGTGTGTGTGTGTGTGATTGGAGAAATCTGGAGAAATTGGAGTCTCCATTTCTGCTGCCACATTCGGATGGTCGGGTCAGAATTTGGCCTCAACAACATGAAAGCATGGATCATCCTGCCTTGTATCAACAGTTCAGGCAGGTGGTGGTGGTGTAATGGTGTGGGGAAGATTTTCTTGGCACACTTTCGGCTTATTAGTACTAATTGAGCATGGTGTCAACGCCACAGCCTACCTGGGTATTGTTGCTGACCATGTCCATCCCTTTATGACCACAGTGTCTCCATCTTCTGATGGCTACTTCCAGCAGGATAACGCACCATGTCATAAAGCGCCAATCATCTCAGACTGGTTTCTTGAACATGACAATGAGTTCACTGTACTCAAATGGCCTCCACAGTCACCAGAGCTCAATCCAATAGAGCACCTTTGGGATGTGGTGGAACGGGAGATTGGCATCATGGATGTGCAGCCGACAAATCTGCAGCAACTGCGTGATGCTATCATGTCCATATGGAGCAAAATCCCTGAGGAATATTTCCAGTAGCTTGTTGAATCTATGACAGCAAGGATTAAAGCAGTTCTGAAGGCAAAAGGGGTCCAACCCGGCACTAGTAAAGTGTACCTAAAAAATGGCCAGATAGTACATATAATATAGAAATCTATGTAAAAATATGTAAAAATCCTTAGAAAATATGGCTACAATTCAATACATTTTTAAAATTAATTTGTTAAATAAACATGATTTAATTGGCAGATGTGGAGTATTGATTGTTCTGAATGAATGAATAAATGTGTGTAAATCATAGACAGAATCTGCACAGTGGAGCAGGAATGATTCCTCTCATCTATCCAGCATCTTCTCTGTGAATGTGTGCTGAATAAGAGCATCATTCACCAGCCGGCTCACAGTAAACAAACCCGCCGCCGAGAAATACCTGAAAAGCTATTTGGGTTTGGGCTGTCCTGAGCACAAACTAACTAAAACAAATGGGCCTTTATCCGCGCTCTTCCACTGCAAACTCAGCTGCGGGCGCTACAGCAGACGGCAGAAAATCGCAGACAGAGATATATTTCCTGCACGGACAGCACAATCCCCGTATATATCCAGCAGAAACAAAAGTATCCCAGGAAATCTGTTGTGTGTGAAGCTCCATTGGCCTCTCTGGGTTTGACGGACTCTTCTAGGAACTAAAAATCGTTGGGTTGTAATGATTCTTACGCAACACAGAAGATCCACTAATTACTACTGACCTGCTGAGCATGAGATCTCAATCTGCTCTATATATGCGCGCACACACACACACACACACACACACATTAAGAGTTAAACATCACGTACAGGAACAACTGAGTGATAATGTCAGGTTACAAATGTCTACAAAATTGTAAGATTAAAAAAAGATAAAAAAAAACGTTTGAGTAGGCCACATTCACATATGTACATATACAGACATACAATCACTAGTTAATATAGTTTAATGTATTGTTGACGCATTATAAGATACATCAAATAAAATGCTTATAATTAATGAGTGAATGCATGAATGAGTGAATGAGTAAATGTATGAGTGAACGAATGAATGCATGAATGAGTGAATGGATAAGCGGGTGATTGAATGGATGAGTGAATTAATGAATGAGCAAATTAATGAATGGATGAGCGAATGAATGAATGAGAAAATTAATGAATGGATGAGTGTGCAAACGTATGAGTGAATGAATAAATGAATGAATGAGTGAATGAATTGAGTGAATGTATGAGTGAATGAATGAGTAAATGTATGAGTCAATGGATGAGCTAATTAATGAATGGATGAGTGAGTGAATGAGTGAATAAGCAAATGAATGAATGGATAAGTGAATGAATGAGTGAATGAAAGAGTAAATGTACGAGTGAATTAATGAATGAACAAATGTATGAGTGGATGAATGAATGAGCAAGTTAATGAATGGATGAGTGAATGTATGAATGAATAAATGTATGAGTGAATGAAAGAGCAAATGAATGAATTGATAAGTGAATTAATGAGTAAATAAATAAGCAAGTGAGTGAATGGATGAGTAAATGAATGAATGAGTAAATGAATGAGTGAATGAATGGATGAGTGAATGAATGAATGAGAAAATGAATGAATGAATGAATATGTAAACGTATAAGTGAATGAATAAATGAATGAGTGAATGAATGAGTGAATGTATGAGTGAATAAATTAGTACGAATAAGCGAGTGAATTAATGAATGAGTGAATGAGTAAATGTATGAGTGAATGAATGAATGAATGAGAAAATCAATGAATGGATGAGTGAATTAATCAATTAGGGAATGAACAAGCAAGTGAATAAATGGATGAGTGAATGAATGAGTGAATTAATGAGTAAATGTATGAGTGAATGAATGAGTAAATGTATTAGTGAATGAATGAGTAAATAAGTGAGTAAATGAATGAGTAAATGTATGACTGAATGAATGGATGGATGAGTGAATGAATGGATGAGTAAATGTACGAGTGAATGAATGAGTAAATGCATGAGTGAATGAATTAATAAATTAATGAATGGATGAGTAAATGTAACAGTGAATGAATGATTGAATTAATGACAGACAGATAGATACATACAGACAGAATGAGTAAATGTTGATGAATGAATGAGTAAATGAATGAGTAAATGTATGAGTGAATGCATTTATGACAGACAGGCAGACTGACAGAGTCATGTAGATAGTCAGACAGACAAAGAGATACAGACAAAATAAGTAAATGAATGAATGAGTGAATGTATCAGTAAATTAATGGATGAGTGAATGAATGAACAAGTAAATGAATGAGTGAGTAAATGTATAAGTAAATGAGCGAATGAGTTAATGTATCAGTAAATGAATGGATGAGTGAATGAATGAATAAGTTAATGAATGAGTGAATGAACGAATGAGTAAATGTATGAGTGAATGAATTAATAGATTAAGTAATGAGTCAATGAACGAGTGAGTAAGATGAGTAAATAAATGAATAAGTTAAGGAATGAGTGAATGAACGAGTGAGTAAATGTATGAGTGAATGAATGAATAAGTTAATGAATGAGTGAATGAACGAGTGAGTAAATGTATGAGTGAATGAATGAATAAGTTAATGAATGAGTCAATGAATGAGTGAGTAAATGTATGAGTAAATGAATGAATAAGTTAAGGAATGAGTGAATGAACGAGTGAGTAAATGTATGAGTGAATGAATGAATAAGTTAATGAATGAGTCAATGAATGAGTGAGTAAATGTATGAGTGAATGAATGAATAAGTTAAGGAATGAGTGAATGAACGAGTGAGTAAATGTATGAGTGAATGAATGAATAAGTTAATGAATGAGTGAATGAACGAGTGAGTAAATGTATGAGTGAATGAATGAATAAGGTAATGAATGAGTGAATGAACGAGTGAGTAAATGTATGAGTGAATGAATGAATAAGTTAATGAATGAGTGAATGAACGAGTGAGTAAATGTATGAGTGGATGAATGAATAAGTTAATGAATGAGTGAATGAACGAGTGAGTAAATGTATGAGTGAATGAATGAATAAGTTAATGAATGAGTGAATGAACGAGTGAGTAAATGTATGAGTGAATGAATGAATAAGTTAATGAATGAGTGAATGAACGAGTGAGTAAATGTATGAGTGAATGAATGAATAAGTTAATGAATGAGTCAATGAATGAGTGAGTAAATGTATGAGTAAATGAATGAATAAGTTAATGAATGAGTGAATGAACGAGTGAGTAAATGTATGAGTGAATGAATGAATAAGTTAATGAATGAGTGAATGAACGAGTGAGTAAATGTATGAGTGAATGAATGAATAAGGTAATGAATGAGTGAATGAACGAGTGAGTAAATGTATGAGTGAATGAATGAATAAGTTAATGAATGAGTGAATGAACGAGTGAGTAAATGTATGAGTGAATGAATGAATAAGTTAATGAATGAGTGAATGAACGAGTGAGTAAATGTATAAGTGGATGAACGAGTGAGTAAATTAATGAGTGAATGAACGAGTGAGTGAATGTATGAGTGAATGAATGAATAAGTTAATGAATGAGTGAATGAACGAGTGAGTAAATGTATGAGTGGATGAATGAATAAGTTAATGAATGAGTGAGTGAACGAGTGAGTAAATGTATGAGTGAATGAATGAATAAGTTAATGAATGAGTGAATGAACGAGTGAGTAAATGTATGAGTGAATGAATGAATAAGTTAATGAAAGAGTGAATGAATGAGTGAGTAAATGTATGAGTGAATGACAGACAGATAGATAGGCAGTCAGTAATGGTCAGTTGCAGTGGTTCAGCTGTTCTGACATCAGTGTTTTGTTTGCTGCTGTATTTATTCATCAGCAGCTCAGACTTTACACGTCTTCCCTATTATTTCTCGTCTTCAACAAACACTGGTTGGACAATAACAGCTCAAGGCTTTCTTTATCTCGCTTCTTTATCTTCCCGCATCCTGCAGAGCTCAACGCCATTAATCATTGGCTACTCGCACCGCGTCAAGGCTGGAAGAACACTATGCACGAGTCCAGAGGAAAATAAAAAATAAAAAATCAGCACGCGCACAGATCTTATCAAGGTCATTGGCCTGTTAGCATGCAGAAAGCACATCTTCTATGAGTTAATTAGCTTTTTATCGCGCGACACAAATTACGGAATCATCAAGCCGCTGGTTTAAGGGCAGCAGAAAGCGCAGTGAGAGAAATACAATAGTGCAGAAGCCAAGGGGATGTCCATGCAAACGCACAGTACACGCACTTCACTCGCTCTGCCACGCTGATAAGGGAGATTAATGGGGTTGTCGCGCCGCTTGGCATACGATCAGGGCTTCAGCAACCCAAATGTGACTGCTATCGCAACCATCTGTATCCCGGCAAAGCGATGAAGTGGATGAAAATAAAGGACGAGAGAGAGAGGAGACTGTACACGCTAGGAGAAAACAGCAGCACTGGAGAGTCATGCTGGAGAGTTTTCACTGTGCAGGTTCAAGATGGTTGTGTGTACACTAGCGTTGTAAAAATAATTGCATGCACTTTAGAATGGTCAAAAGGTATCAATTTTGGTAGCAATCCATACTGAAGTTTTTAAAAAAATGACCCCTTATTCAGAATGAAAATTAACAGTAGTCAAAAGTGTAATTGATATTATACAGTTGAAACCAGAAGTTTCCATACACTATAAAAAGGCACATAAGCATATAACTAAACTTTTCCTCTTTTTGGTAAGTTAGGATGATCCTATTAGTTTCTGTTCTGCTTAACAGCAGAATAATGAGAGAGATATTGTTGGAGAAATTGTTATAACTCTTCTTGAAAGTCAAGTTTACATACAATAAGATTATTCTGCCTCTGAGAAAGCTCAGATGATGGTGTCAAGGTTTTGGATGTTTCTGATTGGCTAATTGACAACATTTGAGTTAATTGGAGGCACAACTGTAGAATAGTATTTAAGGACAAGCTCAAACACACTGCTTCCTTGTGGGACAACATGGGAAAATCAACAAGCCAGAATCAACATGAACAGTACACTGGGAAAAAGACTAATGTTTGGAGACATGTCCTGTGGTCTGATGGAGCTAAGATTGAACTGTTTGGCCATAATGACCAGTGTTACATTTGGAGGACAATGGGGAAAGCTTACAAGCCTAGGAACACCATCCCAACTGTGAAGTATGGGGGCGGCAGCATCATGTTGTGGGGCTGTTTTGCTGCAGGAGGGACTGGTCCACTTCACAGCATAGATGGCATCATGAAGAAAGAACATTATGTAGAAATACTGAAGCAACATCTCAAGACATCAGCCAGGAAATTAACACTTGGCCACAAATGGGTCTTCCAAACAGACCATGACCCTAAGTATGCTGCCAAATTAGATCAAATGTGCTTTAAGGACAACAGAGTGAATGATTTGGAGTGGCCATCACAAAGCCCTGAGCTCAATCCTATAGAAATCTTGTGGGCAGAGTTGAAAAAGCTTGTGCGAGCAAGACAGCCTACAAATCTGACTCAGTTACAGCAATTCTGTCAGGAGGAATGGGCCAAAATTCCTGCAAACTATTGTGAGAAGCTTGTGGAAGGAGACCCAAAACATCTGACCAAAGTTATACAGTTTAAAAGCAAAGCTAAAAAATACCAAGGAAATGTGTGTAAACTTTAGACTGTCTAGAAATTAATCAAAAATTCTCAATTGGACGTTTTTAAAACTTTAGTATCGTGACAACACTGTCACAGACAACACGAGGATGTGCTACAGAGGACTGCATTGTTTAATCACTCACCGGGTTACATAGGCTGAAGCAGGGAAGGGTCCCCAAGGTGTTTACCTACTGCCATGAACTGAAGCCAAGGAGGACACTTAAGCGTATCACTCTTACAGAGATTATGATGTTGTTTGATGCCTAATATGCTTTTAATTGTTTAAATTAAACTGAACTGAGTGATATTAAAGTGATGTTTACACAATATCTGCATTTTGAAATTGCAGCAACAGCTGGAGGTTTGTAGTCCACAGCATGTTGTTGCAATGTTTACTGATCCTATACTTCAGGGTTTCTTTCCACCGCAGCCTCGCTTTCATGTTTTAAAATGGCGGCCGCGTGAAATGAGCATATGAGGTTGGTGTCGTGATCTCGTTCAGAGAGGCATTTCACCGTATGAAATGACTTGCCTTAAAGGTACTTTGCAATTACTAACAATAAAAATGTACGCATGTACTCTAGGGTTGTCAAAAGTATCGATTTTGGTACCAATCGATACTGAAATTTTAAAAGCATCCATTACTGACCACCAAAAGTTTTCCAAATAAAAAAAAGGTCAAAAACTGTATTTCTTTCATACATGTTGCTTATTACACACACATGGATTCACAGCAGCACACAAATATCTATCTGTATCTGGATGCAGCCTTAATGATGCAAGCTGAGACGGCATATCTCAGTGATGCAATGTCAGACAAAATGCACTCAGTGGAGCTAGAGAGAGTGCATTAAAAAGCATTGGATGCTGCTCAGATTGCACTGCACCAGGTCTGCATCCAGACCCCTCTCGCTGGAAGGGCATCCGCTGCGTAAAACATACGCCGGAATAGTTGGTGGTTCATTCCGCTGTGGCGACCACTGATAAATAAGAGACTAAGCCGAGGGAAAATGAATGAATGAATGTGTGTCATCAACAAAACCAAACTCAAACAGGACTGAAGTGGTGAGTAAATGTTGACAGAATGTTAGTGTGAACTTACGGTTGATGAGTAAATATCAACATGAGGATAAGAGTAGTGTTTTATTTACATTTAGTACATTTGTTTAGTCAGTTTTGTTGTTTTCCCCATTTTGGATTTTTCATTTAGCATTTCTGTTTCTTGGAGGACAACCTCTGAGACACACACAAAGGAAAGAGACGTGTTAAGAGAATGTGGAGAGCTGAGATTACCAGACTTCACTATTAGCGAACACAAGACTGTGCTTGAGCGACGCAGTGGCGCAGTAGGTAGTGCTGTTGCCTCACAGCAAGAAGGTCGCTGGTTCGAGCCTCTGCTGGGTCAGTTGGTATAGTGTGGAGTTTGCATGTTCTCCCCGCGTTCGAATGGGTTTCCTCTGGGTGCTCCGGTTTCCCCCACAGCCCAAGCACATGCGGTACAGGTGAATTAGGTAAACAAAAATTGTCTGTAGTGTATGTGTGTGAATGAGAGTGTATGGGTTGCAGCTGGAAGGACATCCGCTGTGTAAAACATATGCTGGATAAGTTGGCGGTTCATTCTGCTGTGGTGACCCCAGATTAATAAAGGGACTAAGCCAGGGATGTCAAACTCAATTCCTGGAGGGCCGCAGCCCTGCACAGTTTAGTTCCAACCCTAATTAAACACACCTGATAAAACTAATTGAGTCCTTCAGGCTTGTTTGAAACCTACCAGTAAGTGTGTTGAAGCAGGGTTGGAACTAAACCGTGCAGGGCTGCGGCCCTCCAGGAATTGAGTTTGACATCCCTGGACTAAGCCGACAAGAAAATGAATGAATGAATGAATGAGTGAGTGAGTTCTTGATTTATTTTTACTTTTTTTTGTAGTTTTGAAGAAAAGATGGCACATGCATGTTTCTTCCTCAACAAGTCTGGGGAGCCATTACATGCACAAGCAAGCAGAATGAAAGAAAATAGTGTGGCTTGAAAAGGAAGGATTGTGTGATACACAGGAGACGACTGGTATTCTGTTGTGCTCTTGCAGATATTTGCATTGAAATGACATCTGCTATCGGTCTGATGTGAATCTGCTGGAGGTTTTGTTATCAGTCTGGTAATCTCAGCTCTCCACATTCTCTTAACACGTCTCTTTCCTTTGTGTGTGTCTCAGAGGTTGTCCTCCAAGAAACAGAAATGCTAAATGAAAAATCCAAATGGGGAAAACAACAAAACTGACTAAACAAATGTACTGAATGTAAATAAAACACTACTCTTATTCTCATGTTGATATTCACTCATCAACCGTAAGTTCACACTAACATTCTGTCAACATTTACTCACCACTTCAGTTCTGTTTGAGTTTGGTTTTGTTGATGACACACATTCATTCATTTATTTTCCCTCCGGCTTAGTCCCTTATTTATCAGTGGTAGCCACAGCGAAATGAACCGCCAACCATTCCGGCGTATGTTTTACGCAGCGGATGTTCTTCCAGCGAGAGGGGTTTGGATGCAGACCTGGTGCTGTGCAATCTGAGCTGCATCCAATGCTTTTTAATGCACTCACCTAACCCCACCCCTCACAGTGATGTCACTGTGCATTTTGTCTGACATTGTATCACTGAGATATGCCGTCTCAGCTTGCATCATTAAGGCTGCATCCAGATACAGATAGATATTTGTGTGCTGCTGTGAATCCATGTGTGTGTAATAAGCAACATGTATGATTTTTCATGGGTCGCCACAGTGGGATGAACCGCAAAGTACTCTGGCATATGTTTGATGCAGTGGATGCCCACAGCAACAGTACACTGGTCATGGCCATCATTGTAATATGATCAGCGCTGCTCAGATTAAAGAGGCTGGTTTGGAGAGATCAGTAATCTTTGCGCAGCTCTTGGTCTCTGTCTCGCTGACATCCCCATTAGGCCGTCCTGCTGATAAATGCCATGCAGATTAGCAGAGGAGCGGCGCTCTGCCCTTCATCTCAGTCAGAGTTATTCATCAGCTTTAACAGTGACCTCGCGCCGGACACACGCCAAAGATCCAGCATCTGACACCGAGACGTCTTTATATTGGAGAAACAGAGGACAGAGAGCAAAACTTATGATTATGAGATTATAGGAAGACTGATGGGAAGATTCCCAGTAGGGCTGCACGGTATTGGAAAATCTGACATTGCAATATTTGTTTTTTTCTGCGATACAAATGTGACCCTGGAGCAGAACACCAAGAGGTATTTTGGGCTATAGTATGGGTCAAAATTATAGATCTTTTAATGACAAAAATCATTTGGATATTAAGACAATTCTCTATGTAAATAATCTCACTCATTCACTCATTTTCTTGTCGGCTTTGTCCCTTGCGGGGTCGCCACAGCGGAATGATCTATGTAAATAATACTGAATTTAAATGTAAAGGTCTTAATATTCAGATTATTTCAATACACAGATTACAGATATTCAAATAGTTGTGTAATCAATTCACACTAGTAGAATTAACGTTATCAATTCATCCATTCATTTTCCTTCGGCTTAGTTCCTGATTTGAAGCCGCCACAGGAGAATGAACCACCAACTGCTAATTTACTGAGCTAACTTAAAGGGCACCTATGATGAAAATCAACTATTGTAAGCTGTTTGGACAGAACTGTGTGTAGGTATAGCGTGTCCACAGTCATATTGGGGTGATAGAAACACAACAAGTCTCTTTTTGAAATATCCTGACGTTAAAATAGGACCCAAATCTCAGTGATTTTGAGGCCCACCCCAACACGATTGTTATGATCACCAGCGATCTAGCGGTTGCAGATCGTTGGTAAACACGCAGTTTGCTAAAGAACTACAAATCTCCTGGTATTTGGACTACAACTTCCATCATGCACCTCGCACACAGCTGTTCATGTTTCAGTTTGATTACACACGCATACACACACACAGCCAGAGGATCGTTAAAGACTGATTACAGGGACTTTAAATACAGCACACACACACACACACACGCACACACACACAAATCTTTGCTGAGTCTTGTTTTACTGTTTTGTGAATATTACGATGCATTTTCCTTGCCTTGTACCGATCTTTGCTTTGCTTGTTTATTGTTTATGTTGTTTTCCGCCGGGACTGACCATTCACCTGTTACTTTGCCATGACTCTGGATTCCCTGCATACATCTGTTTGCCCCTGTGTTGATCGTTGCTTGCCTGACCATCTCTGTGTAGTAAATCTGCATTTGGATCCGCACTTCCTTGTCAGCGTCCCCTTCCCATTACAATGACATAGGAGTGCGGTTTCCCCGCCCACCGAATTGATTGACAGGCGCCATGTTTCTAGAATAACATGTACACACATGTCCACATAACATTTGTTATGCAAATAAACTGGGATTAAAATATCTGTTCAACTCTCTGTGACTTTTATAAGTTTAAAACGTTTTTAAAACAGAGCATGCTTGTAATAAAGAGAGTACAATCACTGTAATTCTTAACCGCTATAATCACCACGGTCGCATGACGTCAGTAAATGCTAATATATTTATATATATTTGTGTGTGTGTGTACTGCAATGTGTGTGAGACTCATCATATCAGACAGGCTTGAATAAACTCCACCACAAATACATCAAATAAACTTAATTGGTATTTTTGACTAATGAGCTGTATTTCAGCTTCATCACTGACTGCTGTTTATCTGACGCAACGCATGATGAGAAGCAGATACACACGTGGGAACGATGGGGGCGGGGAGAAGCAGCTCATTTGCATTTAAAGCCACAGGCTACAAAGACAGCTACAGTATACTCAGACACCAGAACGGGCAGATTCTGAAGGCTATAATGAATAATCTGATTGGGTACTTTGAGCTGAAACTTTACAGACACATTCTGGAAACACTAAAGGGTTATCTTACATCTTGTAAAAGGGGTAAAATAGGTGCCCTTTAATATATAACTTTTGGAATATATTTATTAAATGATTGTATTGCTAAAAATAAACATTTACAAGAATCTAAAGAACTAATAAATAATTAAATAAACAGATTTAAAAAATCTGAAAAATAATAAATATATAAAAAGGGAAGAAATATGAACAATGAATGAATAATGGAATAAACAAACAAAAACAATCTGAAAATGAATGAATAAATACGTAACAGAACATTCTCATATAGTAAAGTATTAATAAAAATATACATAAACACATGCATGAATGAATCTTGAGTAATATGAAGGTCTAAAAGCATTTACAAAGCTTCATTCACTTACTAAAATGCATGTAAGTGAATGAAGCTTTGCAAATCCAAACAGCCTAAACTCAACCCTTGGAGCACACTCAGTTTTGTTTTGGCTTAGAAAAAAATTCTAAATAAAAACTCATTCATTCATTTTCCTTCGGCTTAGTCCCTTATTTATCAGAGGTTGCCACAGCGGAATGAACCGCCAACTGTTCCAGTATATGTTTACCAACATGTTACCCAATATGTTACCCAATTTACCTATAGCGCATGTATTTGGACTGTGGAGGAAACCCACGGCAACATGAGGAGAACATGCAAACAGAAAAGCCAACTGGCCCAGCCGGGACTCGAACCAGCGACCTTCTTGCTGTGAGGCCACAATGCTAACCACTGAGCCACCGTCCCGCTCAAAATGCATTCATACGCATTTTTCATTCATTTATTCATTTTCTTTTCAGCCTAATCTCTTTAATAATCCGGGGTCGCCACAGCGGAATGAACCGCCAACTCATCCTGCCCATGTTTTTACACAGCAGATGCCCTTCTAGCTACAACCCATTACTGGGAAACACCCATACACTCTCATTCACACTCATACACTATGGACAATTAAGCTTACCCAATTCACCTATACCACATGTCTTTGGACTTGTGGGGGAAGCTCGAGCACCCGGAGGAAACCCACGCCAACCCGGGGAGAACATGCAAACTCCACACAGAAATACCAACTGACCCAGCTGAGGCTCGAACCAGCGACCTTCTTGCTGTGAGGCGACAGCACTACCTACTGCGCCTCCGTGGCGCAAATATGCATTTTTATTTAGAATTATTTTCCAAGCCAACACAAAGCTGAACGTGCTCTGAGGGTTGAGTTTATGCTGTTGTTTTGAGTGCGCAGGTCATTAATATCATCTGTAACAGGTCACACAGAGAGCGTCCCGTGACTAATGGAAGTGTTCTGGAGGTCAAACGCAGTGGTTTTTCAGCGGTAACGCTTCACCTCGCCGGTTTGCATGTGTTTATTTGAGCTCCGCCGCTGTCAAATGACTCTTCCTCACCGCTTCATCATGTCGACCTCAGCCAGACGTTTGTCTCCGTTTGCGTTTTTTTAATATTCCCTCTCGCTATGATGAAGGAGAGGACGGACGGACGCTGGCCAGAGCTCCAGATGAAGATGTGCTGAGTCACACACACACACACTCTCTCGGCCAGAGTCAATGTCAGACACACACATACAGCACAGAAACATGACAATACACTCAACACACTGATATTCATTCATTCATTCATTTTCTTTTTGGCTTAGTCTCTTTGTTAATCAGGGGTTGCCACAGTATAATGAACCACCAACTATTCCAGCATATGTTTTACGCAGCGGATGCCCTTCCAGCTGCAACCCAGTACTGGGAAACACCCATTCACACACAACTCCACACAGAAACACCAACTGACCCAGCCGGGACTCGAACCAGCGACCTTCTTGCTGTGAGGTGATCGTGCTACCCACTGCGCCACCATGACACCCCCACACTCATATTTTGTATGATATTTAGGTATAAATGTACAGTATGCATGCATGCAAGGGTGTAACCTTGGTTTGAAAAGAGTGCGTTTGGGTGGGGTGGGGGTGGGAGGGTGTTTGTTGATTTAAATCTCACTTAAATCCCAATAAACTATTAGAATGACCATATCTTATCCATAAGCTACAAATGATAAAATGATAAAAAACAATAGTTAATAGTTTGATTAATTCAATTCAACATGTAAATTAAATGCCAGTCTAGCAGAGGCCAGATAGTAAAGTGCTGCGCAGGTAAACCTCACACCTCTGACTCCTAAAGGTGCTCTAGAAACAAACAGTAGAGGCCATGACCTTTAGCCTCCTTGGTAGAGCAACCGACTCCCATGCGGAAGGTCGCCAGTACGATCCCAGTTTGGAGCGGGTTGGGTGGTGTGGGACTGGCAGGGTTACACCATCAGACTTTTGATTTGTTTTTATTAGATTGCAAATCCCCTGAATGTTTACGTTAAATTACCAAGACAACAATACTGTTAGTTTCAGCAGTTTACGACACCGGGTTAACTTTCTGACACCTTTACAGCACTCATGTACATTAAAAATAAACACAGGCTATGACTGAACATGGAGGATGATCTCCGATTTTCAGATTTTAAAGATATTTGTGTGCTGCTGTGCATCCATGTGTGGGTAATAAGCAACATGTAGATGCATTTTGGATGCGTTTATCACTCTTAACTATCACGCAATACTCACTCACTCACTATACTTCAGCTTAGTCCATGATCTATCAGGGGTCACCACGGTGGAATGAACCACCTATAACTCTGGCATATGTTTTATGTGGCAGATACCGTTCCAACCACAATCCAACAATGTAAAACAGCCATACACTCTCTCATTTACACACACACTCATACACTACGGCCAAGTTAGTTTACCCAATTTACCTACAGATCATTTCGAGGGATGTAAACAATACCAATGTTCCAAGCATACTTCCTGTTTTACGTTTTTAATTTCCATAGCTTCCAAGAGTCTAAAAAGGTCCACATACTGAAAAATAATGTTATGATATCTGTTTTAACATTAGGATATGATTTAATTGCCTTTGGCTACAGATATGAAACAGTTTGACATTCATTTATTCATTTTCCTTCGGCTTAGTCACTTATTTATTAGGGGTCGCCACAGCAGAATGAACCACCAACATTTCCAGCATATGTTTTACAGAGCGGATGCCCTTCTAGCTGCAACCCAGTACTGGGAAACACCCATTCACACAGTCATACACTACGACCAATTAAGTGAATCAATTCCCCTATAGCACATGTGTTTGGACTGTGGGAGAAACTGGAGCACTCGGAGGAAACCCACGCCAACACGGGGAGAACATGCAAACTCCACACAGAAATGCCAACTGACCAAGCCGGGACTCAAACCAGAGACCTTCTTGCTGTGAGGTTACAGTGTTAACCACTGAGCTACAGTGTCAAATAGTTTGACAACAAACAATAAATGTTCATGTGCCAATGACATCACCACATTGAAATAGTATGTCAAATACCAACTGGCTCAGCCGGGACTCGAACCAGGGAGCTTCTTGATACGGATATAAGAGTCAAAACTAAAGATATTCGATATTTTAAGTATGTTTGTGAGTGAATGATGCATGATGGGCTGTTATTCAGAGGACATTTCCACACCCCCTAACATAACGAAAGGTGATTGGTTGGTTAACCTGTCAGTCAAATAGCATCATGGGCCTTAACCATTCAAAGTGGCCAAAGTTCTCAGACTATGCGAGACTAGTGTGCAGGTGACCCCTCAGGTAAGCATGTGTGTGTTCTCCAGCTCAGTGTTAATGAGCGGTGTGTGATATCAGTCCACTTCTTCATGAACTCCACTGGTATAATGAATCTTCACGGCTCAGTGTTTCCTCGCTGGACGTCTGAGATTGAGGATTAGTGTGAAGCAGCAGTTTCTCCTCTCTGGACCTCAATTATGTATGTCCGTCTCTGAAGTCGAGCACAAACTGCCTTCTCATTAGAGTCGCAGCTCCTGAAAGAGCCACGTTTCATCTTTCATGAGATGATTCCTGTTCCAGAGCTGAAGAAACTGCCTGCAATGCGTTCTCTCTCTTTCTCTGTGTGTGTGTGTGTGTGTGTGTGTGTGTGTGTGTGTGTGTGTGTGTGTGTGTGAGTACCTTCTATTCCTTACATTGTGAGGACTAGGGCTGTACGATATGGTCAAAAACTGACATATTGACTGTATTTCTGCAATATAAACTCACTGGCCACTTTATTAGGTACACCTTACTAGTACCGGGTTGGACCCCTTTTGCCTTCAGAACTTCCTTAATCTTTCGTGGCAGAGATTCAACAAGGTGCTGGAAATATTCCTCAGAGATTTTGCTCCATATTGACATGATAGCATCACGCAGTTGCTGCAGATTTGTCGGCTGCACATCCATGATGCCAATCTCCCAATCAACCACATCCCAAAGGTGCTCTATTGGATTGAGCTCTGGTGACTGTGGAGGCCATTTGAGTACAGTGAACTCATTGTCATGTTCAAGAAACCAGTCTGAGATGATTGGCGCTTTATGACATGGTGCGTTATCCTGCTGGAAGTAGCCATCAGAAGATGGAGACACTGTGGTCATAAAGGGATGGACATGGTCAGCAACAATACTCAGGTAGGCTGTGGCGTTGACACCATGCTCAGTTGGTACTAATAGACCAATCAGACCATTCTCTGTAAACCCTAGAGATGGTAGTACATGAAAAGTGGTCAAGAAGATCAGCAGTTTCTGAAATACTCAGACTAGCCAGTCTGATACCAACAACCATGCCACGTTCAAAGTCACTTAAATCCCCTGTCTTCCCCATTATGATGCTCGAGTGTATGCATATATATATATATATATATATACATATACACAAAACTAATTATATTTAAATGATCATTCCAATTATCATAAATATACATTACATATATATATTTCAACTGCTGAGGCGACAGTGCTAACCACTGAGCCACCGTGCCACCCATTCAAGAGTCCTCTCGTTCAGCCACAGGCGCCTCCAGAGCGTCTGCTGGACATTAGACTTGTTCCTTTGATTGCTGGACAGTGTTCTTGAGCACACAGGAGCAGGACTGCAGAGAAATGCAGCAGAATGAATAAAGCTGGATGTGTTTTATCACTGGTTTCTCCTGATGAGAGTCTCTGTGAGGGAGTGGCGCTTATTTCCAGCACCATCTGCCATCACTGTTCCCCAAATCCATCCCATAAATCTACGGTGAAGGGAAACCCTGCGCACACACTCTATGAGCCAAACACACACACACCGAACACAAATTAACCATAAACACATACACACACTGAACACTCACTGAACGCACACACACACACACCTCCAATCTGAAGAAACACAATAAATAACCCCCCCAACTTAACACATTTACACTGTAAGATCATAGAAATATATGACTTTCCCAGTGTAATTTGAATATTATTGAGGCAGGGTGCGCATTAGGCGATCAGGGTATCTATTAGGTATCTATTTATTTAAATGACCTCAAATTTATTAATGAGACATATTTAAGTTTCAGTGTTTTGAGGGATATTAAATTCTGACATACTGTACAATAACCTGATTATTTCAGATTTCAAAGGTATGAACCATTAAAGAGGTGGTCAAATGTATGTTTGTATTATCTACTACACAGGTGTCAAACTCAGTTCCTGGAGGGCCGGAGCTCTGCACAGTTTAGTTCCAACCCTAATTAATCACACCTGATCAAACTAATTGAGTCCTTCAGGCTTGTTTGAAACCTGCAGGTAAGTGTGTTGAAGCAGGGTTGGAACTAAACTGTGCAGGGCTGCTGCCCTCCAGGATCTGAGTTTGACACCCCTGATCTACTATATTAATTAATAATATTAATATTTAAAATTCCAACGCAATCTCACAACAATTCATAACTTTTTGATTTAGTGGCTAATTTGTATTGATTCGTACGATCTAATTCGTACAAATTAGTATGCTTTGCTCATCACCCAATGACGGTTGGGGTTAGGGGTGGGGTTAGGTGCCACCGCCACGCCTTTGTACGAATTTGTACGAATTAGCCACTAAACTGACAAAACGTAAAATACTTACGTTTCCTCATGAGATCAGGCTGATAATACAGATCAGGGAAAACTATTTCTCACTATTAAATGGCTCACCCCCTCCCATACATCTTGTTTTGGCGTCCTTCAGGAGGGGATCAAGCATTAATTAGGGGGGTCAATCCCCCCCCCCCCCAACCCCCTTGTAACTCACACCCTGTATTTAGGGAGTTAAATCCTGCCATAGAGGTTTTTAATATTTATTGTATGTATTTCTTGATATTATTCATTTTCTTGTCGGCTTAGTCCCTTTATTAATCCAGGGTAGCCACAGCGGAATGAACCGCCAACTTATCCAGCACGATTTTACGCAGCGGATGCCCTTCCAGCCGCAACCCATCTCTGGGAACATCCACACACTCATTCACACACATACACTACGGACAATTTAGCCTACCCAATTCTCCTATAGCGCATGTGTTTGGACTGTGGGGGAAACCGGAGCACCCGGAGAACATGCAAACTCCACACAGAAACGCCAACTGACCCAGCCCAGCTGAGGTTCGAACCTGCGACCCAGCGACGTTCTTGCTGTGAGGCGACAGCACTACCTACTGCGCCACTGCATCGCCTACTCTTGATATATATATATATATATATATATATATATATATATATATATATATATATATATATATATATATATATATATATATATATATATATATATATCAAGTTTAACTAAATACAAATTAGGCAAATATTATATTTAAAATGTTCTTTTCATTCACAGTTTACATTTGCTTGTTTGTTGTTTAGTTTTATAAAATCACCCTGTTTTTTGCTAGAAAATCTGCAAGGCAAATACTGTAGTAAATATAACTTATTAATATTTTATAAGGTTTACATAGTTTTTTCTGCTTTCATTTAAATCATTTTAGAAAGTCAATTTAAGGTGTTTGTTTGGTTTCATTTGAGTGTGCGACGAACAACCATATAAGACCAAAAAAAGAAAATGAGGTAGCCATGTGACATTAATTGTACATGAGAACCTTGTATACGGGCGACGCAGTGGCGCAGTAGGTAGTGCTGTCGCCTCACAGCAAGAAGGTCGCTGGTTCGAGCCTTATATGACCTTATATAACTAAAAAATCATAGCTGAAGAATATATATGTTCCTTAATTCAACTAAACTACTAATAAAGCTCTTACTTTTATTTCTGTTTATTTTAATTATTCTAGCATGGTTGCAACCTGAAAAAAACCCACAAAACACCAACATTTTTATGCAAAATCTAATCATGGTGCATGCGTTCTAACATAAAACACCGCAGCAATAAACTGTTTCTTCCACACACAGGGAGGAGAGATTATAATCTGAGTTGTCAGTAAGTGGAAATAAAGCCAAACACAGCTAATATCTGAGGGCGTAATGTGTAAGTCATCTGTAAGACAGTAAATGAGTCTCCACGGGTGTCTGCACACTGGTGCTGCCGCTGGGCATCCAAATCAAGACAAACACACAAAAGAAGAGCTCAATATATTGCTTCAGCATAGTTCAATGAATCTGCAATGTCGAGAGTGGGTTATAGTTGAGCAGACACTACAGTTCAGAACATTGTGGAGTCTTGCAAAGTTTAACCTTAGCGCAGATCTGGGCATCTTTGATTGGCCCGCATGAAGTATTCACAATGGGGCGGGTGAATAATTTTGACTTCATCTGTATATTGAGGATAAACAAAATATTACAATGTCCAGGGGTCTTACACCTTTTCCAGAAGTGTGGTTTATTTATAAACTAATTTCGAGAGGATCACGTGCTTATGATCAACACGGCTGGCACATTAGCTCCATAATCTGCCCTATTAGATGATTACGGACACATTATAAATACCCAGAGCTTTTCACTCCAGGTATCTTCGTCTTGAAGTTTCCCCCCCTTCCACCCCTACTTCCACCCTTTTTCCTATAGGGTGACACGGTGGCACAGTGGCTAGCACTGTTACCTCACAGCAAGAACGCTGCCAGTTCAACCTCCTATCGGGTCAGTTGCCGCTTCTGTGCGGAGTTTGTATGTCTCCCTGTGTTCGAGTGGGTTTCCCCCGGGTTCCCCGGTTTCCTCCCACCGTCCAAAAACATACACCATAGCCAATCGACTAAACCAAATTTTCACCTAAGACAACCTTAGTTTACACTTCTCACACAGCGACAAGCAGGGGAGTTCTCGAGACCTTCCTGAGCTCGAACTCCCCTCTCGCCCTTCTAACGAGAGGGAGCCCCATGCTCGAGGATATTACGAGCTCAAGGCTCTCTCCCGGGACAGCATGCCAATTATGTTTTATTGATCATCAGCTAAGTGTGAACTCTTGAATCAAATTTAAGTACTTCCAGGTGCATTTTCAAACCTCTCCAGCACTTACAAGTGTGGCAAATTACATATTTAGATACATAGGCTGGGAGGCACGGTGACTCAGTGGTTAGCACTGTGGCCTCAGAGCAAGAAGGTCGCTGGTTCGAGTCCCGGCTGGATCAGTTGGTGTTTCTGTGTGGAGTTTGCATGTTCTCCCCGTGTTGGTTTCCTCCGGGTGCTCCGGTTTTCCACACAGTTCAAACACATGCGCTATAGGGGAATTGATTAACTAAATTGGCCGTAGTGTATGAGTGTGTGTGAGAATGAGTGTGTATGGGTGTTGGCGGTTTATTCCACTGTGGCAAACACTGGTAAATAAGGGACTAAGCCGAAAGAAAATGAATGAATGATACAGAGGCCTTGATCACACCGAACATGTGCCTTTTTAAAATAGTTTTCTAAAAGCCGCAAGCATTTTATGCGCCCCCCAAATTTCTGCCATTGCGCTCTGTGCGCCTGCAGTTGAAAAAAGTCAACTCTGAGAGGAAGAATTGTGCTACGACAGTCAGGTCTTTTTAATCGTCCAATCAAATGAAAGCAGAGGCGGAGTTTCTGTTGAGGTGACAGCAGTGTCTGTGTTGTCAAGACGTCTACGGAGGCTTTAGAAGATGGAGGAGAGACTAGCGGTCGTTGTTTTGTGTTATCCAAAGCTGTATGACTTCAGAAATCGTAAATATCGCAATATTATTAAATATTACAATTATAACAATATCAACATCTGCGCTCGCACACAATCTGCCTGTTAAGTGTGACGTCAGGCGCAGCGGTTTCCGGGTCCAATCGCTATATCAAACTGTATGAGGAGACTCAACAAATTGTAATAATCTATATATATATATATACTGTGTATACACACACAGCTGAAGTCAGATAATATTTTACTAGATATTCTTCAAGACACTTCTATACAGCATTTAAAGGCTTAACTAGGGTAATTAGGTTAACTAGGCAGGTTAGGTTACTTAGGGTAACTAGGCAGGTTAGGGTAATTAGGGTAACTAGGCAGGTTAGGGTAATTAGGCAAGTTATTGTATAACGATGGTTTGTTCTGTAGACTATCAGAAAAATAATTAGCTTAAAGGGGCTAATAATTTTGTCCCTAAAATGGTGTTTAAAAAATTAAAAACTGCTTCAATTGTAGCCGAAATAAAACAAATAAGACTTTCTCTAGAAGAAAAAATATTATCAGACATACTGTGAAAATTTCCTTGCTCTGTTAATCATAATTTGTGAAATATTTAAAAAAGAAAAGAAAAAAAGAAAAAGGGAGGCTAATAATTCTGACCTCAACTGTATATATCCATGCTTAATATTCAGAAAGTGATTCATTTTTAATAAATTGTTAAAATATTGGAGTCTCTGAAGCAAGTTTAGAGACTGTTGTGTACACCATGATTGTATTTAAAACTCAGTTTAATGTGTGATATGACTTAAAAAAGTGGTCATAAACATTTTGCTAAATTCAAATGAGTACCTGGTGTGCTTCGCGTTCGGTCTGATTGGCCCATACAAATGATTCTGCAGACTGTTTTTCAGTGCATGCCCTTCCAGCTGCAACCCAGTACTGGGAAACACCCATACACACTCATACACTACGGCCAATTTAGTTAATCAATTCCCCTATAGCGCATGTGTTTGGACTGTGGGGGAAACCGGAGCACCCGGAGGAAACCCACACCAACACGTGGAGAACATGCAAACTCCACACAGAAACACCAACTGACCCAGCCGAGGTTAAGTATGAGTGCATGTGTAAATGAGTGTGTATTGGTGTTTCCCAGTGGTAGGTTGCAGCTGGAAGGGCATCCACTGCGTAAAACATGTGCTGGATAAGTTGGCGGTTCATTCCGCTGTGGCGACCCCAGATTAATAAAGGGACTAAGCCGAAAAGAAATCAAATGAATGAATGAATGAATGAAAATCAAGTCACATGCTTACGTTTTATAATTGAATAATGGATCAGAGTGAGACTTGATTACATCTGATTATTGATTATATCTGAAATATGTTAATTACTTTTGAACTTTATCCAAAATCTAAGCACTTTTCTTGAAATTAGGACAAATCTTGAAAATACTCAATTATAATTTTAATTTTCCAAGGATTTACCAACCCTGAATGTCAGTTTTCCCCCTAAATATCGCACAGCGCTACTCTGGCAGTAACTTACACAAGCCAACAGCTGCTGCTAAATCATCTGTAAAAGCAGCAAAGCCCCCAAACTCCCTCTGAACAGCACACCTTCAGACAGCAGCTGCTGGCGTGTTTTAATTAAGGGCCGAACAGGCTTGCTTGTGTCGCGGTGCGTTCAGCCGCAGGTCCTTCATCTCCAGAACTGTCACACCAGGAGATTTCTGCCGTTCCGGCCCAATGTGGACACATTTACAATGCATAATGACCCATTACTGTCGCAGATCTTTATGTTTATGTCTAACACCGAAGCAAAGCAACTTTAGACGCAAACTCAACACTGGAGACGCAACAGATGAAAACTATACTGTTTATTATGGGTTCACTTTACTTCAGATTGTTTGAAAATCTTTAAGGTGCCGTGAAGTGCTGTGAAATGTGCATTTTTATTCAATGTTTGATGTAATCTCAACCTAAATATGAAGAGAGGGCGGGGTATATAGTAGCTCCTCCCCTTTTTAAAAACAGCCAATAGAGTTTTGTTTTATCACAGGGTTGCCAGTGAGAGTGTTTGAGCTCAAGAGCATCAAATGAGAAGCATCTTGAAGGGGGCGGTCTTGTCAGACAGTAGAGAGCATTTGATTGGTCAGAAGAGTTGATGAGGAACTGAAGTATGAGGTGAAGTCAATAAAACTGTTCATCCATTTAGACAAAAGTGACAAACTGCAGGCTTTACATGTTTATATCATCTTCTAAACGCATATTTTGTCACTGTTTTGGTGCGCACTAGATTATAGATATGCTAAAAATACTAACACTACTGATACTGACATCTAAAAAACTTTAATTTTAATCACAACAGACTGAGTGAGCTATCTGGCCAATCACAACAGACTGAGTGAGCTATCTGGCCAATCACAACAGACTGAGTGAGCTATCTGGCCAATCACAACAGACTGAGTGAGCTATCTGGCCAATCACAACAGACTGAGTGAGCTATCTGGCCAATCACAACAGACTGAGTGAGCCATCTGGCCAATCACAACAGACTGAGTGAGCCATCTGACCAATCACAACAGACTGAGTGAGCCATCTGGCCAATCACAACAGACTGAGTGAGCCATCTGACCAATCACAACAGACTGAGTGAGCTATCTGGCCAATCACAACAGACTGAGTGAGCTATCTGGCCAATCACAACAGACTGAGTGAGCCATCTGGCCAATCACAACAGACTGAGTGAGCTATCTGACTAATCACAAAATGGAAGGGTCATCTGACCAGTTAAAAGGAAACTGGGTCATCTAACCAATGACAACAGACTGGGCCATCTGACCAATCACAACACACTGAGTGAGCAATTTGGCCAATCACAAAAGGGAAGGATCATCTGACCAGTTCTGACTAATCACAACAGACTGGGCTATCTGACCAATCAGAAAAAGGGTCATCTGACGAGTTAAAAGGAGGCTGGGTCATCTGAGCAATGACAAGAGATTGGGCCATCTGACCAGCCACAAAAAGAAAGGGTCATCTGACCAATCTAAAGAGACTGGGTCATCATCTGACCAATGCCGAGAAACTGGGCCATCTGACCGATAACAAAAGGAAAGGGTAATCTGATCAATCAAATAAGACTGGGTCATCTGACCAATGACAAGAGACTGGACCATCTTACAAATAACAAAAGGAAAGGCTCATCTGACCAGTCAAAAGACACTGGGTCATCTGACCAATCATGAGAGATTGGGCCATCTGACAAATAACTGGGCCATCTGACCAATCACAAAAAGGGAACAGTCATCTGACCAGTCAAAAGAGACTGGGTCATCTGACCAAACACAAGATAATGGACCATCTCACAAATGACTGGGCCATCTGGCCAATCACAGAAGAGACCTGACCAATCATAGCATAGAAGGGTCATCTGACCAATCAGATAAGAGTTGGGTCATTTGACCAATCATAGCAAAGAGGTTTCAACTGACCAATCAGACAAGAGCTGGGTCTTCTGACCAATCACAGCACAATAAGGTAATCTGACCAATAACAGTAGAGAAGAGCCGTCTAATCAATCACAAACAGAAAGGGTCATCTGACCAGTTGAAATGACATCAGACTGGGCCATGTGACTAATCACAAAAGGGAAAGGTCATCTGACCAGTTAAAAGCTGGGCCATCTGACCAATCACAACAGACTGGGCCATCTGACCAATCACAAAAGGAAAAGGTCATCTGACCAGTTAAAAGCTGGGCCATCTGACCAATCACAACAGACTGGGCCATCTGACCAGTCACAAAAGCAAAGGGTCATCTGATCATTTAAAAGGAGACTGGGTCATCTAACTAATCACAACAGATTGAGTAAGCTATCTGACCAATCACAAAAAGAAAGGGTCATCTGACCAGTAAAAGGAGACTGGGTCATCTGACAAATGACAATAGACTGGGCCATCTGACCAATCACAAAAGAAAATGGTCATCTGACCAATCAAATGAGACTGGGTCACCTGACCAATAACAAGAGACTGGGTCATATGACCGATAACAAAAGGAAAGGGTCATCTGGCCAATCAAAAGAGACTGGGTCATCTGACCAATAACAAGAGACTGGGCCATCTGACCGATAACAAAAGGAAAGGGTCATCTGACCAATTAAAAGACACTGGGCCAACTGACCAATCACAAAAGGGAAGGCTTATCTGACCTGTCAAAAGACACTGGGCCATTTGGCCGATAACAAAAGGAAAGGGTCATCTGGCCAATCAAATGAGACTGGGTCATTTGGCCAATCAAAAGAGACTGGGTCATCTGACCAATTAAAAGACACTGGGCCAACTGACCAATCACAAAAGGGAAGGCTTATCTGACCTGTCAAAAGACATTGGGCCATTTGGCCGATAACAAAAGGAAAGGGTCATCTGGCCAATCAAATGAGACTGGGTCATTTGGCCAATCAAAAGAGACTGGGTCATCTGACCAACTAAAAGACACTGGGCCAACTGACCAATCACAAAAGGGAAGGCTTATTTGACCTGTCAAAAGACACTGGGTCATCTGACCAAACACAAGATATTGGACCAACTCACAAATGACTGGGCCATCTGCCCAATCACAGAAGAGACCTGACCAATCATAGCATAGAAGGGTCATCTGACTAATCAGACAAGAGCTGGGTCATCTGACCAATCATAGCAAAGAAGTTTCAACCGACCAATTAGACAAGAGCTGGGTCTTCTGACCAATCACAGCACAATAAGGTAATCTGACCAATAACAGTAGAGAAGAGCCGTCTAATCAATCACAATAAGAAAGGGTCATCTGACCAATCAATAGAGACTGGGTCATGAGAATTTAAGTTGTTATTTATTTATTGTTTTTTACTCTGGATGAATGCAAATCTATTTATTTTTTCAGACAAATTATTGTAGGACACCAACAACAACAAAATTGAACCAAGGTGACTGCAAAACTAAAGAGGAACTGCAGATGAATGTAATGTGGAACGTTAATACAGTGAGCTACAGTCGAACTAAACTAAAAGCACATCAAACCTTTTGTTCTGTGACCAAACAACACAACCCCCCCCCCCCCCCCCAATACACGATGTTCAGACGGCCTGAACCTCCTAAAACTTTCTTTTATTCACTTATTCCTCCTGTCAGCCAGTAAGACAAAGAGACAGCCGGCGTGTGAAAGTGAAGTGCGAGTGTGTTCGGTCCGGTGCGCGCGCATGTGTGTGTGTGTCCGGCTGGCCTTCCTCTCTGTTAATCCCTGGACTCTTCAGTGCAGAAAGGCCTGGACAGGCACGGCCGCTCGCTATTAGCACAGGCTTGCTGGAAAAAATCAAGTCATTTTAGAAAGATGACTTTTTTTAAGCCTCTCTGCCTTCCCATTATTTTCAGCCCACATCAGAAGCTGGAGTCCATCGGCCTCCTCATCCTCCTGTACCGTTGCAGATCAGTGTTTGCTTTCACTTTCACTATATTCATTTACAAAAAGCAACAATTCTGACATGAAACACGTGCGCTTTCTGAATGATAAAAGCGAGCAAGGGTTATTCAGATCAAAAAAGCAGCATGGCAGTGGTAGATGTTTTCTGGATTCATGTGACAGTTTTGTGTGAGAAAATGTTACGTATATTTAAGATTTATCAGCATTCCTAAAGCAGCATAATAATTTCATCAACTAGCCAACAGTAATCATATATTAATACCAGAAGGTTTATCAGAAAGCCAGACTAGTAAACAAGATGAAACAGAAGCAAAATGCAGAGAAGAAAAACATAATACCATTTCCTCTGTTTAATGTGTGTGTATTTAAGAGGTTTGGTTCAAATGAATCATTTAAAGGAGTCAAATCTATTCAGTGATTCAATTGAGTCCATTTACGAAGCTGGTATGAATTGTTCATTCATAAAACAAAACTGCATTTAAATCAGCAACCAGCAGATTATTTTACATTTATACTTATGTGTACCATGGAAAGTCTAACGAGGTTGTAAAATAAAATAAAATAATAAAATAGTAACAAATAAATAAATAAATAAAATAAAATATAAAAAACAATAATAAAATAAAATATTAAATAAATAAAATAAAATAATAAAATAGTAACAAATAAATAAATAAATAAAATAAAATATAAAAAACAATAATAAAATAATAAATAAAATAAATAAAATAAATAAAATAAATAAAATAAAAAAAATAAAATATAAAAAACAATAATAAAATAAAAAATAAAATAAAATAAATAAAATAAAATATAAAAAATAATAATAAAATAAAATATAAAATAATAATAATTATAAAAAATAAAATATAAAGAAATAATAAAATTAAATAAAGTATAAAAAATAATAATAAAAAATATAAAATAATAAAATAAATAAAATTAAATATAAAAAAATAAAATATACAATAATAATAATAATAATAATAATAAAATAAAGAAAATATAATAAAATAAAATATAAAATAAATAAAATAAATAAAATAAAATATAATAAAATAATAATAAAATATAAAATAATAATAATTATAAAAAAAATAAAATATAAAAAAATAATAAAATAAAGTATAAAAAATATTAATAAAATAAAATAATAAAATAAATAAAATAAAATAATTCCCAGTACTGGGATGCAACTGGAAGGGAAACCCATTTCTTTTAAAGAAATTGGTAGACTGTATTGAATTTTAAGACAATGACGCAAAATCAATGTGCACAATTATAAAAATTAAGTTAAATCAACAAAACAGTTACACGTTACAATGGGTTTTTACATCTTATTTAAGTAAAGTAACTAAATGCTTTACATAATATAATGCAATATACACTGATATATTCATATTTTCTGAGAGCATAGTGAGACTTTATTACAGTGTTTCAGAAGAGTGGGCAGAGCTAAAGGTGTCTATCTGGAACACCTTGCAAGCTGCAACTCACTGATCGGTGGAATGTTCTAAACAGAATTATGTTAAGAATTAAGTTTCCTGCATAAATCTAACTAATAAACATGATTGATTTAAAAATAAGCTGAATTAAAGCGAACAGATGGGTTTAGCAAACATATATCCCACTGATTAATAACCTCAGAGCAAAGATGATCAGTTACTGCTTCAAAACATATTAAAAAATATCAATTTCCCCAAGGAGAAAATGAATGTGTCTTTTTCAGGAACCATCTGCTTATAATGTTTGTCTTCATAATCTCACCCTTTCAACCATCTGACTTTGTTATGATCCTGAGCATTCGTTTTCCACCATTAAATCAATTCATAATGAACAAAATCAAGTCACATTCTTACATGTTATAATTGAATAATGGATCAGAGTGAGACTTTAGTGTTTCAGAAGAGTGGGCGGAGCTAAAGATATTTTTCTGGAACACATTCCAAGCTGCTTCAACTTACTGATTGGTGGAATGTTCTTAACAGAATTATGGGTAATGTAGTTTCCTGCATAAATCCAACTCATAAACATGATTGATTTACAGTGGGTGACACTTCAAAAGGACCATTATCGCCATGTGTGTCACCGCCGCCGCACTAAGGGATTAAGAACATGTTTTTAGGTATAACTGCAATTTGCGACTATGCCACCAGGGGGCACAAATGGATGGGATGTGAATGGACAGAAATATACAGTAGCTGTAAATACCCTGCTACTTGTAAATGAAGATGAAATAATGAAACAAAGCATTATAAATCCTTTATTCCAATAAGTTGAAGTTATAGTGAACAGATGGGTTTAAGAAATGTATATCCAATAGATCTATAGCATCAGAACACTTTCTCTAAAAGATTATCAGTTTCTGCTTAAAAATAAATAAATAAATAAATAAATAAATAAATAAATAAATAAATAAATAAATAAATAAATAAATTTCCCCAAGGAGAAAATAAATGTAACATTTTCGGGAACCATCTGCTTATAATGTTTCCCTTCATAATCTCACCATTTCTGACTTTATTATGATCCTGAGCATCCGTTTCCCACGATCAAATCAATTTATAATGAACAAAATCAAGTCATATCCTTACATTTTATAATTGAATAATGGATCAGAGTGGAAAAGCGGGTTCAAACGGAGCCTTTGAATGCATCTCTCGTCTGAAGCCTGCATGTGTAATTCTCCATCAGAGGGAAAGAGTCCTCGGTAACTTCTAAACGAGGGCATGTTTCTGCTGCATGATCATTTGCATAGCTAATCTGATCTATTTACATGTATCAATTGCTCCATTAATTAGGTCAGCGATCAAAGCTGGATCAAACCTCGGGAGAGCTGTATTTCTGCCACTTACTTTCAGAGATATGATAAAATACGGGGGAAGTACAGCGTCATTTCTTGAAGATAAGAGGAGCATGAAAGACACTGCATTCTTATATAAGAGAGAAACACCATTAAAAAGTGCTGGAGAACCGAGAAGAAGAAGAGCATGGACTGTTGAACGAGCTGAAAACACAGTTCACTTCTGCCATCTACTGTTCTGGATGTGCACAGCAAATATTCCAGTGTTAAATATACAGTGTATATTTTTTGGTGATGTTCAGTGTTAAAACCGGAGTACATTTTAATCCACGAGTGTGAAAGAGTGTTTATTTAGGAGGTTTTTTTTCAGTGTTAAACTTTTAACCCAATATGCAGTGTATTTCCCACTAGTGATCGAAAGTCCTGTGCTTTTACTCGAACCAGTTCCTTCAGACTGTGATCAAACCAGTATGATTAAGTAAAACTTGAAACATGTTGTTGCATTTAAAATGCAAAGAGTTGAATGCATTGAAATTATTTCTGAAAAGATTAATGAACATTTAATAAATTAAAACTATTTTCAACATATTTTCAACATATTCAACACACACACCAATTGATAAAATAGGAAAAAAGGTAATATATTAACACTTCGAAGGGTAACACACTCCAGTTCGATGTTAGAATAAGCTCTTACTGTGTTATAATGAGAGTAATGTACAAATTTCACACTTTAGAAAGTGCTATTTTAACTCCAAAATGGAGGGAGTCATATGTACACCCAAGGAGTGTTAAGTTAAACTCAAATTGAGTTAAATGTACACTGATTTTTTTGCTGTGTGATATTTAGAACTATATACCATAACCATGCAGTTGAGGTCAGAATTATTAGCCCTCCTGTTAAATGTGAATCTTTTATATCTATATTATTTTCACAATTTCTGTTTAACACATTTCTAATCATAATAGTTTAATAACTAATTTCTAATAACTGATTTATTTTCTCTTTGCCATGATGACAGCTCATAATATTAGACTAGATATTCTTCAAGACACTAGTATTCAGCTTAAAGTGACATTTAAAGGCTTCACTAGGGTAATTAGGGTAAAGTTAGGGTAATTAGGCAAGTCATTGTATAACAGTGGTTTGTTCTGGAGACAATCCAAAACTAATATTGTTGAAGGGGGCTAATAATATTGACCTTAACATGGCTTTAAAACTATTAAAACAGCTTTTATTATAGCCGAAATAAAACAAATATGTAGACAACTATAGAGACTAACTATATATGAAATAAATATTAACACATATCAGTGCTTCCCACAGGTTTGATATATACTTGCGATGGTAGCCAGATTGAAAGACACCTTTTACCTAACAACAACAACAACAATAATCAGATTTTTTAAGTTTAAGTTCAGGTTGCTTTATTGGCATGGCATTTTGTACAGTATTGCCAAAGCATTTTAGATATGTATAAAATAGGCTATGCAATATAATAACATCATCAAATTAATATAATCTACCGCAAATGAGAAATAGATGACAGAAAAAAAAACCTAAATCCATCAGACCTCTTTTCTTGTAAATGAGCATTTCTATCAGGCTCCTATAATTAGGTTCAGAAGTTTCATTTTATAGGTAATGATAAGGTTATTAGCTGGTAAATAAAATAACTTTTTTTCAGAAATGTCACTTCAGCCATTTCTGTGTTTTCCATCAAGGGAGATTTTCTTTTGCGTCAAAACCAGCTAAATCCACTAGTGCTTTTTTTGCAAAAACCTCTAAATCCACTTATTAGGACAAGACAGTGTAATTCGCTAAAAAACTCACTAAAGATGTCATTAGAAATTATTTTACCAAACCTAAAACACATTACACAAACCACCTGAAATTAAAAATATATAAATCTGTCAAGTAAGTGGCGGTTCATTCCGCTGTGATAAACCAGAGAAAAAGCAGAAGGAAAATGAATGAATGAAATCTGTCAAGGGCATTAATCAATAATATTAAAACTGACATTAAAGGGCACATATTTTACCCCTTTTTTAAGATGTAATATTAATATTATGGCTCTTCTGAGTGTGCCAGTTTAGGTTCAGTTCAAAACACAATTCAGGTTTTTTATTATGATGTGTTAAAAAGTGCCATTTTGGGGGCGTGCACACAGTTCGCTGTTTTAGGGGCGTGTTGCTTCACATGAAAATTAGTTTCGACTTCCCGCCCAACTTAACAAGGGGGCGGAGCCAAGAGCTCCCTCGCTTTGTGTATGGCTACAGACAGGCAGACAGAGAGAAGCAACATGAGTGAGAGGACCAGCATTCAGCTGTACATGTACGACTCGGGCACAGACCAAGCAGAGACTACAAAATCATTTGTGTCTTTGTGTAGTTTTACAGCCAACTGTGTGCTAGTTTAAAGCTCCGAGCTTGTAGCCTACACCAAGACTAACAACCAAGCACACTGAATTAACTTTGACTGAAGGGCATCACACACCGGATGCACTGCGACGCGGCGCGCACATGACAGTAGTATAGCACACTTGCAACGCCGGTGTGTGTCACCTGATAGAAACTTATGTTTAGATTTCAGAAATGCATGCCGCTGTGTGGCGCGACGCTGCTTGTCTCAGAGTGGCGCTTCTGGTGTACGACCTGCTTGAGGCTATAACTAAAGGGCGTCATACACCGGATGCGCCGCTCAGAGCCACGACACGGCATACCAGATGCGCACATTCGCATGTTATTTTAAATGAAACCATTCAGATAACGCTCTGTGGCGCAGCAGAAATATGAAGTGTCCGGAGCAGGGCCAGCGCGTCCATAGAGGCAACCTAGGCGGCAGAATAGTGAGCGAACCCCCCGGTCCTCACTTTCAACCGTTGCGGTCGATCTCAAAACCGCTCCAACCCGGCCCCCGAGGCAATTTATTCCGGCCCTCCAAATAGTGTGACCAAGACATCAAAAATAAATTTAGTTCAGTCGAAAAACGGCCCGCTATAGTGATGAAGTGAGGTGCGCCTGTTCAATACAGCATGAGCTGCAAGCTGCGCAGGGCGTGAGTCACCTGACATTCAGGGAGTAGCGCGGGCAGCCAAAAATATTTGGATATGTTTGTAGAAAAGGCCTTTTATACTATGCACTAATGTCGTCAATAGGGATGCAACGATTAGGCGATTTCACTATTAACTGCCCTTTAATTCGTCACAATTAATCGTAAAGGCTTCTCTAAGCCGCATTTCTGTTGCACGGAACAAAACGAAACTGCTGCAGTTAAACAAAGTTATGCCAAGTTGCCAACTGTGCCCTAGTTTAAAGTTCCAAGTATGTACACTGAGGCTAATACGCCCGCACACCGGATTAACTATAGCAGCGGCCGTTCCCATATCACGTCTTTTCCGCTTGCAAGTTTGTTGTTTCTAATGTAAGAATATATGACAATATGCGCGCACAAGAGGAGCAACGCGCTTGCGTCTTTGCGGGCGCATGCAGTACAAAACATCTCACGGTGAGAGTTGTGCGTGCCTTTCTGTGCAGTTTAAACAAAAGATATGGAAGACTAATTAATGTTAAGATGATTATGTATGCATGAACGCAGATGGCAACAACAGGTCATCTAAATAGCTCACCTAATATAAAGCTTGAATTTACATTAGACGTGATAACCGTCAAACCATGATTATTCTTCAGACTATATAATCCTACAACCAAAATCTATAATTGTTGCATCCCTAATTGTTATGCAGTTCAAAACATCACAAATGAATGTGTCTGAATGTAGAAGAAGCCTACTTTAGCAATGCTCTGCTTTTGTTGTGCTCTGAAATACAACATTTGAAAGTTTGTAAAAAAAAATAAAAAAGTCTATTGTACAATGCAGTGATGTTATATAGTTTCAAAATACAATATATTAACATTTTGATGTAGAAAAAGCCAATGTGGGTGTCTTAAGGAGCAAAAATACAACATGTATGAGCTCTTATATTGCTGTTGTGTTATCACTCATATAGCAACTCATATCTCTCCGGCCCTTCGTTTGGGATGCTTTTTATGAACCAGCCCCCATGACAAACTAATTGAATAGCCCTGGTCTAACACTATACCTACACACATGTCTGTCCAAACAGCTTTAAAAGTAGATTTTTACCATAGGTGCCCTTAAAGTAAATCTAAACAATTTGTAGTCATTTCTGATATTTGGGATTTAGATTTAATGTAAGTAGAGCAATGTAAACATTGTAAACTAAGCTTGGAAGAAATTAAATAATGTAGTGTAAAAACATTATGAACATCAATATCTGTGCATTTTCCATTAATATAAAAAGCTGATCAGGCGTATAGGTATTATGAAGGAATATAAATAATGTATAGTTTTATACACTATATTTATCTTTTAAAAAAATAGCTTAAATTAGCAAATAAAACACAAAGTAGGCCTACTGGGCAAAAGGGGATGTCTCTCAGACACTTTTAGAAGCTGCCATTCATTCATTCTCACCATATTTAAGGTCTTAGTTTCTTGTTTATCCTCATAGCATTCACGTGGGATTAAAGAACAGCATCTTAACTCTGTCTTTCGTGAAACACAGTTGCCTTTTAATGTATAGTAAATCAGACTCATTCAAAGTAGTGTCGCTGCGCAAAAAAATCAATATGAATGCATGCTACACTTCCGACTGTACAGTGTGTACGTGCTCAATAATGTTTAAGTCTGGTGACTGTGCTGGCCAATCCTGGAGCAGCTTGAGCTTCTTTGCTTTCAGGAGCTTTGATGTGGAGGCTGAAGTATGAGAAGGAGCGCTATCCTGCTGGAGAATTGTCCCTCTCCTGTGGTTTGTAATGTAATGGGCAGCACAAATGTCTTGATACCTCAGGCAGATCTCTCGCACGCCCCCAAACCATGATTTCTCCTTCACCAAACTTGACTGATTTCTGTGAGAATCTTGGCTCCGTGCAGGTCTTCTGCAGTATTTGTGATGATCGGGATGCAGATCAACAGATGATTCAGCGGATAAATCCACCTTCTGACACTTTTACACATGATCAACTAGAAGTCGAGTTATTATTTGTTGTTCTTACAACTGAGATCCATGACCAGACTTTTGTCAGGAGGTGTATAATAACATAATATATTATTATTCCTGCAGTACTGATGTTTAGTTGAGAAACTTTTGATAATAAAAACTCCACAGAAACCCTCATCCTCAGGTGAATCCTGCTTTAATTTAAGGCTCATAAAACCCAAATCATTCTCAGAAGGAAGCCTCGTGTTTAAAAAGCATGCACTTAAAATGACAGACCATCTGTTTTCTTTGGCAAATGGCTTTCCGCACTGTAGAGAAAAAATGTGATCAATTTGAAAGGCATGAGCAAACTGACAAATGAGTGTTGCCGTGCTTTAATTGTCTCCAGTGGAGAGTTTCTTCTCGCCTTGCTGACTTTAGTGTCTTGATATTTGCATCACGGAGGTTTCATGAAGCAAAGACATCAGCCTCATTATCAGCCATTAAAATGTCTGTGAATTAATAAAACACTTGGTCATAAATGAAGCTAATGGTCCTAGGCTTATGTAAACATTTAAGTCTTAAATGTACACAAACAATACAGAAAAAAAATGTTCGCTGAACATCTGCTAGTAAAAACTGCACAATTAATTAATAAAAATGTTGAAGAAATACTATACTGCACTCACACTGCATTAATATTTA
>LR812536.1:67345885-67380885 GCA_903798195.1 Danio kyathit
ATGACAATGACAAAAGAAATTACTTATTAAATTAAAAGTATTATTTAAAAATATGTTGAAAAAAAATATGTTGAAAAAAATCTGTTCTCTCTGTTAAAGGTCACTTTGTAAAAATATAAAAAAAAAATAATATAATAATATAAAATTTTAATTTAATATAATAATATATACACTACCTGACAATAGTCTTGTGGTGGATCTCAGTTGTAAGAGCAACAAATACTAACTTGACTTCAAGTTGATCATGTGTGAAAGTGTCAGAAGGTGGATTTTTCTGCTGAATCTTCTGTTGATCTGCATCCCAATCATCACCAATACTGCAGAAGACCTACTGGAACCAGCATGGACTCAAGATTTTCACAGAAATCAGTCAAGTTTGGTCATGGTTTGGGGTTCCATTCAGTATGGAGAGATCTGCAGAGTGGATGATCAACATCAACAGCCTGAGGTATCAAGACATTTGTGCTGCCCATTACATTACAAACCACAGGAGAGGGACAATTCTCCAGCAGGATAGCGCTCCTTCTCATACTTCAGCCTCCACATCAAAGCTCCTGAAAGCAAAGAAGGTCAAGATGTACTCCAGGATTGGCCAGCCCAGTCACCAGACATGAACATTATTGAGCATGTCTGGGGTAAGATGAAGGAGGAGGCGTTGAAGATGAACACAAAGAGTCTTGATGAACTCTGGGAGTCCTGCAGGAACGCTTTCTTCGCCATTCCAGATGACTTTATTAATGCGTGATTTGAGTCATTGCAGAGATGTATGATGCAGTCCTCCAAGCTCATGATGGAGTCAGACACAATATTCATTCTGTTTCCACTGCAGCATGACTTTATATTCTATACTGGACATTATTTCTGTTTAGTGATGAGACTTTAGTCTAAGCAGAGTCAGACCTTACTGTCCTAATGAAATCATTCACAATCAAGGCATGATCATATTTTAATGTGCTCAAATAATGATACCAAATGATCAAGTAGAAGTCATGAACATGTATATATATGTATATATAAAAATCACAGGAAGGGTAAAAATTTTGACTTCAACTGACTATTATTACAAATTCCAAAACTACCTATTTAAAAACACATGCCTAAATTACGGTTTAATTAATTACAAATTACTTGTAAAATTAAAATGAATCTGTCTTGAGTAATAAGAAATTTGAGAAATACGTTTATTTTACTTACCCCGCTGGAAGATTACTTCAAGGAGAAAAAAAAAACTCACTTAATTTTGACTTATTATTTCTGAAAATAATGTCTTTTACTTGTCTGGAAAACCCTTCTTGGTTTAAGAATTTTGGACTAGAAACAAGACAAAAACTCTAAGTAAGAAAAGCATTTAGTTTATTTATTTATTGTTTTTACCGTCTCAGATATGGTTTATTTCAGACACATAAAGACCAATCACATCAGGCTTGGCCAGCTGACCAATCAGAGCAGAGTTGTCTAATGGAAAGAGGAAGGACTTAGGGCGTACTCACACTATGTACAGTTGCGTTGAACCAGGCCAAAGCACGCTTGTCCACCCTCCCGTCATCCCCGACAGCCCGCACTCACATTACATTCGGGCCTGGGCACGCTTACGTCATCGATGATGCGCTGTTCAGTAAGCGCTTTCGATCAGCACAAAGGGATTTCTTTAGTTATATCATTTAAGTCGTTTGATATGCGGTGACATGCAGTCAAATATTTCGCCGAACAGATCAGCCACTTTAGATGCTCATAAACAATCATAAAGTCCTGGTGCTGCAGGAATTAGGAGGTTTGCTGAAGCTGCAGCTGTCGTGCAGTGAGGGGTTTGCGTCTTTAATAAACTACGACAGTTTGCGTTCATTGAACAGTAAGAATTAATCTCACACTGAATTAATTGCACTCAGACTGTAAGTGTACCGCGCCTGAGCCCAAGTGAACCCGATTCAGAGCACTCACACTTCTCAAACAATCCGGGAAACGGGCCTGGGCACGGTTCGGATAGCATAGTGTGAGTACGCCCTTACAGACCTGAAGCCCTGAACTGAACCAAACGCATCATCTAAATCATTGCAGAAAGATTATAATTTTTATAATATTTGCTTCTACACTGCAAGGTAGAAGAGGCCGGAATAGTAAAGATTAGGTCACACTTTATTTTGATGGCTTTATTTTTATTTTATTTCTTTAAAATATCACATTCACAAGCATCTATTCTACACACTGCATTAAATATCATATTTAAAAAGCATAAAAGGAGCATTTTAAAAAAGCTATTTACATTTTTTTTGTGTGTGAACACTCCATTGCACACCTTTTCAATTAAATTAATTTCAATTTAATTCAATTTAATTTAATTGTATAGCACTTTTCAAGATAATTGTTGTCCCAAAGCAGCTTAAAACTGCATATTATTACATTACAATCAAATCAGAACAGTTAAGGAGCTGTGTGTAGGGTGGACAGTATAGAAAAAGTACAAAAATAGGATGGATTGTCTTGTTAAATGTCAAAATGTAATTCAAGCTTCTTGTAGAATTGAACATTCTGAAGTCTGTTCCAGTCTGAGGGTCAAAAAGTGTCCTAGAAATGGACATGGCTTTCGTTGGAACACTATAAGTGGACTTCAGGGAAATAATGTGAGTGTGTGTGAATAATATGAACACTGACTGACGCAGGAACGGTTATTCTTGTCAAAATAAGATGTGATCTTAGCAGTATTTCAGATTTAATCTATAAGATGACATTTCTGAGGAGAACTTGCAATGCTTTGGTTTAGAGCTAAATGCCGTGGCCTTCTTCTCGATTACAAAAATAACTTCAAGTTCCAGCAGCCATTTTTAACACCCTAATAAAGTTTCATTTTAAGAGCGAGGCTGGCCTCCTTAAAACAGCCGACAGATGTTGTTTTGAGGGCAGTAAAGGTACATTCGCTCTTCTCTGGTGTAAAAATGCACAGATTATCAACACATTATAGCAAAACGAAACAAACGGACAGAATCTAAATCAGCTTTGAGAAATCAGCAGTGATTATACATTGACAGAGGATAGTAATTAGACTTCCATCAACTTAACCTGTAGGGATGCAATGAATATAGAATTATTATCAATGTACATTTCGAATTAGGGCTGCACAATATATGGTTTCAGCATCAATATCGCAATGTGCGCATAGTCACATCCCAAGATATGCAGTTGGGATTGCCTGCTGGGTATTTTAAATTGAGCTGGTGTTTGTTTTTATATTAGATTTGTTTTATATTTACTGTTGAACTAAAGTCCAAAAGGGCGACGCAATGGCGCAGTAGGTAGTGCTGTCGCCTCACAGCAAGAAGGTCGCTGGTTCGAGCCTCGGCTGGGTCAGTTGGCGTTTCTGTGTGGAGTTTGCATGTTCTCCCTGCGTTCGCGTGGTTTTCCTCCGGGTGCTCCGGTTTCCCTTACAGTCCAAACACATGCGGTACAGGTGAATTGGGGAGGCTAAATTGTCTATAGTGTATGAGTGTGAATGAGTGTGTATGGCTGTTTCCCAGAGATGGGTTGCGGCTGGAAGTGCATTCGCTGCGTAAAACCATGCTGGATTAGTTGGCGGTTCATTCCGCTGTGGCGACCCCGGATTAATAAAGGGACTAAGCTGAAAAGAAAATGAATGAATGAATGAATAAAGTCCAAAAGTAAAGAACTTATGTTGTTACTTAATTGTTCAAGCTTCCTTACTGATAATAGAGATGTTGAATGTTAAAATAAGGTGAATTAAATAAAGAATAAGGCTCATCCTGGATCTGTTTCTTCACTCTTCTCTATTCTTTTTTCATGTATTATAGAAGTATCGGATCAGGTTTTGGTGTATCGATAGATCAAAATCAAATCACTCAGACTCGAGGACAAAAAACCCTGATCGGAACATCCTTAATATGCATGCTCCTGTGTTGATTGTGTGTGTCCTGGCCCACAGATGGATTGTGTTCATTCATTTTCCTCCTCCTCCTCAGGCCTTCAGTCAGATGTAAATCAGACCTGATTGTCTGACTTCTCATATTAAAGTTGCAAGGCCGTATCGCTCTTTCTGAGATATTAAAACAACTGTGTGTTCATGTTTCAGAAGCAACACAAATGCTCTGTTTATCTCAGGCTGAGGTGTATAATGAATCTCCTCTGCGAGTCTTTTATGCAGTGAAGGCGATGTGAATACGCGATCGGCATAAGTGCCCTCGTGTTGCGTGTAAAAGGCTCTGAAGTGCACCTAAATTGTCAGACCTTGAACAATTACTCTTTCCTTTAAGAGCTCTTGTTTTTGTGTTGGTTTTCTTGTCCTCGGTGCATGTTTGTACGGGTTGTTTAAACAGCTCAGATCTTATTGACACACTTAACATTTGAGTAATAGGCTGATTTTCTGCAACTCTATTCTTTTAAAGACTGATTACCAACAATTCTCAAAAATGGCTGCGTTGCTTGTGTTTGTGCATTTACCCAAACTGACCCAAAATAGAAACAGTGTTACTATGGTAACAGTCATGAGTGAAGATCTCCACTGAAAGCAAAGCTGCATATCATCAAAACTCACAACAGAAGAGTCAGCCAGGAGAGGTCACAACTAACAATCATTCATTCATTTTTATTAATCTGGGGTCGACACAGCGGAATGAACGGCCAACTTATCCAGCATATGTTTTACGCAGTGGATGTCCGTCCAGCTGCAACCCATCCCTGGGAAACATCCATACACACTCATTCACACTCATAAAGCCAATTTAGTTCATCAATTCCCCTATAGCGCATGTGTTTGGACTGTGGGGGAAACCGGAGGAAACCCATGCCAACACGGGGAGAACATGCAAACTCCACACAGAAATGCCAACTGACCCAGCCCAGGCTCGAACCCGAGAGCTTCTTGCTGTGAGGCGATCGTGCTACCCACTGCGCCACCGTGCTGCCCAAAATAATGATGAGCTTTATTTTTACAAAATTAAATCCATATTTTTACAGGAATACATTAGTTAAAAAAAAACAAATGCATGGAAAACTTAATGAAACAATATCAGGATCCAACAGATTAATAAAAAAAATAAATAAAAGGGTGAAATTCAATTATGACAAGTCAAGTGTAAAAAAAGAATAATATTAATATTAATACATTATCATTATATTTATATCATAACATATAATACAAATATATAAATTCATGTTTAATGAAAACAAATATGTAAATCTTATATTTAATGTAAAATTACTCAAATCATAACAATAGTTAAACATTTTATTATGAGCTTTATTTGTAACTAATAAACTTGTTTGTACTGGTCTATAAATCACTAAATGGCCTAGGAGCTCAATACATTACAGATATGCTCACTGAATACAAACCTAACAGATCACTCAGATCTCTAGGATCATATAAACTAGAAACTCCAAGAGTTCAGTCAAAGCCCCCACTGCTGAAATCAGCTTTCAGAAATGATCAGATGTGCTCCAACATTAGGCACATTCACATCAAGACTGAACACACATCTGTTTAGCTGTGCCTTTACTGAATGAGCACTGTGCTACGGCCCACAGATCGCACTGTTATGTCTTTCTTTTCTTTCTTTTATAGCCTGTTTAAAGCATTTTAACCTGTTTTTAATCCTTTTGACTCTTTGTTTTGATTTTCTTATATTTTTATAAGAAAAGTCTCTTTTATTCCTGTTTATGTAAAGCACTTTGAATTGGTAATGTGTATGAAAAGTGCTATATATATATAAACTTGCCTTGCCTAATATATATATATATATATATATATATATATATATATATATATATATATATATATATATATATATATATATATATATATATATATATATATATATATATATATATATATATATATATATATATACACACACAGTTGAAGTCAGAATTATTAGCCCCCTGTTTTTTTTTTTCCCCAATTTCTGTTTAACAGAGAGCAGATTTCTTCAACACATTTCTAATCATAATAGTTTTAATAACTCATCTCTAATAACTGATTTATTTTCTCTTTGCCATGATGACAGTAAATGATATTTTTTAAGACACTTCTATACAGCTTAAAGTGACATTTAAAGGCTTAACTAGGTTAATTAGGGTAACTAGGCAGGTTAGGGTAATTAGGCAAGTTATTGTATAATGATGGTTTGTTCTGTAGACTATTGAATAAAAATAGCTTAAGGGGGATAATAATATTGTCCTTAAAATGTTTTTTATAAAATTAAAAACTGCATTTATTCTAGCCGAAATAAAACATATAAGACTTTCTCCAGAAGAAAAAATATTATCAGACATACTGTGGACATTTCCTTGCTCTGTTAAACATCATTTGGGAAAAAAAAAAAAAATAAAAAAATTCAAAGGGGGGCTAATAATTCTGACTTCAACTGTACACATATATATATATATAAAAAAGTAAAAATATCAATTGTGAATTACTACATCAAGGGTAATAAGAGAATAAATGACAAATATATAAAACAATTATACACTCTCACATTCACACACACACTCAAACACTACAGCCAAGTTAGTTAATCAGTTCCCCTATAGCGCATGTGTTTGGACTGTGGGGGAAACCCGAGCACCCGGAGGAAACCCACGCCAACACGGGGAGAACATGCTAACCCAGCCGGGACCAGTGATCCACTGTGCCACCCAAATATAAAACTAATACAATCAAATATGAGATTGATATGAGATAGTAAATCGCACTAATGAGAAATTGAAAATAAGGCTTAATTCAGATGAATATAAAAAGCAAAAACTGACATACTACAACACAATTATGAGTCATGAGACCACTTAAATTATTATAAAAATACAATAACGTTCACTAATAGATTAAAGTCAATAACATGAAATATATTTTTTAATTGTGTCACATTGGTGTTGTTGTTTTTTTTGCATGGACTATTAAAAATTATGTTAGTGTTGCTACAAATGTGCATTAAGAAAGCACTGATGCCAGAAACGCACGACACGCTGGCTTTGAAGACATGATCAGAAGTTACTGAAGTAAATTATGAATGAAATGAATAATAAAATGAACACACAGGCCCTGTGATTTCTCCAATTCAATTTCAGAAAGAATAAAATAAGTGCAATAAAACTAGAATAAAACCTCCATCACAAGCCACCGGGACCACCGCCACACAAATAAATAAATATATAAATATCAATCTCATCAGAGCACGAGGGATATAAAACTGGCATCCACTGTACGTGAAGAATGCCACGAATACGAATGAATGATTAATGATTAAGCCTAACAGCTTAGAAATACTGATATGACACTAATATAATTAAATATGAGATAAATATGACTACATCATACAGTAATTATGAGGAGTATTTTTCTAAATATGTGATAAAGCAGATAAATAATAAAACCTGACATACTACAACTTAATATCTTAGTTAAATTATGAGATAATATGTAAATTATAAAGTCTAATAGGCTAGAATATGATATAACGAATATATTAAAGATGAAAATTAGTCAGAATTCTGTCAGTGTTTGTACAAAATGTGTATTTTATATATTATATAATGTGTATTATTATAAATGAATGTGCACCAATTGTTTCAGAACGAATAAAATAAGTGCAATTCATTCATTTTCCTTTGGCTTAGTCCCTTACACTCACTGGCCACTTTATTAGGTACGCCTTATTAGTATCGGGTTGGACTCTCTTTTGCCTTCAGAACTGCCTTAATCCTTCGTGGCATAGATTCAACAAGGTGCTGGAAATATTCCTCAGAGATTTTGCTGCTGCAGATTTGTCGGCTGCACATTCATGATGCCAATCTCCCGTTCCACCACATCCCAAAAGTGCTCAATTGCATTACGCTCTGGTGACTGTGGAGGCCATTTGAGTACAGTGAACTCATCGTCATGTTCAAGAAACCAGTCTGTGATGATTGATGCTTTATGACATGGTGTGTTATCCTGCTGGAAGTAGCCATCAGAAGATGGAGACACTGTGGTCATAAAGGGATGGACATGGTCAGCAACAATACTCAGGTAGGCTGTGGCGTTGACACCATGCTCAATTGGTACTAATGAGCCCAAAGTGTGCCAAGAAAATCTCCCCCACATCATTACACCACCACCACCAGCCTGAACCGCTGATACAAGGCAAGATTGATCCATGCTTTCATGTTGTTGAGGCCAAATTCTGACCCGACCATCCGAATCTCCAAAATTATAAATATATAAAATAGGCACTAGGGGCGACGCGGTGGCACAGTAGGTAGTGCTGTCACCTTACATCAAGTAGGTCGCTGGTTCGAGCCTCGGCTGGGTCAGTTGGCATTTCTGTGTGGAGTTTGCATGTTCTCCCTGCATTCGCATGGGTTTCCTCCGGTGCTCCGGTTTCCCCCACAAGTCCAAAGACATGTGGTACAGGTGAATTGGGTAGGCTAAATTGTCCGTAGTGTGTGTGTGTGTGAATGAGTGTGAATAGATGTTTCCCAGTGATGGGTGCTGGATAAGTTGGCGGTTCATTCCGCTGTGTCGACCCCAGATTAATAAAGGGACTAAGTCAAAAAGAAAATGAATGAATGAATGAATGAATGAAAATAGGCACTATCCTTATATATAAACTGCATAGTTTCAATCTAAACAGCTACATCCTCGCCTAAAAAGCCTCAAAAGTACATGATGTTGCTCAACAGCTGCATTATTTGTCAAACTTTAGTGAGTTTATTGATCTGCTGTCACTGTGTGGGCGGAGTAATACACAAGGGTAAAGAGGCTATGCGAGTGCTGATATTGCAGAATATCATACAGCAATCAGCCAATCAGATTCGAGAACCAGACGGAACTGTTATATAAATGCAATATCACATGAGTAGCAGTGTGATGTGGCTGTATATCGGCACTGATGGGACACTAAAGCACTCAGCCTGCGGCCTCAAGCCAACACATGCCTTCCACCAATGCCGATATACAGCCCTATTTCACTGCTACTCGTGCGATATTGCTCATATATTGTGTGCAAGTTGAGCATGTCCTTCAGGAGAGATGAGTTTGATGACAGAGGTACACACATTATTCTGCTCCTGCTGTTTTGAGCTCTTTATTACTGTCAAATACACTGTCTAACTCCCTCTCATACACTCTCTCTCTCACACACACACACACACACTCAGGATTCCACATTTGTCCATGCACAGAGACAGAGAGAGCGAGTAAAGCGCTGCAGATGAAGGTGAGGTAAAAGAGAGATCAGGAGTGTGAGTATGGGCTGCGTTATAAATCACGGAGCGCTGCCGTGTGTGTTTAGTCATTACAGCGATCCGCACTTCTGTCATCCACACACTCATTTAGCCCAGACCGTGGTATGACCGCTGATCTTATCCCTGCTGATAAAACACACTGCGCCGTTACACATTTCACACACTTTAACTCCACTGTTTACCGCCAGCAGACGCCGCCGCTCGTGTTCTGCTGTGTTTCACCAGTGTTCACTAACAAACTGGAGATGATGGAGGGAACGCAGCACATGCAGCATACGCGTGGCGTTTTTTCATGTACAGTGGAATTGGATGCCAGTTTTATATCCCGCATGCTCTGATGAGACTGATATTTTTAATTAATAATTTTTTTTATGGGGTGGCACAGTGGCTAAGAGGTCAGCACTGTGGCCTCACAGCAAGATGGTCGCTGGTTCGAGCCCTGGCTGGGCCAGTTGTCATTTCTGTGTGGAGTTTGCATGTTCTTCCCGTGTTGGTGTGGGTATCCTGCGGGTGCTCCGGTTTTCCCCAGAGTCCAAACACATGCGCTATAGGGGAATTGATCAACTAAATTGGCCATTGTGTGTGAGTGAATGAGTGTGTATGGGTGTTTCCCAGTACTGGGTTAGAAGGGCATCCGCTGCATGTGCTGGAATAGTTGGTAGTTCATTCTGCTGTGGTGACCTCTGATATAAATATACACTCATCGGCCACTTTATTAGGTACACCTGTCCAACTGCTCGTTAACGCTAATGTCTAATCAGCCAATCACATGGCAGCAGCTCAATGCATTTAGGCATGTCGACATGGTCAAGACGATCTGCTGCAGTTCAAAGCGAGCATCAGAATGGGGAAGAAAGGGGATTTAAGAGACTTTGAACGTGGCATGGTTGTTGGTGCCAGACGGGCTGCTCTGAGTATTTCAGAAACTGCTGATCTACTGGGATTTTCACACACAACCATCTCTAGGGTTTACAGAGAATGGTCCGACAAAGAGGAAATATTCAGTGAGCGGCAGTTCTGTGGGCGCAAATGCCTTGTTGATGCCAGAGGAGAATGGCCAGACTGGTTCCAGCTGATAGAAAGGCAACAGTAACTCAAATAAGCACTCGTTACAACCGAGGTCTGCAGAAGAGCATCTCTGAACACACAACACGTCCAACCTTGAGGCGGATGGGCTACAGCAGCAGAAGACCACACCGGGTGCCACTCCTGTCAGCTAAGAACAGGAAACTGAGGCTACAATTCACACAGGCTCACCAAAACTGGACAAGAGAAGATTGGAGAAACGTTGCCTGCTCTGATGAGTCTCCATTTCTGCTGCCACATTCGGATGGTCGGCTCAGAATTTGGCATCAACAACATGAAAGCATGGATCATCCTGCCTTGTATCAGCGGTTCAGGCTGGTGGTGGTGGTGTAATGGTGTGGGGGAGATTTTCTTGGCACACTTTGGGTTCATTAGTACCAATTGAGCATGGTGTCAACGCCACAGCCTACCTGAGTATTGTTGCTGACCATGTCCATCCCTTTATGAGCACAGTGTCTCCATCTTCTGATGGCTACTTCCAGCAGGATAACGCACCATGTCATAAAGCGCCAATCATCTCAGACTGGTTTCTTGAACATGACGATGAGTTCACTGTACTCAAATGGCCTCCACAGTCACCAGTTCTCAATCCAATAGAGCACTTTGGGATGCGGTGGAACGGGAGATTGGCATCATGGATGTGCAGCCGACAAACCTGCAGCAACTGTGTGATGCTATCATGACAATATGGAGCAAAATCTCTGAGGAATATTTCCAGTAGCTTGCTGAATCTATGCCATGAAGGATTAAAGCAGTTCTGAAGGCAAAAGGGGTCCAACCCGGTACTAGTAAGCTGTACCTAATAAAGTGGCCGGTGAGTGTATATTATATATGTAGTCTATCATTTTAAAGTTAAATATAACTTCAATAATTGTATTATATGAAATGATGCAATGAAATGTTTTACTGAGCATAACATTTGCAATCACATATTAAAAACACATTTATTATGCTATTTTTATATATCAGTGAAAGAGCAGATTATGACTGATTCAGCAAACGTTCTGAATGATTCATTTGAATGATTCAAATCAGGATGATTAATTAAAACAATTCAAACTGTTGGAATGATTCAAATAAATGATTCAAATAAAAAATATATATAATTTTTATTTTCAGTTAGCAAAAGATAACCCTTTGGTTTTGTTTTTTATTCTTATTGTATTTTGCTTTCTTGCTACATGTAAACAGTTAACTCCTTACTCATCCAGTCTAGGAATATCTGTATTAAAACCAACATATTTGGTTTGCAGTCCACTATCAGGCTTCAAACAGATCAATTAGCAAGATTAAATACATAAACATCAACACTTTAACAACTGTATCCCACAAATAAACAATAAATAGTAGCTTACCTGTGTGTGTTTAACTTCTACTGCTTGTTTACTTACCGTTCACTGATTCAGGAAACGTTCTGAATGATTCCTTTTGGAATGATTCAATCAAACCGTTGGCATGATTCAAATCAAATTATGATTCAAACTTGGCAGCTCATCTAGTCGCATTGTTAGCTTATTTTACAGACAGCAAATGCAAAAGAGATACCCATTGTTTTGTTTAATAGTATTAAGCTTAATATCATTTATATTAACTCTAAGAAGGACATAATTGCGTAGTAAAAAAATCATCAAAAGTTGGTTTGATTCACCATCAGGCTTGTAAAGTGGCTCTACATTACTCTTGAAGCTGAACACTGAACAGCAGAATTGCATAAACATTAATGGTTCAGCCACTATATTAACATAAATAAACAATAACTTACCTTTGTGTCGACTTCACTGTCTTTATGGATGGTTTGTGATTCACAACTCAAGGCCACTGTGGTTCATCAGGTTTTGTTTCTAAAAAAAAATGGGATGGAGTCACTCATAATTAAATAATTTCTTGCTTAACAAGCCTTCGACATGGAGTACTCACAGCTCAGATAATATGTTTTATCCTTTCAACATAAATATTTCCTAACAGCTCTGACGACTGTGGGATGATGTTTTGTCTGAGAGTGTGATTTGGTTCTGAATGACTCTTTTGAATGAATCAGTAAGGAGAATGATTCAATGACTCATTGCTTCCGCCTCCTACTGGCCAAATGGTGTGAACTACAGAAACATTAAGCACTAAAACATGCATACCTCTTCATACATATATATATATTTTAAAATAGGTCTTGTTTTATTCTTCATTTAGTAGATCATTGTTTGTTAACATTAGTTTTAAGGCTTGATTTGTAAACATTACTTAATTCAAACTGCTTGAAAAGCATTAATTAATCTTAGGTGATGTTAATTACTTTGTTGATGTTTACTATGTCATTAAACTCAAGTCAAAACTTTTGATTAAAGAAGCTAATAACTATTAGAGTTCAGCTGGGTTTTTAACAACTAACATAAACATAACTCATTTAAACAAATGAAGCTATTTTTCACTTTTAATGCATTAATTACTGTTTACTAAGGAGACTTTATTGTAAAGTGTTGTAATGCAATTTATGATGATAAAAGCTTTCATTTTAATCAGAAAACCACAGTTTAATATCCCGAATTTACAAATAATTTTCTAAAAAAAAATTAGATTAGATAGAATTTAATATTGTTTAATATGCTTTTAACATGTTAGATAAAATTTGTACACGTAAACACAAAACTTATGTAAACGCAAGCTTTTATTTTGTTTGTGATTAGTCACGACTAATAAAAAAAAATTGGCATTTGCATAATATATGTGTGTATACTGTGTATATTAATTATGCATATATAAATGCACAAACATACATGCATATTTTCAAATAACTGCATATATTTATATATTAACATTTATAATTTAGTTTATAATTTATATATTAACATTCATAATTTATACATTTATCAATATAAATAAATGAATTGCAATTATTATGTAAACCCAAAAATGTATTATGCGATTAGTCATCATATTTAATCTTTTACCAAAATAAAAGTATTTTTATTTTATTGTATTTGCATGATATGTGTGTATACTGTGTATGTTTATTATATAAATGCACAAACATGTATATACTTAAAAAATATCTATCTATCTATCTATCTATCTATCTATCTATCTATCTATCTATCTATCTATCTATCTATCTATCTATCTATCTATCTATCTATCTATCTATCTATCTATCTATCTATCTATCTATCTATCTATCTATCTATCCATCTATACATCCATCTATCTATACATCCATCCATCCATCCATCCATCCATCCATCTACTGTATCAACACATCTATCTATCTATCTATCTATCTATCTATCTATCTATCTATCTATCTATCTATCTATCTATCTATCTATCTATCTATCTATCTATCTATCTATCTATCTATCTATCTATCTATCTGTCTGTCTGTCTGTCTGTCTGTCTGTCTGTCTATCTATCTATCTATCTATCTATCCATCTATACATCCATCTATCTATACATCCATCCATCCATCCATCCATCCATCCATCCATCCATCTATCTATCTATCTATACATCCATCTATCTATACATCCATCCATCCATCCATCCATCTACTGTATCTACACATCTATCCATCCATCCATCCATCCATCCATCCATCCATCCATCCATCCATCTATCTATCTATCTATCTATCTATCTATCTATCTATCTATCTATCTATCTATCTATCTATCTATCTATCTATCTATCTATCTATCTATCTATCTATCTATCTATCTATCTATACATCCATCTATCTATACATCCATCCATCCATCCATCCATCCATCCATCTACTGTATCAACACATCTATCTATCTATCTATCTATCTATCTATCTATCTATCTATCTATCTATCTATCTATCTATCTATCTATCTATCTATCTATCTATCTATCTATCTATCTATCTATCTATCTATCTATCTATCTATCTGTCTGTCTGTCTGTCTGTCTGTCTGTCTGTCTATCTATCTATCTATCTATCCATCTATACATCCATCTATCTATACATCCATCCATCCATCCATCCATCCATCCATCCATCCATCCATCCATCCATCCATCCATCCATCCATCTATCTATCTATACATCCATCTATCTATACATCCATCCATCCATCCATCCATCTACTGTATCTACACATCTATCCATCCATCCATCCATCCATCCATCCATCCATCCATCCATCTATCTATCTATCTATCTATCTATCTATCTATCTATCTATCTATCTATCTATCTATCTATCTATCTATACATCCATCTATCTATACATCCATCCATCCATCCATCCATCCATCCATCCATCCATCCATCCATCCATCCATCTATCTATCTATCTATCTATCTATCTATCTATCTATCTATCTATCTATCTATCTATCTATCTATCTATCTATCTATCTATACATCAATCTATCTATACATCCATCCATCCATCCATCCATCCATCCATCCATCCATCCATCCATCCATCCATCCATCTACTGTATCTACACATCTATCTATCTATCTATCTATCTATCTATCTATCTATCTATCTATCTATCTATCTATCTATCTATCTATCTATCTATCTATCTATCTATCTATCTATCTATCTACTGTATCTACACATCCATCCATCCATCCATCCATCCATCCATCCATCCATCCATCCATCCATCATCTATCTATCTATCTATCTATCTATCTATCTATCTATCTATCTATCTATCTATCTATCTATCTATCTATCTATCTATCTATACATCCATCTATCTATACATCCATCTGCTGTATCCATCCATCCATCCATCCATCCATCCATCCATCCATCCATCTATCTATCTATCTATCTATCTATCTATCTATCTATCTATCTATCTATCTATCTATCTATACATCTATACATCCATCTATCTATCCATCCATCCATCCATCCATCCATCCATCCATCCATCCATCCATCCATCCATCCATCCATCCATCCATCCATCCATCCATCCATCCATCCATCCATCCATCCATCCATCTATCTATCTATCTATCTATCTATCTATCTATCTATCTATCTATCTATCTATCTATCTATCTATCTATCTATCTATACATCCATCTATCTATACATCCATCCATCCATCCATCTACTGTATCTACACATCTATCTATCTATCTATCTATCTATCTATCTATCTATCTATCTATCTATCTATCTATCTATCTATCTATCTATCTATCTATCTATCTATCTATCTATCTATCTACTGTATCTACACATCCATCCATCCATCCATCCATCCATCCATCCATCCATCCATCCATCCATCTATCTATCTATCTATCTATCTATCTATCTATCTATCTATCTATCTATCTATCTATCTATCTATCTATCTATCTATCTATCTATCTATCTATCTATCTATGTATCTATCTATCTATCTATCTATCTATACATCCATCTATCTATACATCCATCTGCTGTATCTACACATCCATCCATCCATCCATCCATCCATCCATCCATCCATCCATCCATCCATCCATCCATCCATCCATCCATCCATCCATCCATCCATCCATCCATCCATCCATCTATCTATCTATCTATCTATCTATCTATCTATCTATCTATCTATCTATCTATCTATCTATCTATCTATCTATCTATCTATCTATACATCCATCTGCTGTATCTACACATCCATCCATCCATCCATCCATCCATCCATCCATCTATCTATCTATCTATCTATCTATCTATCTATCTATCTATCTATCTATCTATCTATCTATCTATCTATCTATCTATCTATCTATCTATCTATCTATCTATCTATCACATGGTCCTAAGTATTCAGTGTATACATATGCATACATTATACAAATGCACACTTTTATGTCATATGAGAATAGTCACGATTAATCATTTAAAATCACTACAAATTATAAAAATATGTTTGTTTTTTGGCTCCATCTGCAATAACATGCATCAGTATATGTACTGTACCATACTGTACTGTAAACGTTGCAGTATTTCAGAGATGCAGGTGATGTATTGTCCCAGCACAGCAAATGCTCAGTCAGGAGAAAATCCTCCATTATGAGCAGAGAGAGAGAGCGACATATGGGCTTAATTAATGAAGGAGCGCATCAGCTACAGCACAGGGAGCCACTTTGATAGTTAGTTGTCCGGAGATAGAGAGACAGAGAGATGAGCTCCTGTGAGAGTCATAACGCAGAGAATTAACATGCTGACATCAGCCCCTTTTAAAGCACTCCTGAGCTGCTCTTTTTTCCTCTATCATCTCTGCTTTTATTTTCTGAGAAGCCAAACAGCAAACTCCACACTTCTGTCTCCTGTTTCAAGATGCAGTCCATGCTGAATTATAAAGTAAAGATATGCAACTCATTGATTAAAAGAGACTTTTGGAGATGAGTTTCTGAATGTGTTTTCAGGGCCAGTTGACACTAGGTGGCAGAAAGCTGCATATGCTAGGTTTTCGGATTGATTTATGCAACTATAGGCACCTGAAAAACCAATGCACTTTTTTATAGTTGGATATAAAGTTGAAACCAGAAGTTTCCATACACTATTTAAAAAGGCACATAACCATTTAAAAAAAAGTCAGATGTTAATGTGACTAAACTTTTCTTCTTTTAGGTAAGTTAGGATGATCACATTTGTTTCTGTTCTGCTTAACAGCAGAATAATGAGAGAGATATTGTTGGAGAAATTGTTATAACTTTTCTTGAAAGTCAAGTTTACATACAATAAGACTATTCTGCCTCTGGAAAAGCTCAGATGATGGTGTCAATGTTTTGGAAGTTTCTGATTTGCTAATTGACAACATTTGAGTTAATTGGAGACACAACTGTAGAATAGTATTGAAGGAAAAGCTCAAACACACTGCTTCCTTGTGTGACAACATGTGAAAATCAACAAGCCAGAATCAACAAAAAAGCCAGATTACAATCAGCTAAATTACACTGGGAAAAAGACTAATGTTTGGAGACATGTCCTGTGGGCTGATGGAGCTAAGATTGAACTGTTTGGCCATAATGACCAGTGTTACATTTGGAGGACAAAGGGGAAAGCTTACAAGCCTAGGAACACCATCCCAACTGTGAAGTATGGGGGCGGCAGCATCATGTTGTGGGGCTGTTTTGCTGGAGGAGGGACTGGTCCACTTCACAGCATAGATGGCATCATGAAGAAAGAACGTTATGTAGAAATACTGAAGCAACATCTCAAGACATCAGTCAGGAAATTAAAACTTGGCCACAAATGGGTCTTCCAAACAGACCATGACCCTAAGCATACTGCCAAATTAGATCAAATGTGCTTTAAGGACAACAGAGTGAATGTTTTGGAGTGGCCATCACAAAGCCCTGACCTTAATCCTATAGAAAATTTGTGAGCAGAGTTGAAAAAGCTTGTGCGAGCAAGACAGCCTACAAATCTGACTCAGGTACAGCAATTCTGTCAGGAGGAATGGGTAAATATTCCTGCAAACTATTGTGAGAAGCTTGTGGAAGGAGACCCAAAACATTTGACCAAAGTTAAACAGTTTAAAAGCAAAGCTAAAAAAATACCAAGGAAATGTGTGTAAACTTCTGACTGTCTAGAAATTAATCAAAAATTCTCTTAAAAAAAAAATTCTCTCATTATTCTGGCATTTAGCAAATGTAAATGATTTAGGTAATCCTAACGGACCTAAAATAGTAAACGTTTAGTATTTACCATCAGACACTTTTAAAAAATGGTTATGTTCCTCTTTTTAGAGTTTATGTAAACGTCTGGCTGCAACTGTAATATGATTCTGGTCTACAAAACCTGTTATAAGGATACATTTTTTTATATCAACTTATCCAGCATATGTTTTATGTAGCGGATGCCCTTCTAGCCGCAACCCAACACTGGGAAGCAACCATACACTCTTGCATTCACACACACTACGGCCAATTCAGTTCATCAATTCCCCTATATCGCATGTGTTTGGACTGTGGGGGAAACCGGAGCACCCGGAGGAAACCCACACCAACACGAGGAGAACATGCAAACTCCACACAGAAATGCCAACTGCCCCAGCTGGGACTCGAATCAGCGACCTTCTTGCTGTGAGGACACAGTGCTAACCACTGGGCCACCATGCCGCCCTATATAAATCCAATGTTTTTATTTCAGAGTATAATGTGCTTGTGCTGTTTAAGAGAGTGTAGATGTGTGCTTTACATTGAGCGACTGCAGTGTTTCCATGCCTGGTTTACCCTCGGAGAGGTTAGCATTCAGCTCAAAGCATAAATTGGTCTGAAGCCCGAGTTTGAGTGGCTAAATGCTCAAGATAAGAGCTCCAGATACACCCATCTGTGTCAAGTTCTGCTCATAGTAATGCATGCTGTATTTCTCCTGCCAGGATGCATTACTTGCCTGGAGAGAAGACCAGAATTGGGCATTTGTACATGCACAAACATAAAATACTCTCATGAAATACAGATTAGCTTTCAGAGGAGTTACAGAAACACTTTCAGCATTTATGTTTAAAGAGGCCGATTCAGAAAGAAAATGCCTTTGACTGTAATTGTTTTGTGTTGATTGTACTGATGCAGATTGATAGATGAGTGTAAAATGGATGAATTAATAATGATATGAACATGCATGTGAGGCATTCATTAGACTATTCTTTATAGGGGGTTTGAACTCAGGTGTGTGTCAGCAGTGTGTGAATATCTCCAGCTTCTAATGGTAAACATTAATTAATTGTAATTGTTTTTATCAGACTTGATAAAAACGGTCTCTATTGGCCCGTTTCCACTGAGTGGTACACTTTTATGGTCGTTTCCACTGTCAAAAGGCGTACCGAACCGAACCATACCTTACAATTTTCTGCACCCTTTTGAAAGGGTACCAAACACGAGAAAGGGTACCAAAAGGTGGAGCTAGACGTGCAGCTGAACGCTAATGATTTACAGAGATACGTCATTCGCTCACGCAACAAGTCAGAATGAAAACAAAGAAACCGTCATGTTTTTCATACACAGCTGAGAGAGATTATGGCGTAATTATATATACATATAATAACGAGCCATGGTCGACCCGGGCTCAAATGACCCTGTCGTCGTCTTGATGAACAGCCACAAAGCCAAAAAGAAGAGCAGATTTTACCCTGTGCCCCGTAGTTTTTTACGAGCCTGTCTGAAGCGTGAGCGGTTTCGCTTTCTGGCTTGTGCTCGACGCGCATCTATATCTGAAATAACAAATTTCTTGTGCTGATGATAATAGCGTGAGCTTGATTATTGATGTGCTTTTGAAACCCGATCCTGTCAGAAACTGACAAACGCGAGAGTGACGCGCCAAAAAACAAAGGAGAAGCCGGAAAAAAGAGCACATTATTATTACAGCAAACGTGAACAAACTGCCATGATTAACTATTATCGTCACCCTTTGGACTATTATGAACTCGGAATGATGGACTTAGTCTCTAACAAGAGGCTACACGTGCTGCTGAAGATTACACACTCATTTAATCATGAGAGGTTTGCTCTGACTGTGGGCTACATTTCGTGTTGGTTTGAACCTAAATAAGGACTAAATGTCTGCTGTGTGTAGTTTTTCTGTAATTGGTAACATATCGGAGACTGTAAGGGGCTGTATGTGCTCATATATGTTACAGCCTACATAATTATGTTTATTTATTTATTTTATATAATGATATATTTATATAATTTACTTTATATAATCTGCAGTTATAATCAAATCATGTTTATAGAAAAGTTAGTAATAAACATTTATACAGAAGTGTTTATGTGTATAAAGCATCTGTTTTGTGAGAAGTGCTTGTCATATGATATGTGAGCGACCCGTACAGCTTTACTGAAGACTCGAGCGAAAATGTCGCTGACTGCAACTTTGTCGTACACCACGCCCACCAAAAGAGTATCATTGGTACCCTTTTAGCAGTGGAAACGCAAGCCTGATAAAGATGACCCGTACAGACCCATACCGTACTGTACCACTCAGTGGAAATGAGCCAAACGTCTGCATGCATTGGATACTGTTTGGGGCACTAAGATTATAACTAATTTTAAACCTTTTACTGATCATTGTGTTCTATACTAGGGTAGGTTGGTCTGCTTTGTCCATTCGTAGGCTCAAGCATTGGCATATCCTTGTTTACAAATCTGTATTCTGGGTTTAATCCCATCATGGCCACAGCCATATCACCCTGCAGACCAAGACCGGTTACTCACTGAAGCTAAGCAGGGCTGAGCCTGATTAGTACCTGGATGGGAGACCTCATGGGAAAAACTAGGTTGCTGTTGGAAGTGGTGTTAGAGAGGCCAGCAGGGGGTGCTCAACCTGTGGTCTGTGTGAGTTCTAATGCCCCAGTAAAAGTGAAGGGGACACTACACTGTCAGTGGGCGTCGTCTTTCGGATGAGACGTTAAAACGAGGTCCTGACTCTCTGTGGTCATTAAAAATCCCATGGCACTTCTCGTAAAGAGTAGGGATGTCACCTCGGTGTCCTGGCCAAAGTCCCTCAATCGGCACTTACCCATCATGGCCTCCTAATCATCCCCATCCACCGAATCGGCTCTATCACTGTCTCTTCACTCCACCAATAGCTGGTGTGTGGTGAGCGCACTGGCACCGTTGTCCTGTGGCTGCCGTCGCATCATCCAAGTGGATGCTACACACTGGTGGTGGTCTGGAGAGACCCCCCCTCATGATTGTGAAGCGCTTTGGGTGTATGGCCATACACAATAAATGCGCTTTATAAATACACATTACATTACATCATCTCTACAAAATTACATTTGTAAAAAGCCTGTTCTTAACTGTGGTCTTCAGTCACAGGATATTTATTTACTGTCTGTTCCTAAAGTGCGGACTGAGATGGGAAAAAAGGCTTTTAAATACACATCACCTTTTGCATGGAATAATGTACAAACAAAGCTGCAGTTTAAAGAGTTGATTTCACTAAATGCTTTAAAAAAAAAAAAGAAAAAAGAAGAGTATAAATGATTTAGAAGTTGAAACACAGGCGTGTAGATGTGTTGAATAGTTTGTCAGTGTGATTCATGTTAACTGTCAATTGTTTTTTGTTTGTTAGACCCATGTGACATGTACTGCCTAATCTTGGCCAGGACGCTCTTGTAAAAGAGATATTTAATCTCAGTGTGTCTTTCCTGGTAAAATAAAAGTTATAATAATAATAATAATAATAATAATAATAATAATAATAATAAACAGTCTGCAGAAACACTTTGATTGACATTTTTCCTTTGTACGTGTCATCAGAAGGGGAAAGCCCCGCCCACTAGTGACCATCTTTTCCCTCATTAGAATAAATAGCCCCCTCATTTGCATAACAGGTTTTATCCCCTTTTCATCACTATTTCCAACACTGTTTGGAAAAGTGGCAGAAGGTTTTCTGATGAAGTGGCAGATTTTTCTGCTGAATCATCTGTTGATCTGCATCCCAATCATCACAAATACTGCAGAAGACCTACTGGAACCCACATGGAGCCAAGATTCTCAGAGAAATCAGTCAAGTTTGGTGAAGGAGAAATCATGGTTTGGGGTTCCATTCAGTATGGAGAGATCTGCAGAGTGGATGATCAACATCAACAGCCTGAGGTATCAAGACATTTGTGCTGCCCATTACATTACAAACCACTGCAGAGGGACAATTCTCCAGCAGGATAGCGCTCCTTCTCATACTTCAGCCTCCACATCAAAGCTCCTGAAAGCAAAGAAGGTCAAGATGCTCCAGGATTGGCCGGCCCAGTCACCAGACATGAACATTATTGAGCATGTCTGGGGTAAGATGAAGGAGGAGGCATTGAAGATGAACCCAAAGACTCTTGATGAACTCTGGGAGTCCTGCAGGAACGCTTTCTTCTCCATTCCAGATGACTTTATTAATGCGTGATTTGAGTCATTCAGAGATGTATGATGCAGTCCTCCAAGCTCATGATGGAGTCAGACACAATATTCATTCTGTTTCCACTGCAGCATGACTTTATATTCTACTCTGGACATTATTGAAGGTTCAGTGATGAGACTTTAGTCTAAGCAGAGTCAGACCTTACTGTCCTAATGAAATCATTCAACATCAAGACATGATCAGATTTTATTGTGCTCAAATAAGCAAAATCTAGAGGCCTTTGCCTTTCATATAAGACACTTCTGATACCAAATCATCAACTAGAAGACCAGTTATTATTTGTGTTCATAAAACTTTTGTTTTAAAGACTTTTGTTAGGCAGTGTACAGTAATTTTCATAATGCAACTTTAAAATACAGTAACATACTGCATAACAGTCCTACGGTAAAATACAGTTCATATTACAGTTAAATACTTTGCCAAAAATTGTGTAGAGCATCATCCAGAGCTGGAAACATGTCAGATTGAGTAAATGATGATGGAGTTTTCACTGTAATGCTTTAAAATATGCAATAAAAGGCATCTGTATACAGTGAGAACGTATTAGCAGCTGAAAGAAGACCACGGCAGGAATCCCCCAACTTCTCGACCTCTGAGAAAAAGCCTGAATTTGAAGACGAGCCACGACATTCAACACCTGGCCAAAACACACACACAGAGACTGAAGTGTGTGTGTGTGAAGCTCCTTCAGCACCTTCAGCTTTTTAATCTGACACTGAAGCATCAAACACACGTCTCACCACAGTTTACTCTGAAGAACAGTTTGTAAGATATGACCTACGTGCTGTTTATGAGAATAAACTGGAGGATTTGTAAAATGTAATATAAGGTAAATGGATTTGCAGATGAATGCATATGGTGGCTCAGTGGTTAGCACTGTGTCCTCACAGCAAGAAGGTCGCTGGTTCAAGTCCTGGCTGGGTCAGTTGGTGTTTCTGTGTGGAGTTTGCTTGTTCTCCCCGTATGGGCGTAGGTTTCCTACGGGTGCACCGGTTTCCCCCAGAGTCCAAACACAACCCAGATAGCATATGAATGTGGGCAACGCTAGGCAGTTATTCAGCACTGGTGGTCTTCCTTCGGCCCAGACAAAATGAATGTGAGCCTGAAGAGGCCCACCTGTACAATGGCAAAGGGGGGTCTAAGATTCAAATTCATATATGGGCCATTGAGGGTCAAGATTTGGTACTTATGGCAAAATGCAATCTGAAAGTGAGCCTAATGTGGCCCATGTGGAAAATGGTAAATTTGGCCCAAATGATGGAGGACAAATGTGGGCCACAGTTGGCAAAAATGTGACAGTCATTTAAGGGTAATCTGGGTCTAAACCTAAAGTGGCTCACATGTGTTGGTGCAAATGTGGCCCAGTTATTTTAAGACATATGTGGGCCACTTTTGGCAAATATTTGGCACAGTTAGCTCTAGCTATTGCAGCTGTGAGCCTAATGTGGTCCAGGGAAAATATGGCAAATGTGGCCCAGTTATCCTAAAACCTATGTGGGCCACTTTTGGCAAATATTTGGCACAGTTAGCTCTGGCTATTGCAGCTGTGAGCCTAATGTGGCCCAGAGAAAATATGTCAAATGTGGCCCAGTTATCTTAAAACCTATGTGGCCCACTTTTGGACAATATTTGGCACCCTAAGCTCTGGCTAATGCAGCCGTTAGCCTATAGTGGCCTGGAGAAGATATGGAAAATGTGGCCCAGTTTTCCTAAAACAAATGTGGGCCACTTTTGGCAAATATTTGTCACAGTTAGCTCTGGCTATTGCGGCTGTAAGCCTAATGTGGCCCAGGGAAAATATGGCAAATGTGGCCCAGTCATCTTAAAACCTATGTGGGCCACTTTTGGCAAATATTCGGCACATTAAACTCTGGCGAATGCAGCCGTTAGCCTATAGTGGCCCAGGGAAAATATGGCAATTGTGGCCCAGTTATCTTAAAACCTATGTGGGCCACTTTTGGACAATATTTGGCATCGTAAGCTCTGGCTAATGCAGCCGTTAGCCTATAGTGGCCTGGAGAAGATATGGAAAATGTGGCCCAGTTATACTAAAACAAATGTGGGCCACTTTTGGCAAATATTTGGCACAGTTAGCTCTGGCTATTGCAGCTGTGAGCCTATAGTGGCCCAGGGAAAATATGGCAAATGTGGCCCAGTTATCCTAAAACAAATGTGGGCCACTTTTGGACAATAATCGGCACAGTAAACTCTGGCGAATGCAGCCGTTAGCCTATAGTGGCCCAGGGAAAATATGGCAAATGTGGCCCAGTTATCTTAAAACCTATGTGGGCCACTTTTGGACAATAATCGGCACAGTAAACTCTGGTGAATGCAGCCGTTAGCCTATAGTGGCCTAGAGAAGATATGGAAAATGTGGCCCAGTTATCCTAAAACAAATGTGGGCCACTTTTGGCAAATATTCAGCACAGTAAGCTCTGGCTAATGTAGCTGTAAGCCTAAAGCGGCCCAGAGAAGATGTGGCCCAGTTATCTTAAAACCTATGTGGACCACATAGACTAAAGTCACCATCATGGAGAAAAGTGTTTGCTGTAGTTGGGCTCTTAGCCCTGAACCTCTGAATATAAATTCTCTTTTGGGCTGCTGAACTTTTAAGAACTTTGCTTGAAAAGTTTATTCATTACAGCAAACAAGCCAAATAAAAAAACAAAAAAAACAATAAAATGAAGTGAGGCACAACCTGTGATGAAATAATATAATGCACTGATGTTGACCAATGTTTAATCCATCATTAGAAGTAACGTAATAACATGCTTGCACATCCCACAGAATTATGAAGGTTTATAAGCTAAAACAATTCTATAGTTCAACTTCTGCTCACAGAGACATCAATAATCAGCGTATGAACCTCAACAACGGTGACAATTAACAACATGAACAAAACATCACAAACAGGAGACTAAAAGTGACAAAATCAACAACGTCAACATAAACAGCAGAATCTAAAGCAAATAATGAAAACTGGAGCATCAAGAAGCTATAGAATGTATTCATACTGCAATGCATGCTGGGATTTTTGTACTTTGCCACGCCCAGCAAGTGTAAGGTGAAGGCCAGATCTGGGCCAGAATAAAAGCAAACTGTGGCCCAGAATAGGGTCAGTTCTGGTTCATTTGGTTGAATTCTGGCTAATATGTGGTATTGCTATGGCTTAATTGTGGCCCAGATCTGGCAAACAGGAGCGGACCACCCAAGTGCCATCATTCCATGCAGTACGTGGGCCAGATGTAAGTGTCTGGTGTGGGCCAGATTTGAGCCATATGAATTTTGCTAGCTGGGATGCGCTATAGGGGAATTGATGAACTAAACTGGCCATAGTGTATGAGTGTGTGTGTGTGTGTGTGTGTGTGTGTGTGAATGGGTGTTTCCCAGTACTGGGTTGCAGCTGGAAGGGTATCCGCTGCTTAAAACATATGTTGGAATAGTTGGCAGTTCATTCCGCTGTGGCGACCCCTGACAGATAAAGGGACTAAGCCGAAGGAAAATGAATGAATGAATACTACACTATGCTGGAGACCAAGAGTTGCAAATATTATAATATATACAATAGTATAATACACTTTACATTTACATATGATTCAAAAACACTATAGTATTTACTATAAATAACTAGACGGAGATTACTGATATCTGTAACTCCATCACAAAGCGCTCAGAGAGAGAGGGGCTGGTCGTAATGTATTCTGAACACTGCGATTTCACACCTGGCTCTCTTTAGTCAACACAATAAATGACTTAAAGGGGGATAAGAATTGCCTTTTTAAGAGCAAACATAAAAAGCGCGCGCTCGCAGCTGCTATAAATGAGCACTTGTGTCAGTTCTGGCTGAGGCCTCGCTGCTAACTAACACCAGCAAATTTGAGGGTAATTGCTTTGGACTTGTAATGGCTTTTGCGCAAGTGAATGAAAGGCTGTTGGCATTTTAACAGCACGCTCAGAAAATAATGAGCTTTTGCATTGACAACAATGGTCTGGGGAGATTAATCAAACATGTTTTTGGGACAGGAAAGTCTGGAATACGGGAATACGGAAGTCAAGCTGCGGAGGTTAAAGCCCTGGATGTATTTGTGTTGCGAAAGCACCGCTGAGGCTTTTCCCTGCGCAGGATTTGTTTTCTTGACCCGGGAAAAGGCAGAACTGAACATTGCTGATGGATATTCCTACAATAGACGCTCAGGGATAACAGGATGCAGGACAGTGGAAAACAGCAGGATATTTGTGGCATGTTCTCTGTGCTGAAAAAATACTGTAGTAATTTATAGTAAAAACTACAGCGTTTTTAATTCATGTTATAGTGAAGTACGTGAATTAATCTGTTGTGGTGATTTAGTAGTTGCTATGGCAACACAACAACTACAGTAATCCATCTGTTGTGGTTATTCTACAGTTGCTAGGGTAACACGACAGCTACAGTAATTAATCTGTTGTGGTGTTTATATAGTTGCTATGGTGACACGACAACTAGACAAATACAGTAATCCATCTGTTGTGGTGATTCTACAGTTGCTATGGCAACAAGACAACTACAATAATTGATTTGTTGTGGTGATTCTACAGTTGCTATGGCAACAAGACAACTACAGTAACTGATCTGTTGTGGTGATTCTACAGTTGCTACGGTAACACGACAACTACAGTAATTAATCTGTTGTGGTGTTTATATAGTTGCTATGGTAACACGACAACTACAGTATTTAATCTGTTGTGGTGTTTATATAGTTGCTATGGTGGCACAACAACTAGACAACTACAGTAATCCATCTGTTGTGGTGATTCTACAGTTGCTATGGCAACAAGACAACTATAGTAATTGATTTGTTGTGGTGATTCTACAGTTGCTATGGCAACAAGACAACTACAGTAATTGACCTGTTGTGGTGATTCTACAGTTGCTATGGCAACACAACAACTACAGTAATTAATCTGTTGTAGTGATTCTATAGTTGCTATGCCAACATGACAACTACAGTAATTAATCAGTTGTGGTGATTCTATAGTTGCTATGGCAACACGACAACTACAGTAATCCATCTGTTGTGGTGATTCTACAGTTGCTATGGTAACACAACAACTACAGTAATTAATCTGTTGTGGTGATTCTATAGTTGCTAAAGTAACAAGACAACTACAGTACTTTTTTCGGTTGTGGTGATTCCACAGTTGCTATGGTAACACGGCACCCACAGTACTAATCTGTTGTGGTGATTCCATAGTTACTATGGTAACATGACAACTATAGTCATTAATCTGTTGTGGTGATTCTATAGTTGCCATGGTAACACAACAACTAAAGTAAACAAATTAATTAAAAATTGTTATACTGTATATATTATAGTATTTACAACTCCTTGTTAACGAATGCTCCAGCTATTAACTATAGTGAACTGATAAACTAATAAATACTTTAGTTTGTACTACAGTAAACTGTGGTGTATAGTAGTATATAACATACACTATAGTTAGATGAAGTACATAATAATAATATATATAATATACCCTAACCCTAACTATAGTAGTTCATTGGTTTATATTACTATAGTTGTTGTGTTACCACGGCAACTATAGAATGGCCACAACATATCAATCACTATAGTTGTCGTGTTACCATAGCAACTATAGGATCAACACAACAGATCAATTACTACAGCTGTCTTGTTACCATAGCAACTGCAGAATCAACACAACAATTACTATAGTAGTCATGTTACTATAGCAACTAAAGAATCACCACAACATAATAATTTAAGTGCTTCACTATAGAATTGTTCAAAAACATATTGCAAATCACTATTTTTTGTGGGCTTGCTCTCTTTATTGTGTGTTAGATCGCTGATAAGCGATGAACACATATTTTACAGCTCCCGAGTGAGCACATTTACACGTTTCCCCTTCGTTGCATCTAATTCTGCCTTGTTTTTCCCAGCTTTCACAAATCTCCAACCTCATCAGAAATTTGATTTTACCTGCAACTGATGCTAGTCAAGCATTAAACATCCCTGCGCTCTGAGGCTGCATTTACATGACAATGATGTACTAAAAATGGAACAGCTTTCCTCTGCATTTTTAAAGAGTTTTGTGTGCACGCAACAATGTTGTCAAAACGATCCCCATTCACACAGATTCACAAAAGTGTGTAATACTGCTGTTATGCTGATGTGAGTTAGTAGTGGTATCTGTGTGTTTGTGCAGGAACAATCCACTTCTGCACATCTGTAGTTCACTAGTGTTGATCTGCTGTTCAACAACTGCATTCGACGTGTTGTAATAAGTCACTTAGGGTGTGTTTTGTTGTATGTTTTGAATGACAAGTCCACAAGAGAGCGTTGTCTATTTTTTCCGAATCTGAAATATGTTACTTAGTGTACATTTGTTGTACAGTTCAGATGGCAAATCCACTAGAGGGCGCTGTCTAGTGTCTACATTTTGGCGAATCTGAAATGCATTACTTAGGATACGTTTTGGCATACATTTCAGATGACAAATCCACTAGAGGGCGCTGTCTAGTGTCTACATTTTGGCGAATCTGAAAGGCATTACTTAGGATACGTTTTGGCATACATTTCAGATGACAAATCCACTAGAGGGCGCTGTCTACATTTTTATGAATCTGAAATACGTTACTTAGGGTACGTTTGTTGTATGTTTAATATCATAAATCCACTAGAGGGCGCTGTCTATTTTTTGCAAATTTGAATTGCTACTTAGTGTAAGTTTTTTTGTAGTTTCAAGTCCACTAGAGGGAGCTGCCTAGTGTCTACATTTTGGCAAATCTGAAATGCTTAGCGTACATTTTGCTGTATATCTTGGACAACAAATCCACTAGAGGGCACTGTCTACATGTTTATGAATCTAATATATGTTAGTGTACGTATTTTTGTACGTTTCAGATGACAAATCCACTAGAGGGTGCTGCTGTCACTTAGGGTACATTTTGTTGTATGTTTCGGATAGCAAATCCACTAGAGAGTGTTGTCTAGTTTTTATGAATCTGAAATACGTTACTTAGGGTGTGTTTTGTTGTACGTTTCAGATTACATATCCACTAGAGGGCGCTGTCTAAATTTTTATGAATCTGAAATACGACACTTAGGGTGTGTTTTGTTGTACATTTCAGATGACAAGTCTACTAGAGGGCGCTGTCTATTTCTTGTAATTCTAATGTATGTCACTTAGTGTACATTTTTTGTACGTTTCAGATGACAAATGCACTAGAGGGTGCTGTCTAATGTCTACATTATGGCCAATCTGAAATACATTATTTAAGGTACTTTTTTTTTGTACATTTCGGATGACAAATCCACTAAAGGGTGCTGTCTAGTGTCTATATTTTGGCGAATCTGAAATGCATTACTTAGGGTACGTTTTGTTTTACAGTACAGATGACAAAGCCACTAGAGGGTGCAGTCGACACTTTATTAATAAGAAATACGTCACTTAGGGTGTTTTGTTGTCCACTAGAGGGTGCTGTCTAGTGTCTACATTTTCGTGAATCTAAAATACATTACTTAGCGTACATTTTTGTTGTATATTTTGGATGAAAAATTCACTAGAGGGCGCTGTCTATTTTTATGAATATGAAATATGTTACTTGGTGTCCTTTTTGTACGTTTCAGATGACAAATACACTAGAGGGTGCTGTCTAGTGTCTATATTTTGGCGAATCTGAAATGCATTACTTAGCTTACATTTTGTTGTATATTTTGCATGACAAATCCAGTAACGGGCGCTGTCTATTTTTTATTTATCTGTATTAATACACTTAGGGTATGTTTGTTGTATGTTTCTGATCACAAATCCACTAGAGGGCGCTGTCTAGTGTGTACATTTTTGCGAATCTGAAATGCATTACTTAGGGTACGTTTTGTTTTACAGTTTAGATGACAAATCCACTAGAGGGCACTGTCTACAATTTTATGAATATGAAATACGTCACTTAGGGTGTGTTTTGTTGTACGTTTTAGATGACAAGTCCACTAGAGGGTGCTTTCTGGTGTCTACATTTTGGTGATTCTGAATTGCATTACTTAACGTACATTTTGTTGTATATTTTGGATGACAAATCCACTAGAGGGTGTTGTCTATTTTTTATTTATCTGTAATACGACACTTAGGGTGTGTTTGTTGTATGTTTCATATCACAAAGCCACTAGAGGGTGCTGTCTATTTTTTGCGATTCTGATATGTTACTTAGTGTACAATAGTTGTACGTTTCAGATCACAAATCCACTAGAGGGTGCTGTCTAGTGTCTATATTTTGGCGAATCTTAAATGCAGGGCGTTGTCTGTTTTTTTGCGAATCTGAAAATATGTTACTTAGTGTACGTTAGTTGTACGTTTCGAATGACAAGTCCACTAAAGGGTGCTGTCTAGTGTCTATATTTTGGTGAATCTGAAATGCATTACTTAGCGTACATTTTGTTGTATATTTTGGATGATAAATCCACTAAAGGGTGTTGTCTATTTTTTATGAATCTGAAATAAGTTACCTGGTGTACATTTGTTGTTTGCTTCATATCACAAATTCACTAAAGAGTGCTGTCTGTTTTTTTATTTATTTTTTTGGCGATTCTGATATGTTACTTGGTATACGTTTTTTGTACGTATCAGATGACAAATCCACTAGAGGGCGCTGTCTAGTTAAAGATTCAATATATGAATCTATATTTTGGCGAATCTGAAATGCAGGGCGTTGTCTTTTTTTTGCGAATTTGAAAATATGTTGCTTAGTGTACATTAGTTGAAATTTTCGAGGGTGCCGTCTAGTGTTTACGTTTTTGCGAATCTTCAATGCATTACCTAGGGTATGTTTTGTTTTACAGTTCAGATGACAAATCCACCAGAGGGTGCTGTCTACACTTTTATGAATGTAAAATGCGTCCCTTAGTGTATGTTTGTTGTAGGTTTCAGATGACAAATCCACCAGAGGGCGCTGTCTACACTTTTATGAATGTAAAATGCATCCCTTAGTGTATGTTTGTTGTAGGTTTCAGATGACAAATCCACTAGAGGGCGCTGTCTAGTTAAAGATTCAATATATGAATCTATATTTTGGCGAATCTGAAATGCAGGGCGTTGTCTTTTTTTGCGAATTTGAAAATATGTTGCTTAGTGTACATTAGTTGAAATTTTCGAGGGTCCTGTCTAGTGTTTACGTTTTTGCGAATCTTCAATGCATTACCTAGGGTATGTTTTGTTTTACAGTTCAGATGACAAATCCACCAGAGGGTGCTGTCTACACTTTTATGAATGTAAAATGCGTCCCTTAGTGTATGTTTGTTGTAGGTTTCAGATGACAAATCCACCAGAGGGTGCTGTCTACACTTTTATGAATGTAAAATGCGTCCCTTAGTGTATGTTTGTTGTAGGTTTCAGATGACAATTCCACCAGAGGGCGCTGTCTACACTTTTATGAATGTAAAATGCATCCCTTAGTGTATGTTTGTTGTAGGTTTCAGATGACAAATCCACTAGAGGGCGCTGTCTAGTTAAAGATTCAATATATGATTCTATATTTTGGTGAATCTGAAATGCAGGGCGTTGTCTTTTTTTTGCGAATTTGAAAATATGTTGCTTAGTGTACATTAGTTGAAATTTTCGAGGGTCCTGTCTAGTGTTTACGTTTTTGCGAATCTTCAATGCATTACCTAGGGTATATTTTGTTTTACAGTTCAGATGACAAATCCACCAGAGGGCGCTGTCTACACTTTTATGAATGTAAAATGCGTCCCTTAGTGTATGTTTGTTGTAGGTTTCAGATGACAAATCCACCAGAGGGCGCTGTCTACACTTTTATGAATGTAAAATGCGTCCCTTAGTGTCTGTTTGTTGTAGGTTTCAGATGAAAAATCCACTAGAGGGCGCTGTTTATTTTTTTGCAAATCTGAAATATGCCAATTACTTTACATTTGCTTTATGTTCCTATTGTTTCACTTAATATATTTAGTAAGTGTCTTAATTTATAATAGTCAACATCTTGCTCAGAAAAAGAATTAAATCAAATAGGACACATTCAAATGTACAAGTAGCACTCATGAAAACCTCATCTTTGACCTATATTTTGATGTGGCTAGTTAAATCTCATTCACCTTTCTGTCCATCTTCCATCCTAAAAACCCCAATATAACTTAAAACACATTGCTCATCTGCCAGAAAAGTGCCATTATACACTGATCAGTTATTGGAATGTGCGTGTGTGTGTGTGTGTGTGTGTGTGTGTGTGTGTGTGTGTGTGTAGGGTCAGTTTCCACCGGTCTGGCTCAATCTCTTGTCCATTAGTTTAAACATAATCCTGTGAGGAATGTGGTCCGGTTTTCTGCTTCATGCTTGATCCACACGCACGGCCAACGCAAACAGCTTGGCAACTGTTGATTCTGATAACAACGCACAGCTAAATGTGATATTTGGAACAATCTGAACTCACTGTCCCAAAATTCATTCCAGTGTCATGCAGTAATCGAATCCTCCACTCCCCCTTATTTAGAGAGTAGATCCAGAGTACCAAGGTTATAACAGCTTTGGATTTTTCATTAGTTTTATAAGCGTCAAACTGCAAGCTTTACATATTCATATCAGTTTTATATCTCATAAACACAAATTTTGTTACTGTTTTGGTGCACACTAGCTTATAGATATCCTAAAGATGAACAATACTGATACTAACATCTAAAAAACTTTAATTTAATTTCATAGGGAGCTTTAGGGTACGTTTTACAGTTCAGATGACAAAGCCACTAGAGGGTGCTGTCGATACTTTTATCAATATGAAATACATCACTTAGGGTGTGTTTTGTTGTACGTTTCAGATGACAAGTCCACTAGAGGGCGCTGTCTATTTTTTATTTATCTGTATTAATACACTTAGGGTATGTTTGTTGTATGTTTCTGATCACAAATCCACTAGAGGGCGCTGTCTATTTTTTATTTATCTGTATTAATACACTTAGGGTATGTTTATTGTTTGTTTCTGATCACAAATCCACTAGAGGGCGTTGTCTATATTTAATTTATCTGTATTAATACCCTTTGGGTATGTTTATTGTATGTTTCTGATCACAAATCCACTAGAGGGCGCTGTCTATTTTTAATTTATCTGTATTAATACCCTTAGGGTATGTTTGTTGTATGTTTCTGATCACAAATCCACTAGAGGGCGTTATCTATTTACACTGGTGCTGGAAGGATGTGAGGCTGAGTAAATGATGACATGAATATCTCTTTAATAAATCTAAATAAGGACTACACATTCTTGTCTACAATACTAACATCTAAAAGCTCATTGGCCGGTTCTCAGAAGTAGATGATTGAGCTTAAGTGATCAACACAATGCGCTGATGTGTAATTGGGCAGCTCGACAGTAAAGTGCGGCTGTGGAAATGAGTGTTTTTATTTGAGTCACCTTGTGGCTTCTGGCCGGCGGGAGGAGTGATAAGAGGCTGCTGGCGGGGTGTTAAGAGTTTGGGAGTATTTTCAGACCTCTGCGTCGAATGCGAGACACTTAGATGTCAAAGATGGAGGTGAGATCGCAGCCAGCGGTTTCTGAGGCTCAATGCATCATATTGAGTCTTCAGAGCTGCCAAAAACACTTGAAGGAAAAGTTTGTACAGCAAACCTTTCTATAATCATGTTATCTTTTTTTGGTAAGGCATTTTTTGTTGTGCATTGCTCAAAATGTTTGGGTTGTCAAAAAAAAAAAAGATTCATTGCATTTACAATTTAGTTTAAGGTAAGTGGTTGCAAACAAATTGTATGGGCTGAACTTAACGTTTAATTATCTTAATTAAAATTCAGCCCATATAAATTGTTTGTAACCACTAAATCTAAAGGGGTGATCCACAGTGTATTTTTAAGGCTTGGTTGTGTTTATGGGGTGTAAAGCAATGTGTGCTCATGCTTCACTTGTAGAAAGTCATGTTAGTTGTTCATATATCTTACTTTAATTATATACAGCTACACAGCTAACATGAAAACTACTGTCATATTTCCTAGTTCCTCTGAAAGTCCCCCCTCAAGAGGCTCTGATTGGTCAGCTAACATAATGTGCTGTGATTCGCGGATCGGCTCTACATCACCAGGAAAAGCGTCATGCCTCTACTAGCATGTGCTTTGCCTCTGCTGTGTAAACACTGTCAGTCAGCGTAACTGTTAGCCGAATCAGTTTGAGCCTGAATCAGACAGAAAATGAAGAGGATACAGCTGAACCTCATGCCTGAAATAAAACCTGACACGTGTTTTTCATATATATTCGGGTTATAAGCATGTGTAAGTAATATGAACCATTCCCTTTTGCGAGTTTGTAGAACGCAGGGAAAGCGGACGCATAGAGAGAGACATTGCAGCGCTGCTGAAGAGTGTAAAGCCTGTTTCACATCGCAAGCAGCGCATGTTTTTTTCGGCATCCATGTTAACAGATTAGAGCTTTCATATCACACGCAGCATTAGCGCGAGGTGTGAGCGTCGCTGAAGCAGCAGTGCTGCGATAGTTTCGGCACTGGGTTTATTTTTACCGTGCTGCTCACACAAAAGTGACAGTGCATTGATAATGACCAAAAACACATTGAATGACAGTAAAAAGTAGCAATTTTACCCAATGAATGCATCATTAATATTCTCAGATTTTTATATAATCAATCAAATGAACTTAAACGATTAAAAACGGCAACAAATATTTATTTGGGCATGAACTACAAACCCCAAAATTTAAAACAACTTTAGTATTAGTTTTGCTTAGTAAGTTGCACACTAGTTTGATCATGTGTAAATATCAT
>LR812536.1:67383385-67515885 GCA_903798195.1 Danio kyathit
ATGGGTGGATTGGATGATGGATGGAAAAAAATGATGGATGGATGGGTGAGAGATGGCAGATTATTTAGCTCGTTTTAAGGAAAAACTCACTTCGTTTTGACTTAATTCAGAAACTGAGCAAATGAGAGTTTTCATAAGTATGCATAAAATCTCATTCATATTTATTATCAAGGTTTCATAACAGTCCCCTCTAGGTAAACTCTTGTTTTTGACAACCCCAACATCCATGACAAACTATGATGCTTTTCGGAGCCCATACTGTATGTTAGTTCAGGGTATTCTTAACATAAGGAGCTTGTTGGAGCAGCTGCTGGACATTAATATAAGAGCCAGATGAGCCTTCATCCCTCTTCAGAAGTCCAGACTTAACACACAGTTTTATTCTATCAGCTTCTCAGGCTTTTACTCTTTACTGTGCATTGTTGTTGTTCATACTATTACTACATTATTACTTTATTCTGTTTTAGAATATGTGTTCAGTGCCAAAACTGAAGCTAAATGTGCTTCATAAATAAACGTAACTACATACTTACTTTAGAAGTCCAGACGAAAACGTAGTGTATTATTATGAGTGTGAATGAGTGTGTATGGGTGTTTTCCAGAACTGGTTTGCAGCTGAAAGGGCATCCGCTGTGTAAAACATGCTGGAATAGTTGTCGGTTTATTCCGCTGTGGTGACCTCTGATTAATAAGGGACTAAGCCGAATGGACATTAATGAAAGCTTACTGTAAAGTGTTACCATCATACACCCAAGCACTGGTTTCCAATAGTTTCCTCCATGTTTTGTTGCATAGACCAAAGTTAAGTCCTGGCTCCCATATTCAAATAAACCTTGTGGAGTTATATTTAAAATCGTGAGATGCATATTTATCCACTTTCGTTTACTGGAAAGTATTCAGCTTTTAAATGGAACTGCTAACTATTCTTTGGCCTCCCATCACGCGCATAACATGGGATTTCTAAACATCCTGTCGTATTAATGTCCTCTCATCTGCAGGCATGATGATGATGATGATGAGTGCAGAAAAAATATGTTTGGAAAAACATGAGACAAAGACAGACTCTGGCAGCACCTGGGTGGGTGAACCCGGGCCACAGACCAGACATCCCCGCTTGTTCAGAAGGATCAAAGCCAGTCAGCGCAGGCATGCTAGATATTCGAGTGCCTTTACAGATGGTGGTGTTGACTCTGGACGCCTGTGCAAAACCTGCCCGCTGTAAAAAAAAAAGTATCCCGCATTTAAAGGCATCTTTACACAGCCAATATAAATTTAGTATCTGCTCAGAATTCAGTGTAAAGATCAAGCGGTGAAACTAATATAGAAGTAACTGAAACTGCAATTCATCGAAAGGCCACTAGGGGCTGGCTCCAAAACAGAGAACATTTCTATTAAGTCTAATGTTAAAACGGACAACTTTACAGCAAAAAAATGGTGTTTACAGCCTGGCTCATAAAAATATTTTGGTGTATATACTGAATTTGTATATAACTCATCTGTTTTATGCATATTAAGCCTTAAAATTCTGCATAATTAAGGCTGTGAGTGACAGCTAGGTCACCTCAGTTGATTCCGGCTGATTCTAGCCACTGAATTCAGCATATTTATTGTATTTTTGCTTTTGTTTTATGTGACTTTGCACAGTCGGTTGACTTTTGGGATTATTTCTTACAATTATCAGATAATTTGGCATGTTATACACTCTATTTTGCTCACAAACCATTCAAGTCTGGCCCCACCCACTTGTTGCCTCATTTACACTCTTCAGAAACCTATGGGGGATGTCATGAACACCATGTCTATATTTTTTTTGCAGTCTATGATAAAACGCTATGCTGGATTAATTGGTTTGTATAATGGTTGTGTTTGTGTGAATACATTCATTTTCTTTTCAGCTTAGTCCCTTTATTAATCTGGGGTCGCCACAGAGGAATGAACCGCCAACTTATCCAGCATATGTTTTAAGCAGCGGATGCCTTTCCAACCACAACCCATCACTGGGAAACATCCACACACACACACACTCATACATTAGGGTCAATTTTAGCATACCTAATTCACCTGTACCGCATGTCTTTGGACTGTGGGGGAAACCAGAGCACCCGGAGCAAACCCACGCAAACACAGGGAGAACATGCAAACACAGAAATGTCAACTGACCCAGCCGAGGCCCAAACCAGCGACCTTCTTGCTGTGAGGTGAACGTGCTACCCACTGCGCCATCACGGCGCCCTGTGTGAATACAAATTTTTGAAAATGTCAAGGTTTCTGCACCGTATTTGCTGTGTAATGATGCATTTAGTTTTTTCAACATGATTTTATAAGTTCACAACTTGCAATTCCTGAACTTACTCAACAAGTTTTCACTGTTTTGATTATTCTACGAGTTTTCGCCTGCATTAAACAGTTTGTGGAAATACAGATTTTTGAAAATGTATGCCACTTCAGGTTTGGTTTTGGTTTTTGTGCCGACTTTGCTGTGTAAAAAAGGGGTTAGTTTTTTCAACTTGATTTTGTACGTTGAAACAACTTGCCGTTTCTAAATTTGTTAGTTCGGACGGACGGACGGATGGAATAATGGATGGATGAATAGAATAATGAATAGATCTATAGATATATAGATGGATGGATGGATAGAATGATGGATGGGTGGATGGATGGATGGATGGATGGATGGATGGATGGATGGATGGATGGATGGATGGGTGGATGAATAGAATAATGGATGGATGAATAGAATGATGGATGGATGAATAGAATGATGGATGGATGGATGGATAGAATGATGGATAGAGAATAGAATAATGGATGGATAGATATAAAATGTTAGATGGATGAATAGAATAATGAATGGATGGATGGATGGATAGAATGATGGATGGGTGGACAGACAGACAGACAGACAGACAGACAGACAGATAGATGATAGATAGATAGATAGATAGATAGATAGATAGATAGATAGATAGATAGATAGATAGATAGATAGATAGATAGATAGATAGATAGATAGATAGATAGATAGATAGATAGATAGATAGATAGATAGATAGAATGAGGAGGGATGAATAGAATGATGGATGGATGGATGGATGGATGGATGGATGGATGGATGGATGGAATGACAGATGGATGGATGGATGGATGAATAGAATAATGGATGGATGAATAGAATGATGGATGGATGGATAGAATGATGGATAGAGAATAGAATAATGGATGGATAGATATAAAATGTTAGATGGATGAATAGAATAATGAATGGATATATGGATGGATGGATGGATGGATGGATAGAATGATGGATGGGTGGACAGACAGACAGACAGACAGACAGACAGACAGACAGACAGACAGACAGACAGACAGACAGACAGACAGACAGACAGACAGACAGACAGACAGACAGACAGACAGACAGATAGATAGATAGATAGATAGATAGATAGATAGATAGATAGATAGATAGATAGATAGATAGATAGATAGATAGATAGATAGATAGATAGATAGAATGAGGAGGGATGAATAGAATAATGGATGGATGGATGGATGGATAGAATGATGGATGGATGTGAACAGAAAAGATCACTTAATAGTGTAAGTTAGTGTATTTCAATTTAACTTTGGAAGTTCTGCTTACTTAAAAATACAAGTTAACCTACTAAAATTAACTTTACATTATACAAGTGGGACAACTTTTTAACTCAATATTTTAAGCTGAAAACACTTAAAGAATTATGTAAATAAAACCAGAGTCAAAACAAACTGATAATAACTAATGATTTTAAGTTGAGTGAACTTCGTGGACAGCGTAGTTTAGGAAACAGCTCTAGCACTAGGGCCATGTGGGATCTGACTGCCAAAAAAAATAGTGCATGTTAGATTGAGTGAGGGTACAAGAGAGAGGGAGAGGGAGAGAGAGGGAGAGGAAGAGAGAGAGGGAGGGGATTCTTTTTCTTTTTTCACAGACCATTGTAAGCAGTCAGAGAGGCAAACGGTGAATTGCAACAGGCAGTCGTCTCCAGAGAGAGTCTGAGAGCAATGCTCAGTCCACTGACAACAACTCAACATCCGGACAGAAAGACAGAGGGAGGTTTTTCATTCAGAGATCATCTGCTTTGCTCACAGCCATGCCTGCAACATATACTGAAACCAAGGACAAAGTTTCTTCAATGCATGTAGTTTGATCTGACACTGCGAGTCTTTAATGCATTGCCTTCTTTAACCTGCTGGATCAAAGGACACAATTCGGAGCTTCACCTTGTTTTATTAGTCTTCTCAATATGTTGCTTTTAGTCTGATTTGACACTGTGGGTGCTTTTTAACTTGCTGGATCAACAATTTGGAACTTTAACTTTGTTTATTAGTCTTCTCAATATCTTGCATGTTGCTTTTAGTCTGATTTGACATTGTGATTCCTCATATTTAACTTGCTGGATCAACAATTTGGAGCTTTAACCTTGTTTATTAGTCTTCTCAATATCATGCCTGTTGCTTTTGGCTTGATTTAACACTGTTAGTCTTCAATGCATTGCCATTTTTAACTTTCTGGATCAACAATTCAGAGCTTTAACTTCTTTCATTAGTCTTCTCAATATGCTGCATGTACTTTTTATGAGCTTGTGGGTATTAGGAAGCGTAACGGGACAGTCCCAATCTCAACCCGACAACTCAAACCCATGGAGGCAGATGATCCAGTGGGAGAATAATGGACGTGTTTATAGTCTACTCAACAGTGGAGCCGAATACGTCCCGGCTCGGAATCAGGAACGGGATGGGAACCATCGAGTGCTTCTTGCTGATGCTCCAAATCGTAGGTCACAGGGTGGAAATGTCCGAAGACAAGCACCCTCAAGAGGGAGCTCGGAGACGGTGAGGGGTCAAGCCAGACACCCGTTTGGATTCGGACAGGTGCCGGAAAACTGGCGGCAGCAGCAAGGTGCGGTGGGCAGAAGCGAAACAAGTCGATTTCAGTCACAAACCGGCTCTCGTTATAGACCGTCATCTGGAGCATCATCATCATCATCAGCATCATCATATCCTCAGTATCCAATCCCTCAACAGCCTCCGTTTGGTGCTCCATATGACCAAGGTTATTATAGTTTACATCTATTCATCTACTTCAAGTTTTTATTTAGAAACTTTGCATGTCAGTTCACTAATGATTTTGTTTGGTTCTTATTGCTGTAAACACGTTTTAATTTAGATTTTTATATATTTACTTTAAGTAATTCTATAGTTTAGCCGAGTTAACTGAACATATTATCCAGTCGCTTAACAGCCTCACAAATGGTACACTAGGGGTGTCAAAATGAATCGTTTCTTCGGTGCACCGCGATGCAGACGCGGACAATTCGGTATCGGTTCAGTAATAATCATAACCGGTTATTATGTAGTGAAGTCATTTATCTCACATGCGCTATGTCGCCGTAGCTTACTATGGCGAGGGAGGCGAGCCGCGAGCGCGAGTATTTACATCGCTCTAACTACGTAAAAACTCAGAAACTGCACAATTTCACTGTGTGTGTGTTTGCTGGACAGTGTTTCACTGACACTTACAGCTGAAGCCCCTATTTCACGGCGATTAAGAGAATGAAAGTAATCTCCATTCCTCTCTCTCTCTCTCACGGTGGCCCATGAGTGCATCTGTGAAGAGCGCCAGCGTGTAAGAGCCAATCGCAGGCCTTTCTGTTGAGCGCCTGACCAATCAAAGGGGTGTAAGAAAGAACTTTGTAGACAAGACTCAGAAAGCGAGCGGGATATTTATATTTGTTTATTTGCTTTTACAGTTTATATATCTGACTGTTTGTATTACTGGACAAAATTGTTTTACAAATAGTATATAAATATATTTAGACATTTTAATACAAGAATTGCAGTGCTGTGAAGAAAATATAAAACTCTGTATGGAAAGAATCGTCAATGCACCGTGATGCACCGAGATATCCAATTGAACCGATGGCATGATAATCGTAACCGAACCTTGAGACCAGTGTAGGTTCACACCTCTATGGTACACTGTAAAAAATATATGTAAATTAGCAGTAATGTAATGCATTTTTTTATTTAATGCCATGTCAGCAACCAAGGCTATTTTCATGGCAGGAACATTTCAATAATAAATATACAATTAAAAATCAACAAACATATGAATACATAAACTAAATAAGATTTTTAGTGTTAATACAAGATAAAAACTCTAAAATCCTTTCTGGTGTCACTTTGCTAAAAATGCCCTCAAGAGAGTTCATTTCATTGAAAAAAGTCTTCTGGATCAATTAAAAGCAGGACAGTCCAGTAAAATGTGTTTTATAGTAAGGGAAAATTGCACAAACACTGAGTAGAGTTTTCACCTTGGAGCAAAAAACCATGGGTTATTCTTGTATGCCCAATGGTAAAAAACCACCTGATCAAATCTAGTCTTTGTACATTAGCCGTTTTCTGTATTTTGTGATTCATGTTTTTATTTTTTCCTGTTTATTTTTGCTTTTGAGTTGCATTATGGAATCTTGATCTTTCTTTTAACAACTTTTAAAGCATGAAAAAGTGACTTTTATGAACGTGTAATAGCCTGCAGTGCTATATTGTCTAGGTTGATGTTGTATATTACACTACAGAAACCTTGTATTAAACAACAGCACATTTTCTGTTATTTACAGACTTATTTCTCTAGATATTACACTATTCAAACCACTAAAATGTCAATAAAAGTCACTTTGTTAAACTGTAGAGCTAAATTTCCAACATCAAAAGTTGAAGGAGCAGAGATCAACATGACATAAATTCACAACTGCAAATAAACACAAAATGCTTGTGATACACAAAATAAAGACACTGTTCATTAATAGACAGTTTTTACAGTGTATGCCAAGTCTAAGATACTAAGTCTAAGTTTTATTTATCTATTATTATTGTTTTATTGGTACCAAACTCGATACCTTTGACAATACGAGTCATGTTATATTAATACCAACAGGATCCTGTCATGTGACTATTGCAAATTCGCACATTGCAAATTTGAGTAGTTTAGTAATGGTTTTGTTTGGTTTTAATTTTTTACTTATATATATATATATATATATATATATATATATATATATATATATATATATATATATATATATATACATACACACACTACAGGTCAAAAGTTTAAGGCCAGTTTTTTTTCATGTTTTTTTTAAAGAAAATTATTCTGTTCATCAAGGCAGCATTTATTAAAATTAAAAAATGTTAAATTGTTGAATACTTATTAAAATCATTTGACTCTGAAGACTGGAGTAATGAAGCTGAAAATTCATCATTAAAATCCCTGGAATAAACTATTAAATTATAAACTACTGTTGAACAGTTATTTTATAGTGCAATAACATTTCACAATTTTTACAGCATTTTGATGAAATAAATGCTCTTGGTGAGCAGGAGAAGTTTATTTTAAAACATTTAAATATCCTACTAACCTCAAACTCCAAACCTTTGACTAGTAGTGTCTGTGTGTGTATATATACACACACACACACACACACACACACACACACACAGTCACAGCTCAGATTTTCTCCACAAAATGAGAGCTTATTAAATATGCAAACGATTATTTATTTTTGCTAATTATTATTTTATTTAAGATATTTATTCATTGACTGGTGTTAGTTTCATTTTGTTTAAATATTTAACCCTTGTGTTAAACCTTTAACCCTTATGTTAACCCAAAGCCATGACAGCATATAATCATGCATTCTTGATTGTTGCTGGTTTCTCTGTTGGGAAGAGGGACAGTGAGGTTTTTCTCTTCCATTCAGCATGCGGTATGAACTTTCATTAAAACAACTTCCAGCAGTTCATAGTTGCATCCAATATCTTGTTTGTCACGGGGGGCATGCATGAAATGTTCCTGAATAAAAGTGAAAGTGCCAAACTGCAGTTAAAGTCGACAAATTAAAAATGAAACACCTGAAGTTACATGAAACTCCAGAGGAAATGTGGATAGCGCGGTGACGCAATGACGTTAATCGAATTATGTGCTATAACATGTAAAACGGGATCATGAAAGGAACATTCAAAAAGCAGCTCATATAAACACCTTCATCATATTATTGTCTTAATTAGATGAAGGAAACTAATTTGATTACTGATGTGCATGTAAACGCAGTCAATGTGTAATTTTTACTGTTGATCATCAGTTGCAGTGCCAAAAAAAGTGTAGTATTTGTATATGTGTGTGTAAGACCTTTGCACACTTCTCTTGATATGTCTGGGATAATCAAAATAAGCCCCTCAGCTCTGAGAACACAGTAAACACATTAAGTGTATTTCTGCACACACACTATAATCTGCTGTTTTACTCCACTGAACTCCATATCAAAGCCAGAAACTCTTCAGCACAGGCCGATCTACTGTAAAGAGTTAATGCGGACAACAGATGATCAACAGGAAAAATCACACATCTGCCCAGACAGCAAATAATTCTGTCCCAGATTTGGCATAAAGCTAGCACAGCAGGCATTCATCCGGCACTGGCATACAGCATGTGGGCCAAACATGACCCGGGTTTGGCAGAGGTCTTTAAGGCAGCACACAATACTTGGGCCAAATGTAAAATGTAGTATTTGGCCCAGATGTTAATAATTGATATGTGGGCCATGTATGTTTGGCCTATCTTGACCCCCATTTAAAATACATTTTTATTATTTTCCAATAAAGGTCAAAAGATCCAATCCAATCCGGTTGCTTCGAGAGAAAAAAGGCTTCATGGGTTTATCAATTTCATTGCAGTTGTCATGCACCAACATATCTGGCCCAGTTATGGGTTATTAACTTGGCTGAGACCTGGCCCAGATATGGTCCATGTTTGGCCATTGTCTGGCATCCAGAATTAGTCCAGTCATGTACCGTAATTCACTGCAGCATGTGGGCCAAGCAAAAGCTGATTGTGTGGGCCAGATCTGGGCAAGAGAAAGTTTTCCATGTGTGTGAACAACAGGGAAAACCACCAACAATCAAGAATGCATGATTATATGCTGTCGTGGCTTCGCAATCAATAAATATCATTATAATGGAAGTCAATGGGGCAAAAACAGCACCAACATAACCAAAGGGGAATCAATTTGAACAGTACACAAGGGTTCATTTGTGATTTCTTCACCATTTTTCACTAAATTAACCTTGTTTATGACTCAGTTTCAGACAGGTCATACGAACCTCCATTCCTTGGGACGGGGTATTCGGCAAGCACGGGTGGAGGTTTTGCTGGAGGAGGTTATGGAGGATATTCTACAGGGAGTTTCGGAGGAGGAAATCCTGCAAATGATGAGCGGTATCGATATTATCCACCGTACGGTCAACAATACCAAGCTGTTCCTGCCCAACCTGCACAGCCGCCATTCTCTGATGGTCTGGACCACAGATACACACACAGTCTGTTCAATGAGGATAACCCTGCAGTTCCTAACGGTGCTTCAAGCAATACGGGCTCATCGTTTCAGCCTGCGGTGCAAAGTCCACAATATGAACAGTTTCCACCATACGGAAGGCCTCAGCCACAGCCTCCATTTATACAACCAGTGCCACGCAACCCGCTGGTCTCCAACACTGCAGAAAACCCCAACATCAATGTAGGCAGTGTTTATCGCCCTCAACAAAGAGGTATGATGCTTCTCTACATATTCTGAAATGCACTGCAAAAAAAATGGGTTTTGCACTTAGATTTTTTTTGTCTTGTTTCTTGTTCAAATATCTAAACATTCTTACATCAAGAAGCTTTTTTAGAGGAGCAAAAAATAGTCTTGTTTTCAGAAATAATAAGCCAAAATCAAGTGAGTGAAACAAGAAATAATCTACCAATGGGGTAAACTGGAGAATCTAGTTTTAGACACAAAATTATTTTGCTTCCCACATTGGCAGATTATTTGAGAAGGATACAGGAAGACCGGAGCCTTTGTGGGTGGGTCTTGAGCTCCACGTGGGCTGTATAAACCTTGAGTTTTTATTTATTTAATGTCTTGTACATGACACAAAGTCCAATATTGTGCATTATGAATGTCTACACCTACCCAACCCTAAACCCAACCTCACAGTAACGTCTACTCCACCTACACCACCTAAACCCAACCTACTTGTGGCGCAAGTCCCTCCCACTTGGAGGTCTCCAGGCTGCAGCGATACCTACTTGGATTATTTTCCTTTTTTTAGGAAAAACTCACTTAATATTGAATCATTATTTCTGAAAACAAGTCAATGTTTTACTTGTTATACTTAAATATTTGGACTAAACAAGACAAAAACTCTAAGTAACGGTTTGGTTTGATTATGATTGTCATGTCATTGACTGAGTTCAATTCAATAATGCATTGGCATCCTGTATCCTGCATAGTCCAGCTCTCGCCTCCCTTGCCAGAGTAGGCCACTCAACATGCTGCTCGCCTCCCTCATCATAGCTACTAGCACACAAACTGTATCTTGTCTCCCTCAACATATTATTCTACTCAAACGTGGATTTTGCTTCCCTTGCAATATTATGTCTTGCACATGCATCTTAACTCCATTGCCATAGTATGTAATGTAATGTGTGTATTTATATAGCGCATTTATCATGTATGGCACTCAAATCGCTTCACAATCATGGGGGGGGGGGGGGGGGGGGGGGTCTGTACACTCCACCACCACAGAGAATAAGGACCTTTAATATCTCATCTGAAAGAGGGCGCTCACTTCACTATACTGGGACATTAGGACCCCTGCTGGCTTCACTAACACCACTTCCAACAGCAACCTAGTTTTTCCATGTGGTCTCTCATCCACTTACTGGCCAGGTACAGCACTGCTCAGCTTCAGTGAGTAATCGCTCTTGAGCTGCAGGGTGATATGGCTGTAGCCATACTATCCTACTAGCACACACATCTTGCCTCCTTCGCCATAGTATGCTACACACACATACAGTTGAAAGCAGAAATTTACATACACTCTAATAAAAGGAACATAACCATTTTTTAAAAAAAAATGTCTGATGGTAAATCACACTAAACGTTTACTATTTTAGGTCCGCTAGGATTACCTAAATCATTTACTAAATGCCAGAATAATGAGAGAAGTTTTTATCAATTTCTAGACAGTCAGAAGTTTACACACATTTCCTTGGTGTTTTTTTAGCTTTGCTTTTAAACTGTATAACTTTGGTCAGATGTTTTGGGTCTCCTTCCACAAGCTTCTCACAATAGTTTGCAGGAATTTTGGCCCATTCCTCCTGACAGAATTGGTGTACCTGAGTCAGATTTGTAGGCTGTCTTGCTCGCACAAGCTTTTTCAACTCTGCCCACAAGATTTCTATAGGATTGAGCTCAGGGCTTTGTGATGGCCACTCCAAAACATTCACTCTGTGGCCTTAAAGCACATTGGAACTCATTTGGCAGTATGCTTAGGGTCATGGTCTGTTTGGAAGACACATTTGTGGCCAAGTTTTAATTTCCTGGCTGATGTCTTGAGATGTTGCTTCAGTATTTCTACATAATGTTCTTTCTTCATGATGCCATCTATGCTGTGAAGTGGACCAGTCCCTCCTGCAGCAAAACAGCCCCACAACATGATTTCGCCGCCCCCATACTTCACAGTTGGGATGGTGTTCCTAGGCTTGTAAGCTTTCCCCTTTGTCCTCCAAATGTAACACTGGTCATTATGGCCAAACAGTTCAATCTTAGCTCCATCAGACCACAGGACATGTCTCCAAACATTAGTCTTTTTCCCAGTGTAATTTAGCTAATTGTAATCTGGCTTTTTTTGTTGATTCTGGCTTGTTGAGGTTTTCCTTCAATACTATTCTACAGTTGTGCCTCCAATTAACTCAAATGTTGTCAATTAGCCAATCAGAAACTTCCAAAACCTTGACACCATCATCTGAGCTTTTTCAGAGGCAGAATAATCTTATTGTATGTAAACTTGACTTTCAAGAAAAGTTATAACAATTTCTCCAACAATATCTCTCTCATTATTCTGCTGTTAAGCAGAACAGAAACAAATGTGATCATCCTAACTTACCCAAAAGAGGAAAAGTTTAATCACATTAACATCTGACTATTTGAAAGGGTTATGTGCCTTTTTACATAGTATATGTAAACTTCTGGTTTCAACTGTACATCTTGCTTTCTTTTCCATAGCATGCTACTCTATGTCACACATTCCTTGCCATAGTATTCTACTCGAGAATGAATTTTTCTTCCCTTGCCATCGCATGCTATTTGCACACCCATCTTGCTGTCCTCACTATAGCATGCTACTCGTGTATGCCACTTGCATCCATCACCAAAGTATACTACTCAAAAATTAATCTCATCTCATTCGCAATAGTATGCTACTAGCACACATATCTCACCTCCCTCAAGATAGTATACTACTCAAACATGCATTTTGCTTCACTTATAATAGTATGTTACTTGTGCCATAGTTTGCTACCATGATAAATGATATCAGAAAAGCATTATAGCTAGCTATTGCCTATTACTAAAACAATACCAATCCATCCTAATTTGCCCAGCAGGCACACAACGTCATAACACGTTAATTGTATGTTAGATTTAGGTCATGACGTCAGGTGACCAAAATCCAATGTCTAGCCAGCGTCTAAGGACAACAATATTTTGACGTCCAAAAATTACATATTTGGTTGATTTTAGGTTGTGTTGGATAGTGACCAAAATCCAACGTCTGATAGACGTCATAGTGGTAACGTCCACACAACGCCAAGATGTAACATGATTGGACGTTGATATTTGGTTGATTTTAGGTTGTGTTGGATAGTGACCAAAATCCAACGTCTGATAGACGTCATAGTGGTAACGTCCACACAACGCCAAGATGTAACATGATTGGACGTTGATATTTGGTTGATTTTAGATTGGACATCGGACATTGACGTTGACCTGACGTTGGGTTCTGACGTCAACCTGATTTTCATTTCCAAACAAAATCCAACGTCCCCACTGCACTGGGAAACATTGGGGTAAAACGTCAATATGACGTCATGTTAACATCCTGTGCCTGCAGGGTGCATTATGTACTGTAGAAACAATATGGTTTTTGACACCCCAACAGTTTGCACATCCCAAACTATTGGTACTATTGGTGTCAGGAAAGTTACACACCAGCAGTCCAGTAAAGTGATCGTCTGTTATGCCTTATATCTCAAGTCTCAATACTATAGTTAATGCTACTGCGAGGCTGCGGCTCATTTACCACACTGCAATGCTAAATAAAGTGAATCACAGAGGAACTACAGTGTGTATAGGCACTTAAACTCATGCATGGCTGGAGATTTGGGGGAATGCGTGCACGTGTGGAGCTCCATCCAGATTCCTGCTCTCTCTCTCTCTAAAGAAAAGGAAGTGAGAAAACAGAAAGACATCTAAAAAATGCCGTTCTTCTGCCATCTCTTTGTGTTTCCTGGCAGATACGAGTTCTTCGGAGTTTGACAAACGTGTATCCCAATGAGACTCCGGCTACATGTAAATTGATGTGGGGGTTGTTTGCTTATGCAGCTGGTCATGGGCATTGCTTTTGTGCAGAATTTTTAGGTCACGATGATGAGGATGATTTCACCGCAGCATCGTTCATCCCCATCCCCCGATCGCCATTGCGTTTCAATTTATAATCAAAGAAGATCCAAGATCATCTTTATCGCCTTTGAGTTATTGGAACCAGGTGTTGTGGGACGTGTGTGTGGGTGTATGAGTGTGTGTAGTGCCTATGGACTCGTTCTGCACAAAGAGCGCTCATTGTTTGAAGGTTTGGTTCTGGTTTTGGTGAGGGCCAAGGATGAATGATCCCAGTATTTGCTTTAGAGGGTGGGGTAAGGGGCTCAAGGGGCTGGTTGTTTTGGGATTATGGGGTGTTACTACATGCGCTTTTTGGAGTTTGGAGATGGAAAGCACCCAGCACACATGGGGTGCATTGCCTTGGGAAACAGAAAATATTTTGCTAGCCCCTAAATTAAAGTGTGTGCATGCATATATGTGCGAGGAGGAGTGTGTGTACTTTGTATTCCTTACATTATGAAGACCAAATGTCCCCACATGTATAGCAATACCAGTATTTTTATCTTGTGTGAACATTTTTTTTGGTCTCCACACTGGGTTCCACACAATTTCATTAATCCTGTCTCCACACAAACTTACTAACTTTATCGTTTTTACAAATTTAAGTGGATTAAACATACAAATATTATGTTATCCTCCCCAAAAAACCTAATTAATTTTAAATAAGTAGTTTAAACAAGTCATTTTTGAGTGCATAAGGAAAAATGGCTCATAAATCACAGAGAATGAAGCATTTAGAGAGTGTAAAAATGCAAATTGTTTGCTATAAAGGTTAGATTTAGGGGTAGGCAGAGAGAATATATCGTTTATACAGTAGAAACACCATTACATCTATGGAAAGTACCCATAAAGATAGCTGTACAAGTGCGTGTGTGTGTGTGTAAGGCCTCTGGGACACTGCTGGCCCAGTGTGCATGCAGGCTCATTTTGTAATGTGAAATGGTCTTTGTCTCTTTCTTGAGTCACTTCACGCTCGACTAATCACCTCAGTTTACAAAATGTGCTCATAGGGGAAATGGGTGTAAACTAAATTCCCTGGAAGGTACACATGTGGAAAAAATTTACATTGCTCACTGCTTGGTGATGCAATCGCAAACAAATACGCTGAAATCAGAGCTCCAGCCTGGGGGAACATATATTATCTGTCCATGTGAGTCGTGCAGATTGAAATAACATTAGATTGGAAGCCTTTACATGATGTGACCTAGAGAATAAAAGCGGTTTAGATTTGGCCGGTATCTTACTAGGGTTAGCTCGATTATTTTACTTAAATGTTCCCATTTTTCTATATTCTTGAGGACTTTTGTGTTGATAAAGAAGTTAAAGGAGCTGTATGTACAGTTTTGATTCTTCAAAAGCATAATAATACCATATGTTCACAGATATTTAAGAAACAAGCTAAGTGAATGTGCGTGTTGGAATGTCTTGGTCAGTGTAACTCTGCCCAGGAGCGCCGTTGGCCGGTACGGGCCCTATGACAACATTTGGTGTGGGGTTGGGGAGTTGGTTTGGTTCTGGTGGGCCCCTAATAGTATCTCTGGGAGCCCCAAAACGGAGTGGGCCCTTAGAATCATCCTAACTCCCCCCCCCCCCCCACCCCTAGCAGCGCCCCTGACTCTGCCCACTGCATATTATATTATATATATATATATATATACTCCATATTACATTACTCATTCATTTTCCTTCGGCTTAGTCCTTTATTCATCAGGAGTCAACACAGCAGAATGAACTGCCAACTATTCCAGCATGTTTTACAGAGCGGATGCCCTTCCAGCCGCAACCCATCACTGGGAAACCCCTATACACTCTCATTCACACACACACTATGGCCAATTTAGTTCATCAATTCCCCTATAGCGCATGTGTTTGGACTGTGGGGGAAACCGGAGCACCCGGAGGAAACCCACGCCAACACGGGGAGAACATGCAAACTCCACACAGAAACACCAACTGACCCAGCCGAGGCTTGAACCAGCGACTTTCTTGCTGTGAGGTCACAGTGCTAACCACCGCGCCATTACTAATAATAATAATACAAATGTAAACACTATCATGATGCTCGCTGATGTTTGTGTCATCAATCTGGCAACCCAAAATTTGGAGTAGTGAAAAAAAAACTCTTTCTAATATTTTGAATTTGGACTGCAATACCTAGCTCAACCACTTGGTCAACCCTAAAACACTTTAAAGGGATACAAATACTAAAACATAGTTGGAAAAACAAACACTATGGATATCAATGGTTATTAAATTCCAACATTTTTCCAATATAGTATATAGTTTGACAGAATTTTTTAGTTGTGGGTGAACTATCCCTATTACAGCACCCCAAGTTGCCTCAGTGGCAAGCATCGCATTTAATTTCAGTCATGAAGGCTCTCAATGTATGTGGATGCAGTTGAAATGCGCCCTCAGGAGGACAGTAGCAGCCTACGAAATGAGACGCAGGAAATAATCCAATAATAATATTACAAACATAAACATTGTCATGATGTTTGCTGATGTTTGTGTCGTCAATCTGGCAACCAAAAATCTGAGGGAGTGAAAAAAAAAAAAAAAACACTCTCCAATATTTTGAATTTGGACTGCAATACCTAGTTCAGCCACTGGGTTGGTCAATAATACAGCACCATTACAGGGATACATATACCTGGGTGAACGATCCCTTCACCTTCCGTGTAGGAATGTCTGTCTCTGTTTTGGTCTGTGTAACTCCGCCCACTGCCACTTTAGCCAATTATATTTCAGCACCCCCAACAAACAGTGCCTTGCTGACACAAACAGCGTATTTATTTTCAGTCATGAAGGCACTCAGTGTATGCAGATGCAGCTGAAATGCACCCTCAGGAGGACAGTAACAGCCTAAAGCGCAGCAAATATTATATTAATAATAATATTACAAACGTAAACATTGCCATTCATGCTTATTCCTGTTTGTGTCGTAAATCTGGCAACCAAAAATTTGGAGGAGTGAAAAAAACACTCCAATATTTTGAATTTGGACTGCAATACCTAGTTCAACCACTAGGTCAACACTACATCACTTTAAAGGGATACAAATACTAAAACATAGTATGAACAACAAATATATGGAAGTCAATGGTTATTAGTTTCCAAATATCTTCTGAGTTTGACAGAGTTTGTAGTTCTGGGTGAACTATCTCTGATGAGGTTATGTGCAAATCTATATTCATACTGGTGTATGCTGATATCCAGAGAACAGAGCTTTGTGAAGAAGTGTGTATCTTTCACACTCTCTTAACAGTGTTTACAAGAACTGACCAAGAAAGTTCCCTGAGGCCTTAAGGTCTGGAAGTCAGTTGTGTAAACAGAGATGGGGATGACAAAGCATTCACTGGAGTCCACAGCCGGCAGTAACGGCTCAGATATAAGCAGACTGACCAAGGCCCTCATGTTTTATAGAGGGAAAGTACTGTATCTCCCAGCTCCAAACATGCCTGCAGCAGAAGTGAGAGTGGATCTGCACTACACATGCTTGCTTTGAGTAAACCCCTTGGCTGGAAACAGCCGAATACAGTGGTGTGAAAAAGTGTTTGCCCCCCCATTACTGATTTCTTGTGCATGTTTGTCACACTTTAATATTTCAGATCACAAAAATAATTTAAATAATAATCAAAGATAGCACATCATGCAGTTTTAAAATTGTTATTATTAAGGGAAAACGAAATGCAAAACTAAATTGCTGTGTGTGAATAATAATAACTGGTTGGGTCAACATCAACTGCAATCAAGCTTTTCGATAGCTTGCGATGAGTCTCTTACAGCGCTGTGGAGGAACTTTGGCCCACTCATCTCTGCAGAATTGTTGTAAATTAGCCCCATTGGAAGGTTTTGGAGCATGAGCTGAATTGGATTCTCAATTGGATTCAGATCAGGACTTTGACTAGGCCACTCCAACATCTTAATTTAGTTTTTCTTCAGGCATTCAGAAGAACAATTGTGTTTAATTTTTTAACGTTTCAAGAGTTCACACTTAACTGATGATTGATCATAAAGCGTGTTTGGCATGCTGTGCAGGGAGAGAGCCTTGAGCTCTGAAAAACCTCAAGCCTGGGGCTCCCTCCTGTTTGAAGGGCGAGAGGGGAGTTTGAGCTCAGGTAGGTCTCAAGAACTCCCCTGCTTTTGAACATCTTAGGAATAGCTGAAATATAGCTGGCTAAGAGCTTGTCTTAAGATACTTTGGATTAGTCAATTTACTTATGGTGTATGTCTTTTGGACGATGGGAGGAAACCAAGGAACCCACGTGAGCCCGGAGAGAACATGCAAACACCGCACAGAAGCACAGACTGGCCTGGTGAGGGATCACCAGTGGCGTTCTTGCTGTGAGGCAACAGTGCTAACCATATCCGCCCTATCAGAAGAAGGGGAGGAGTAGGGGTGGAAGGGAGATTCTTCAAGATGAAGATGACTGAAGTGGAAAACTCTGGTTATTTATAGTGAGTCAGTAATCATCTGATTGGCGCAATATTTGGAGCTGATGCAGGACCAGCAGTGCTCAATCATAAGCATGTGATCCTCTTGAAATCAGTTTATAAATAAACCACACTTTATGGCAAGCTGCTGTGTAATAAGCAGGATAAAGTACATCCAGGCGATTGTTTTCACAGAATCAACCCTACAAACAGATGCTAATAAAAGTGTCGTACTTTATTCTGCGATAACAACTGCCTAGATGAAAATGTACATTATCCCTTACATAATACACACAGTAATGTGCACATACAGTATATTCATAGCAGAAAATATTCTGAAGGGAGTCAAACTTTGGTGAAAGTCATCAAAAATTCTGGTGGTGGCTAGCTTCTTTCTTTTATTTATTGCTTTGGGGTGAAAGAGTTAAGACGCCTGGCAGGACTCCAGTAAGTTATGTTTGAGTCTATCAGTGCTGCTCTCCTCAACAGGGTTCTTTTCTCTGAAATCCATTACATGCAAAGCAGGAAAGCAGATATGTTGTGGCATTCCCTTTGAAGAAATGTTAATGTCCGACTAAGGACTTCGACTGCACACTTATTATATTCATAAGATTTTTCAGACATGAAGTGAACGCAGCCAGCTAGCGTTTTAAGTGTAAATAAAGGTGATAAGCAGTTCCTGTACAGCTTGGCTGGGAGTTTATGAACATTAGCTGTCACAGCTTGCTCTGTTTTTCTTTTTTTATTCATCTTTCTTTTTTCTCTTTTTTAGCAGACTTGGTCACAGGCTCAATTTGGATCCAGCAGAGCAGTGATCTCATTTTCGTTTCGCTGTCACCTTTCCCTCATTCTCTACTCTCTCTCTCTTTTCCATGCAACACTTTGTTCTTTTTCTTCTTTTTCTTGCGTGACCTTGAAACCAGATGAGAAACAGTGTTTGATGCATTATACTGTGAGGCTCCAGCATTACCTCATGAAAAACCTCTTCATCTCTTGTGTGTTTTTCAAAGGTATTCTTATGTGGATACAGACATTTTTCAAATATTTTACTTCCTTTTACATTTAAAGGTATGTAACATCAGAACAGCTCAGAACATTAAAGCAGCACATTTGTCCCCAGGACAGCGTGTTGCGAGACCTGACATTGTCATTACCCTGCTGAAGAAAGAAATGTAAAATAATAAGAGCGTATTCTGCTTTCCTGCAGAGCTGATGGTGTTTTTAATGATTTTTGAAGGGTTTAAGGAACTTTTTAGGTGGTCAGGAAAGTTCAAATGTTTTTTTAAATAAATTTTAACAGTGCTCTGGTGGTCATGCTCATATTTTTGGTGGTTTTACCTTGATTTTTGGACTTTCTTCAGGTGGGCCAATGGATTGGTTTGAAACTAACAGATCAGCCTGGTCTTAAAACATCAGTTCTGGAAACTCCATTTGGCCAGATTGGTTGGTTTGGTAGTATTAAAGTGTCTTTGGACACTTTTCAGGTGGTCAGACTTGTCAGTTTTGTGTTTTTTGACATTTTTCAGACCTATTTGTTTGTAGGGTTTCTAGAGACCATCAGAAACCCAGTTTAAAAAAAGTTAGAGACCAGCCTAAACCCTATGTAGACCATATATGAAGATGTTTTCAGTAGTTTTTTTAAAGCTTTTAAGTGGGCAGACTGGTTGGTTTTGTGGTTTTGAGCACTTTCCTGGTGTCAGTACTGATGAGTTTTATTGTTAGAATGGTTTTGGACACTTTTCAGTGGTTTGACTGCTCGGTTTGGTGGTTTAGGACTTGTTTTGGAGATTTTCATTTGGCCAGGCTGATCTGTTTGGTTATTTAAAGAGAGATATGATTATTTTTCAGGTGGTCAGTTCAGTTCTGGAAACTTCATTTGGCCAGATTGGTTGGTTTGGTAGTTTTAAAGTGGCTCTGGACACTTTTCACATGGTCAGACTTGGGCAGATTGGTTGATCTGGTGGTTTTAGAGCAATTTTGAGCACTTTTCTGGTGTCAGCCTTGATAATTTTTTAATGTTAGAATGGTTTTGGACACTTTTCAGTGGTCTGACTGCTCGGTTTAGTGGTTTAAGACTTGTTTTGGAGATTTTTCAGCTGGCCAGGCTAATATATTTGTTAGTTTTAAGAGAGATTTGATTATTTTTCAGGTGGTCAGTTCAGTTCTGGAAACTCAATTTGGCCAGATTGGTTGGTTTGGTAGTATTAAAGTGGCTTTGGACACTTTTCAGGTGGTCAGACTTGTCAGTTTTGGGTTTTTTGCCATTTTTCAGACCTATTTGTTTGTAGGGTTTCTAGAGACCATCAGAAACCCAGTTTGAAAAAAGTTAGAGACCAGCCTAAACCCTACGTAGACCATATATGAAGCTGTTTTCAGTAGTTTTTTTAAAGCTTTTAAGTGGGCAGACTGGTTGGTTTTGAGCACTTTCCTGGTGTCAGTACTGATGAGTTTTTATTGTCAGAATGGCTTTGGACACTTTTCAGTGGTTTGACTGCTCGGTTTGGTGGTTTAAGACTTGTTTTGGAGATTTTCAGCTGGCCAGGCTGATCTGTTTGGTTATTTAAAGAAAGATATTATTATTTTTCAGGTGGTCAGTTCAGTTCTGCAAACTTCGTTTGGCCAGATTGGTTGGTTTGGTAGTTTTAAAGTGGCTTTGGACACTTTTCACATGGTCAGACTTGGTCAGATTGGTTGATCTGGTGGTTTTAGAATGATTTTGAGCACTTAAGTTTTTAATGTCAGAATGGTTTTGGACACTTTTCAGTGGTCTGACTGCTCGGTTTGGTGGTTTAAGACTTGCTTTGGAGATTTTTCAGCTGGCCAGGCTGATATATTTGTTAGTTTTAAGAGAGATTGGATTATTTTCAAGATGGTCAGTTCAATTGTATGGCTTTAGAATAGTTTTAGACATTTCAGATGGTCAGACTGGACATTCTGGCCATCATAGTGGAGTGCAGGACTCTTTTTAGGTGTTCAAACCAATTGCTTCAGTGGTTTTGGAAACATTTCAAGTGGTCAGATTGGTTGGCTTGGTAGTTTCAGAGTGATTTGGGGCACTTTTCAGGTGGTCAGACTGTACATTTTTGTGTTCATAATTGTTTTGAGACTGCCAGGTGTGCAGAATGTTTATTTAGGGGTTCTGGAAACTTTTCCCATGGTCAGGTTGCTTGGCTTGGTTGTTTTAAAGTGGCTTTGGGTCACTTTTTGGTGGTCAGACTTATCAGTTTTGTGGTTTTGGAATTTTTTTTGACTGGTTTGTTTGTAGGATTTCTAGAACATCAGAAAGCCAGCTTGAGAAGAGTTCGAGACCAGCCTAAACCAGCTTAGCTCTACTTTGACCATATATTAAACTTTTTCTCCACTGTAATTTGACTTTTTAGTTGTTCAGGAGTTTTGGAAACTTTTCATGTGGCCAGACTGGTCAGTTTGGTAGCTTTTTAGTGGATTGGGGCAACATTTCAGGTGGTCAGACGGATCAGTTTAGGGGTCTTTTCATCTTCTCTGACTGATCTGTTCGCAGCAATTAGAAGGTTTCTAGAAACCAGCTTAGGCCAATTATGAAGTATTTTCTCCTTCAGTCTGATTTCTCTCTCTCTCTCTCTCTCTCTCTCTCTCTCTCTCTCTCTCTCTCTCTCTCTCTCTCTCTCTCTCTCTCTCTCTTTATATATGTGTGTGTAACTTAATTTTATTCCAAATGTTTATACTAGATACCCACAAGTATAGCAATACCACTAACTGTTGACCTTTTAGGTGCATTTTTTGGTCCCCATGAGGACAACGCCTCGTAAATCACACAGACTCTGATGGTTTCTCCTGTTTTTAGGTTTGCCTGACCTGGTTCCTGACCCGAATTACGTCCAGGCCTCCACATACGTCCAGAGAGCCCATATGTACTCCTTACGCTGTGCTGCAGAGGAGAAATGTTTGGCCAGGTGAGAAATCTCAACACTACACCCTTTATTCTTCTGTTTATCACCAAACAAAGCCAGACAGGCTGTATCTACACAGTAACCCTCACAACAGTTTACTCCAGTGCCTGCAATAACACTGCAATCAGCCAATGAGCAGGCTGACAGATGCAGAGGTTTGGGTGGCGTCACATCATATAAATTCCAGCCTGCTGTTATGAGCTCATCTCATATATACAGTAAAAACAAAAGTATTAAATGCATCACCCCTTTTCTCTGAAAACATATTTCTAAAGGTGTTCTTGGCTTTTTTTCTGCTTTAGAAATATATTCATCAGGAAACTTATTAAAACTTTTTATCCATGTATATCCAGCATGTTTCAATTAGCAGACGCTTTTGTCCAAAGAGACTTACAATTGAGGAGGCATTCAGCAATTCAACTAGAAGAAGGCAATGCACAGAAAGAGTGCTAATTATACAAAAGAAACTGTGCTCAGAGAATTAACTGCTAGAGATAGAGTGGACGGTTTTTATAGAGAAAATAGTGTTTCTACAGGTGGTTTGTCAAGCCTACTCACCTGTGTGAGGCAGACTTAAAATTGTACAATGTTTTGAGGTTGTGGTGTGCTGTTTTCATGACTCCTGCTTTGCTTCATCCCTCCTCAGCTCTGCCTATAATGCTGAAACCACAGACTACAGTGTGCGGGTTCTGCTGCGCTTCCCTCAGCGGGTGAAGAACCAGGGCACGGCAGATTTCATGCCCAACCGGCCGCGACACACCTGGGAGTGGCACAGCTGCCATCAGTGAGTCCAGATCTACACAAATCTATTACACCAACTTAAGGGTTTTTACAAATTTGACAAAATTGAACATAAAATAATTGAGTTATCCTCAAAAAAACATAAATATTGTGTTCCTTCATTCATTTTCCTTCGGCTTAGTTCCTTATTTATCAGGGGTCACCACAGCAGAATGAACCGACAACTATCTCCGCATATGTTTTAAGCAGCAGATGCTCTTCCAGCCACAACCCAGTAATGGGAAACACCCATACACTGTTGCACTCAGACACTACGGCCAACTTAGTTCATCAATTCCCCTATAGCGCATGTGTTTGGACTGTGGGGGAAACCGGAGCACCCGGAGGAAACCCACACCAACACGGGGAGAACATGCAAACTCCACACAGAAACGCCAACTGATCCAGCCGAGACTCGAACCAGTGACCGACTTGCCGTAAGGCCCCAGTGCTAACAACTGAGCCACATTGCCTTCCTTGTGTTCTTTCAACTCATTTTAAATAAGCAGCAAAAGTAATTCTTGGAGTGTAGGGTGGTGTGGTTTCATCAGGAAACGATGGCGAGAATAAAGCAGTGAGTTTGTAAGCCTGCATGCATGCATGTAAATAAATAAACGTTTCTCCTCTGAGAGCTCTCAGGGTGTGATCTGTGTGATTTTCATCTCCGCCAAGGACATGTTTAATCTCCATTCCATATCAAACATGTCAAAGCGGGGATGCATGTGTGTGTGTGAGCAAACACAGATCAGCTTCTTCATGGCCAAACATCTCTACGTCTGCTGAAACTCTCAGAAATAAACATAGAAGAACTGTCACCGCACTGCAAATAATGCCTTTCATACTTAAGGCTCTATTTTAATGATCTAGGTGCAAAGTCTAAAGCGCACGGTGCAAAAGCATTAAGGGAGTGTCTGAATCCACTTCTGCTATTTTAAGGATGGATAAATACGCTCTGCGCCCGGTGCATGGTCTGACAGGGTTGTGCTTATTCTCTTAAAGAGTTCTGGGTGTGTTTTGAGCATAACCTGCATTAAACCAATTCATCTCATATTCCCTTTAAGAGGCAGTTGTGTCGCACCATGGTGCATTTGCTATTTACATAGCAGACTTTAAGTGTAAAAACTGAATGCTTCACTAGTGAGAAAACAGTTAAACAGAGCATCTGCAGCGCGAGGATAAAGAACGAGCCTCCTCCATTCAGCCTCTTTACTTTCTCTTTAATTTACTCTTTACTCCTTTACTTTGGTAGAGTAAGGAGATGGTGGAAACTCACTCCACTGAACACATCCATCAGCCCACATATTTAATTTCCTTTTTTAAGAGCAAAGATTTGAGTCAAAACTATTTCTAAATTCAGTTCTAATCTCCAGCAGAGGAATAAATGAACAATAATAATGAAGTGTGGTCAAAACACTGAGTTATATCCAAACACACGTCCTGTTCTTATGCCCCATATGGTGATGCAGACGTCTCCAAAACCCCACAGGTGGACAAATCTACACTTGTGTTTATTAAAACAAATATAAATCTGCATATAATAAATAATGCTGCTAATATTAATAACATTATACAGATTGTCATGAATAAACCGATAAAAGCCCCCTGAGGTGAAGAAGGCATGGAGGCAGTGGTGTTTATATTGATGTAGAAAATCATCATTGCTGGATCATTTTAACCCTTTAATTGTTTTCATCTGTAAACATATTTGTGTGTTGCTGATCATCATGTGTGTGTTCAGCAGTATTTTCAGTTCCTCAAAATATCAATGCTCCCACAATGCGCCTTAACACACCTCCTTTCTAGACCAGCACACTCATGGGTCCACACAGTGGTGCAAATGGATTTGCTATTTAAACAACCTGGCGCAAAACATGAAAATTTCTGTTGCGCTGGTCTGAAAACAGCAATAAATCACGCCAAACACGCCTTGCACCTTACTACACTGAGTGTATGACGAGCTCTTAGGGTTTTGTCTGGTTTCTAGCCCAAATATCTACAGATTACAGTGTGTGTGTGTGTGTGTGTGCGCGCGATTAAGATTTGGTCAGGGTATCGGATGTGTGTGTGTAATTTGGATTTAGATTCATTCAGGGTTTGGGTTGTGTGTGCATGTATGTGTGTGTGCGTGTGTGTGATTCAGATTTACTCAGGGTTTCCATTATGTGTGTGTGCGATTTGAATTCAGATTCATTTAGGGTTTGGGTTGTGTGTGATTCAGATTTGCTCAGGGTATCGGTTATGTGTGTGTGAGATATCGATTTAGATTCTTTCAGGGTTTGGGCTGTGTGCGCGTGTGTGTGCAATTCAGACTTGCTCAGGGTATCGGATGTGTGTGTGTGATTTGGATTCAGATTTGTTCAGGGTTTGGGTTGTGTGCGTGTGTGTGCGCGTGTGATTCAGACTTGCTCAGGGTTTTGGTTGTGTGTGTGTGATTTGGATTCAGATTTGTTCAGGTTTTGGGTTGTGTGCATGTGTGTGCGCGTGTGATTCAGACTTGCTCAGGGTATCGGATGCGTGTGTGTGATTTGGATTCAGATTTGTTCAGGGTTTGGGTTGTGTGCATGTACGTGTGTGTGTGTGTGTGTGTGTGTGTGTGATTCAGACTTGCTCAGGGTTTGGGTTGTGTGCGTGTGTGTGCGCGTGTGATTCAGACTTGCTCAGGGTATCGGATGTGTGTGTGTGATTTGGATTCAGATTTGTTCAGGGTTTGGGTTGTGTGCGTGTGTGTGCGGGTGTGATTCAGACTTGCTCAGGGTTTTGGTTGTGTGTGTGTGATTCGGATTCAGATTTGTTCAGGTTTTGGGTTGTGTGCGTGTGTGTGCGCGTGTGATTCAGACTTGCTCAGGGTATCGGATGCGTGTGTGTTATTTGGATTCAGATTTGTTCAGGGTTTGGGTTGTGTGCATGTACGTGTGTGTGTGTGTGTGTGTGTGTGTGATTCAGACTTGCTCAGGGTTTGGGTTGTGTGCGTGTGTGTGCGGGTATGATTCAGACTTGCTTAGGGTATCGGATGTGTGTGTGTGATTTGGATTCAGATTTGTTCAGGGTTTGGGTTGTGTGCATGTACGTGTGTGCGGGTATGATTCAGACTTGCTCAGGGTTTTGGTTGTGTGTGTGTGATTTGGATTCAGATTTGTTCAGGGTTTGGGTTGTGTGCGTGTGTGTGCGCGTGTGATTCAGACTTGCTCAGGGTTTTGGTTGCGTGTGTGTGATTTGGATTCAGATTTGTTCAGGTTTTGGGTTGTGTGCATGTGTGTGCGCGTGTGATTCAGACTTGCTCAGGGTATCGGATGCGTGTGTGTGATTTGGATTCAGATTTGTTCAGGGTTTGGGTTGTGTGCATGTACGTGTGTGTGTGTATGTGTGATTCAGACTTGCTCAGGGTTTGGGTTGTGTGCATGTGTGTGCGGGTATGATTCAGACTTGCTCAGGGTTTTGGTTGCGTGTGTGTGATTTGGATTCAGATTTGTTCAGGGTTTGGGTTGTGTGCATGTGTGTGCGCGTGTGATTCAGACTTGCTCAGGGTATCGGATGCGTGTGTGTGATTTGGATTCAGATTTGTTCAGGGTTTGGGTTGTGTGCATGTACGTGTGTGTGTGTGTGTGTGTGTGATTCAGACTTGCTCAGGGTTTGGGTTGTGTGCGTGTGTGTGCGGGTATGATTCAGACTTGCTCAGGGTTTTGGTTGTGTGTGTGTGATTTGGATTCAGATTTGTTCAGGGTTTGGGTTGTGTGCGTGTGTGTGCGCGTGTGATTCAGACTTGCTCAGGGTATCGGATGCGTGTGTGTGATTTGGATTCAGATTTGTTCAGGGTTTGGGTTGTGTGCATGTACGTGTGTGTGTGTGTGTGTGTGTGATTCAGACTTGCTCAGGGTTTGGGTTGTGTGCGTGTGTGTGCGGGTATGATTCAGACTTGCTCAGGGTATCGGATGTGTGTGTGTGATTTGGATTCAGATTTGTTCAGGGTTTGGGTTGTGTGCGTGTGTGTGCGCGTGTGATTCAGACTTGCTCAGGGTTTGGGTTGTGTGCATGTGTGTGCGGGTATGATTCAGACTTGCTCAGGGTTTGGGTTGTGTGTGTGTGATTTGGATTCAGATTTGTTCAGGGTTTGGGTTGTGTGCGTGTGTGTGCGCGTGTGATTCAGACTTGCTCAGGGTTTTGGTTGTGTGTGTGTGATTTGGATTCAGATTTGTTCAGGGTTTGGGTTGTGTGCATGTGTGTGCGGTTATAATTCAGACTTGCTCAGGGTTTTGGTTGTGTGTGTGTGATTTGGATTCAGACTTGCTCAGGGTTTGGGTTGTGTGCGTGTGTGTGCGGGTATGATTCAGACTTGCTCAGGGTTTGGGTTGTGTGCGTGTGTGTGCGGGTATGATTCAGACTTGCTCAGGGTTTGGGTTGTGTGCATGTGTGTGCGGGTATGATTCAGACTTGCTCAGGGTTTTGGTTGTGTGTGTGTGATTTGGATTCAGATTTGTTCAGGTTTTGGGTTGTGTGCATGTGTGTGCGCGTGTGATTCAGACTTGCTCAGGGTATCGGATGCGTGTGTGTGATTTGGATTCAGATTTGTTCAGGGTTTGGGTTGTGTGCATGTACATGTGTGTGTGTGTGTGTGTGTGTGTGTGTGTGATTCAGACTTGCTCAGGGTTTTGGTTGTGTGTGTGTGATTTGGATTCAGATTTGTTCAGGGTTTGGGTTGTGTGCATGTACGTGTGTGTGTGTGTGTGTGTGTGTGTGATTCAGACTTGCTCAGGGTTTTGGTTGTGTGTGATTTGGATTCAGATTTGTTCAGGGTTTGGGTTGTGTGCATGTGTGTGTGTATGTGCGTGTAGGATTCAGATTTGCTCAGGGTTTTGGTTATGTGTGTGTGAGATTTGGATTCAGATTCGCTTAAGGTTTTGGCTTATTGCTGTTGAAATGTCTGTCATCCCATCATCAAATGGTTTTAATATGTTTGGCGCGCGCGCACACACACACACACACACACACACACACACACACACACACACACACACACACACACACACACACACACACACAGCTGATGGTGAATGCCTGTGGAAAATATGAGCTGTGTCCGTGTCAGAGGAAAGTACCTGTGTTCTGGCGGTTTCGCAGTTCTTCAGGTATGAGCAGCTCTTTCCAAAAACACACACAGAATACTGAACAAAGGCGGTGTGGAGATTCAGATCCTCATCTAATGAAGCGTCTTTACAAACACACAACTCACACTCAGATGCTGGAGAATCAGTGTGTGTTCATTTACTTGTTTGTTTTTTAATGGACGTATAAGAGGGAAGGAATGAAAGCTCCTGCCTGAAGCTCCAAAAAACCTCTAGATTGCAATTTGACTTGGTGACAGCAGGCTTTTTATTCATTCATTCATTCATTCTCCTTCAGCTTAGTCCCTTTATTAATCAGGGGAAACCACTAACTTATCCAGCATATGTTTTACGCAGCGGAAACACCCATACACATTCACACACACACACTCATTCACACTCAGACACTCCCGGGTTTGTGCGCGCTACAAATGGGCGGGGCTTATGTTTCATATCCACGTCACGCCGAAACGACTAAAGACTTGCTATCATGACGATTCATTCCCACCACTATGAGTCGACTCTTTGATGAATCAAGAGTTTTAAACACTGTCCACTTTCAGATTTAAGCCTTCGCTGGATATTTCCCTTCACTTAGAGCTGTGTTACACACTACATGGAAGGTCATTCCCAAAAACCCATAATAGGGGCTCTTTAAGGGGGCTAATAATATAAAAATTGGTTTAAAAAAAAAAAATTAAGAACTGCTTTTATTCTAGCCAAAATAAAACAAATAAGACTTTCTCCAGAAGAAAAAATATTATAGGAAATACTGTGAAAAATTCCTGAATCTGTTCAACATCATTTGGGAAATATTAGAAAAAGAAACAAAATTCACAGGAGGGCGAATAATTCTGACTTCAGCTGTACGTCTCTTGTCTCCATCAGGCATTACCACAGTATGGACGAGTTCAGTCACTATGATCTGCTGGAGGTCAGCAGTGGCCGGAAAGTGGCGGAGGGCCACAAAGCCAGCTTCTGTCTGGAGGACACAACCTGCGACTTCGGCCATCGGATGAGATACGCCTGCACTGCACACACACAGGTCAATATCATCTCACAATTGTTATTAAAGTTATTTACACCAGGGGTCTGCAACCTTTTTCATAGCACACACTGGCGTTCGTATAAAAGGGGAGACCTATTCTGCCTCATTTTACACAATGTTTCTAGAGCGTGTAGTGAAGTTTCATCTCATAATACCACACAAATATTTTTTCTAACTCTCTGAAACTGACCCCTTTAGGCTTTGATCCTAATTGTGCCGTTTTGGTGACTGTCGCTTTAAATGCAAATGAGATTGAGCTACAGATGCATGAGCATAGTGACAGATGTAAAACAGCAGTGTGTGTGTTGTCAGTGCTGTGTGCATGTGTGCTTCAGTGTGAGTGTGTGCTTCATGCTTCTGTCAGTCTATGTCGCTCCTGTCGCTGTTCATCTAAAACTCCACATCTATAATCCTCTTAGTCTATGCTGACATTATCTTCAGCAGCTCAAACATTCTAATGGCTAATGGACAGACGGCTGCTTCTCACTCAGGGCTGCTGTTTATGCTAATGAGATGGAGAGATGGGCACTAGTGGGCGGGGCTTTCCTGTCTGATGACACGTACAAAGAAAGAATGTCAATCAAAGTGTTTCATTCATCAAGTCTGATTATAACACACACAATTCATTAATGTTGACCATTAGAGGCTGGAGATATTCACACACTGCTGACACACAAACCCTTTATAAAGTGATTTTTGCATAATAGCTCCCCTAATATTTTTTTTTTTTCCAGAGAAAGGGATGTTAGGGGATGTATTTTGTTTGGCATGTGCATGAAGTTACATCTATATCATAAATGCATGCAACAACTAACTGAAACTATACAACAAACTCACCATAATAGAGAGAGAAGGTTGTTTCCCACTTAAGCTATAGTCACTGTATCTTATAAAGATGGACGATTCATCAGCTCCACTGTAAAATACCTTGCTAAGCAAGCAAGCAGACCCCAGATGCAGGTAGTAGCTGGTTTGTACCATTATAAAAATATTTATAAATGATGTGCACCAATCGGCGCGGTGGCTCAGTGGTGTCACTCACAGCAAGAAGGTCGCTGGTTCGAGTCCCAGCTTGGCCAGTTTCTGTGTGGAGTTTGCATGTTCTCCCCGTGTTGGCGTGGGTTTCCTCCGGGTGTTCCGGTTTCCCCCACAGTCCAAACACATGCGCTATAGGGGAACTGATTAACTAAACTAGCCGTAGGGTATGAGTGTAAAGGAGTGTGTATGGGTGTTTCCCAGTACTGGGTTGCAGCTGGAAGCATTTCCACTGTATTATAAATATGCTGGATAAGTTGGCGGTTCATTCCACTGTGGTGACCCTCTAATGAATAAAGGGACCAAGCTGAAGGAAAATTAATGAATGAATGAATGAATGACATATATAATGAATGATATATACCAATATATATAGCAATATACCAACTTGCCAATATGGACATTGGTTCATAAAGGGGAAACTCACACCAAAGTGGGATCTCATATAGAGTAATTTTGCATTCTTGAAGCCCCATAGAAACTCTGAGGACTGCTATTATTTATATTATTAATATATTATTATTATTCATTTTCCTTCAGCTTAGTCCCGGGTTATCAGGGGATGCCACAGTGGAATGAACCACCAACTATTCTGGCCTATGTTTTACGCAGCGGATGCTCTTTCAGCCGCAACCCAGTACTGGGAAACACCCATTTACACACTCACACACACACTCATACACTATGGCCAGTTTAGTTCAGCAATTCCCCTATAGCGCATGTGTTTGGACTGTGGGGGAAACCGGAGCACCCGGAGGAAACCCACGTGAACACGGGGAAAACATGCAAACTCCACACAGAAACGCTAACTGATCCAACAGGGATTCAAACCAGCAACCTTCTTGCTGTGGGGCCACAGTGCTAACCACTGAGACTCTGTGCCGCCCAATTATTATTATATCATATAATTATTCAACTATTTTTTACAATTCTTTTTATAACAGTGGTTTGCTCCGTCTTTATGCTTAAAAAAATCCAAGAATTATTGTTAGCCATAGTTTTTGTTTTATACTAAACATTTTCACTGGTTTTAATTCTCCAGGGTCTCAGTCCAGGTTGCTACGACACATACAATGCAGATATCGATTGCCAATGGATTGACATCACTGATGTTCAGCCAGGAAACTATATACTCAAGGTAACGCTCTCAAAGAAGAACGAAACACTTACACTCCTCCTCCTCCTGTTTCACCCTGCACTGCAAAAAAATGCCTTTCTTACTTAGAGTTTTTGTCTTGTTTCTACACTGTAAAAATGGCCGTGATTTTAACAGTAAAAAAAACAACTGTAAAAATGCTACAGTAAAAATCTTTAACCTGGTTAACAGTGTTTCCCTAATATATACGGCAAATAACTGTAAATTGGCACATCACTTTTTATGCTTTTTGTTGACATTACTATGGATCTTTTTAGTTGTTTCCCCCTCAGCCATGTACAATAGAGAGTTTAATCCCAGGCTCAATCCCAATTCTATTTTTGTACCCCTACCCCTTTCCCTTGGCCCTTACAACTGAGGGTTAAGGGGAAGGGCTTCAAAACTTACCCCTAAGAATTGGGACAGCACTTCAACACCTGCACACCTCATCATACGTCATCACGATCTCTTGCTTCATATGAGATCAGACGATGGCGACTGCTGTAGCTATTCCAGTTGTGTTATTCTTTGGTATTTATCTTCAGGAAATCACTGAAGGCGTATATCATGTCATCATAATGATCTACTGTGGCAATAATTCAATTCAATTCATCTTTATTTGTATAGCGCTTATACAATGTAGATTGTGTCAAAGCAGCTTCACATGGAAGATTATAGTGAATTGAAACAGTGTCAGTTCAGTTTTCAGAGATTAAGTTCAGTTCAGTTTAGTTCAGTTCAGTGTGGGTTAATAATCACTACTGAGAGTCCAAACACTGAAGAGCAAATCCATCGATGCACAGCTCTACAGATCCCGAACCATGCAAGCCAGAGGCGACAGCGGCGAGGAATTGGCGAATTTGGCGAATTGAGGAATTTCACCAATTGGCGAAAGCGAAGATTTAAAAAAACCTGGAGAGAAACCTGGCTCAGTTGGGCACGACCATTTCCCCTATGGCCAAACGTCTTGTGCAGAGCTGCAGTCTAGGCGCAGGATAAGATCGTAACTATACTGTGCATTTACACCGTGGCCATATTCATCATGTAAACCCACAAAAACAACATTAACATTATTGCAAACACTGTGAACAGCTCATTCTCAGCCACTAGACATGACTGACAGGGTATTTGAGTGTCATCGAGTGTCAGAATGTTGTGGGACTGCTGTACAGGAGTTATTATTAGGGATTATAGATCGCCAAATTCAGGGGGGGGGGGTGCGTTTTTTAAGCATGACGGTAAAACACGAACGCGGTTATGAAGATATTAAAATGTGTGCTTGTTTGTCGTAAAAATTCGTAATAATGACAAAAAATACTAATTTGTGGATCTCCTTACTTCCGGGTTCAGCAATACTGCCGTTGTGGCTGGTGTATTCAGGGAAATTTTCTTACCCCTCGGTTTCAAGTGTGCTCCTGAAAAATCTTCATTTGAAGGGGTGTATACCCCTTGCCCTTAGCCCTATGCCTTCAAGCTAAAGAGAATTGGGACACCACTACCCCTTGACGTGAACGCGCAAAGCGAGGGGTAGGGCTAAGGGGAAGGGCTAAGGGGTAGAATTGGGATATGTTGATAAACAATGTTTATTTCATGACTTTAATTTTATGTGTGTTACCATACTGGTGTTAAGTAGCTGTGTGGAAGACACTGAGCACCTTCTATACACCGATACACTTTTCTGCTTATGGGAAAAGTAGTCTGTGATGAGCATTGGTTCATTATATCATGACGGCTGTGTTAACCTGTATGTCTGTGTGAAAAGATGTGTAGATGTTGGTAATTCAAAATACAGACATATTAGCTCTATAAATTAATGAAGTGCGGTAGTTTACTGTAAAAATGAGAAATGTAGCGTAATTTTAACGGTGAAATACTGGCAAAGAAAGCTGCCGTTTTTTACTGTAAATTTTATACACTTATTTTAACAGTGTAGTCCAAAATATCTACATGAAGAATTTCTTAGACACGCAAAAAATATTGTCTTGTTTTGATAAGTAATATGCCAAAATTAAGTCTGTTTTTTCCTAAAACAAGCTAAATAATTGCGTGTCAAAACGAAAAACAGGATTCATCTGCTTCCCCCATTGGCAGATTATTTTGCTTGTTTTAAGGAAAACCTCACTTAATTTTGACTCCTTATTTCTAAAAACAAGACAATATTTTTTGCGTGTCTAGAAAATGCTTCTTAATTTAAGAATATTCAGATATTTGGACTAGAAACAAGACAAAATCTCTAAGTAAGAACAGCATTTTTTTTGCAGTGTAGATTCTCCCAGCAGATCCAGCTCCGAATTCAATCCTCCAGCAATGCTATGAAAAGATATCTGAGTTTAGCCCCGGAGCAGAAGGTAGCGGTGACCTCTTTTAACACAGTTGTGCTTCAGCTATTGTGCTGTTGTTTTGCTAAGGGTCAGAAAGTCTAGGATGTGCTTGAAGAAACAGCGAGGCATGCCTGTATCTGTCTTATTTATGAGCACAGGGTGTACGGTTCACAGCGGGAGCAAACCCAACTCATTACCCAACATCATCAATATCATACAGAACAGCGTTTAATGCACATCAAATAACAACTCCTGGCAAAACTTTAGCGGGACGTGTCATTTTCTGTTTGCGTGTGTTAGATAAAAGATATTTCTCTCTTTGGAGTTGTGAATAATGCCTCTGCAAGTGCTCACACTGCTAAAAAAAAATGCCTTTCTTACTCAGTTTGTCTTCTTTCTAGTCCAAATATCTAAAATTCTGCACTGTAAAAAATAGCCGTGATTTCAATGGTAAAAAAACGCTACAGTACAAATCTGTAACCTGGTTAACAGTATGTTTCCTTAATATATACGGTGAATAACTGTAAATGGACCAGAATTCCCTGCATGGCACATCACTTTTTATGCTTTTTGTTGACATTACTATGGATCTTTTTAGCTGTTTCCCCATCAGTGATGTACATTAGAGAGTTACGTTACATCTAATGTTGATAAACAATGTTTATTTCATAAATTAATTTTATGCGTGTTACCATACTGGTGTTTAGTAGCTGTGTGAAAGACACTGAGCACCTTCTATACACTGATACACTTTTCTGATTGTGGGATAAGTTGTTTGTGATGAGCATTGGTTCATTATGTATGAACTTTCTCATCACTGCCTGCATATGGCCGTGTTATCAAGTCTATCTGTGTAACAAAAGATGTGTAGATGTTGCTAATTTAAAATACAGACATATTACCTCTATAAATTAATAAAATACGGTAGTTTACTGTAAAATGAGATTTTACTTTTACGGTTTGTACCGTATTTTTTACGGTTAAATACTGGAAACCACAGTTGCCGGATTTTTACCGTAAATTTTACGGATTTATTTTTTACAGTGTGAAATCAAGAAGCATTTTCTAGACAAGCACAAAATATAGCCTTGCTTTAAACAGTCAAAATGAAGTGAGTTTTTTCTTAAAACAGGGGTTTCCAAACTTTTGAGCTTGCGCCCCCAAAATAATTCCAGTGACTTGTGGCCCACACTATCCTCTGATGTGTTATAAACATACAAACACTGCACACAACAGTGCACACACACCAGTGGGAACTTTACAGCTGAAGTCAGAATTATTCACCCCCTTTGTTTTTTTTTTCTTTTTTAAATATTTCCCAAATGATGTTTAACAGAGCAAGAAAATTTTCACAGTATGTCTGATAATATTGTTTCTTCTGGAGAAAGTCTTATTTGTTTTATTTTGGCTAGAATAAAAGCAGTTTTTAATTTTTTAAAACCCATTTTAGGGTCAATATTATTAGCCCCTTTAAGCTATATTTGTTTTCGATAGTCTACAGAACAAACCATCGTTATACAATAACTTGCCTAATTACCCTAACCTGCCTAGTTACCCTAATTAACCTAGTTAAGCCTTTAAATGTCACTTTAAGCTGTATAGAAGTGTCTTGAAGAATATCTAGTCTAATATTATTTACTGTCATCATGACAAAGAGAAAATAAATCAGTTATTAGAGATGAGTTATTAAAACTATTATGATTAGAAATGTGTTGGAGAAATCTGCTCTCTGTTAAACAGAAATTGGGGACAAAAATAAACAGGGGGGCTAATAATCCAGCCTTCAACTGTATATAAACGAGCTCATCGACAACACAAAAAAGTGCAACAGTCTAACAAACATATCCTTTTTTATAGTCATTTATCATTAATTACCTCACTTAATGAGAATGGTGGGCAATGATTACAGCACAAGAGTATTCTTGATTTAATTTTGGAGACCGCCACTCGTAGATCATCCTCTATGTTCAGTCGTGGTCTTTATTTTTAACGTACGCAAGTGCAGTAAAGGTGTCAAAGTTCAATATTGTGCCGTAAAATCAATCTAACACCATTGCTGTGTCATTAATCTAGCATAATAACCCCAGGGGGCGCAATCCAATGGAAAAAGAACTGAATGGCTTTTTATTTGCATGTTGTTTTTATGTAACTAGTAAATACTACTTTATCTTCTGCAGGTTATGGATAAAATATGATCATTCTAATAGTTTAAGAACATATGATATTTTTGGAAATCACCCCCCTCAGTTTCGAGACCCCCCCTGACCCCCACTTTGGGAACCACTGCCTTAAAAGACAATAGTATCTGGATGCAGCCTTGATGATGCAAGCTGAGACTGCATATCTCAGTGATGCAAAGTCAGACACAATGCGCTCAATAGAGCAAGTGACGTCACTGTGAGGGGTATAGGTTACGGGTGGGGTTAGGTGAGCTCATCGAAAAAGCATTGGATGCAGCTCAGATTGCATCTGCACCGAGTCTGCATCCAGACCCCTCTCTTAAAAGAAGAAAAAATATACATCTGTCAATGGCGTAAGCAACATAATCTTGTTTCTCCTTTTGACAAGTTTATTTCGTTTACTTAACAGGCAGATTATTTTGCACATATTTTTAAGTGCATTTTGAAATATTGTATACAAAACTGCTTAATGGAAATGCAAAGATGCGCATAAACACTGAAAATTGCACTTAAAAAAACTCCGTAGGATAAGAAGTACATAAACTACAATGGAAACACATTTCATATGATTGTGTAAACTGATCCTGTGATTGCAAAATTAAACATGCAAACTCCACACAGAAACGCCGACTGACCCAGCCGGGACTCGAACCAGCGACCTTCTTGCAAACCACTGAGCCACCGTGCCACCCATTACAAACATAAGCAGCAAATTTTACAATACACATGTTAAACTAACAAAAGATACAGTTAAACTGACATCTATGCCTCTCTGGAGGGCGCTGAATAAACCTATAATGAGACTTTCCCAAATTATGCAATCTAACGGGCAGTTGCATTCATTTAACCCAAAGCAATTCCCTTTACATAATAAGAGTCCCAGACACATATGAAATATAGTAAGCTTATGTCCGGTTTCCCCCACAGTCCAAACACATGCACTCTATCGGAATTGACAAACTAAATTGGCCATAGTGTGAATGAGTGTGTATGGGTGTTTTCCAGTACTGGGTTGCAGCTGGGTATTCACAGTGTAAAACATATACTGGATAAGTTGGCGGTTCATTCCACTGTGGTGACCGCCTGATGAATAAAGGGACTAAGCCGAAGGAAAATGAATAATGTAAGTAAGAACATAAGGGGGGGAAAAAATCTGCTATTGTTGTAATCTCACTAGGAAATGTTGTGGCCAATCAAACGCTGCATATTATTAATTAATGATGAATGTTATATTCAGATTGGCCTGTGCTCCATTACACTCATATGCCTAGGTATATGCAGATTTATATTCTATTGCAACTTAAAAAATAAAAACATAAAAATCACTGAATGGAAATGAGAAGATGTGTATAAAAGTGTAAAGCACAACGTGTAGGTTTTTTAAATGAAATGAGTATAATGGAAACTCCTTGATGCACGAGAACTCATGTGATTTTGGTTCAGCAAACTGGATAACTGGACTAACCAGTGGACTGATCTCAATCACAGCATCTCACGTGTTGTTTTAGTGCTTCTGAAATGCCCGAGGCAAAGTTTATCATCAAAATAATCCAGTTTAATGACTCCCAGAACTGACTCACAAGACTGTTCAAACATCAGGAATCTGAACACAGGATCACATGGACAGTGTTTGCTCCTGCGTGTGTCGTCTGCTCTTTTAAAGCACAAACTAGACAAGACAAAAAGACCAGCAACTTCCATTATTGATCATTTCAGCCAGTTTCACAGAAACAGAAAATAGGGCTGTCTGACGTTGGACAAATCTGGCATTGTGGTATTTAGTTTTTCTGCGCTATACATTGCAATATAAATACAATTTTACCAGATGACTTCAATATCTCTATTTGGAATTAATGCATTAATTTAGAGTGATCATGCATAAAATATAATAAACAAATTAAAAGTAGTAAGTAAGCAAGCAAGCAAAAATGCACGTTGTGGTTAGGGTTAGGATTAAAAGCATAGATAAATACAACAGAGCCAAAATAACAGTGAAACAAACAGTGCTTTGTGCTTTTCCGGGGAGTTTAACTGCATTCAGATACAAAGAATATGTAATAAATAATTGTAAAATAATTCTGTATACATTTTTAATAGTATAAATAATTCAATAAAATCACTCTTAAAGTTACAATCTGTAAAGTTTGTTGTGCCTGAATACAAAGACACATGGCTTTAAAACACAGATAATACACTTTCATTCTAGAACTTTCATGCACATTGTGATATCGATGCTGAAATAATATATCGTGCAGTCCTACCTGAAATCAGGGAATTGAAATGTTGCTTCAAGTTCATGTGAGCTATAAAATGTAAGGGTGCACTTACTTTTTCACAAACGAAAAGGATCATTTTTGTGTATATTATTGGATGAAAACTAAATTATTTAATTTATACCACCTTCAGCTATCAATGCTGTCCACAATAAGATATATATATGGTATAGGGTGCGCTTACTTTTTCACAGATGACAGGAACATTTCTGCACAACTATTTGTTGAATAACTACTTTTCATTATCGAATTTATAACAGCTTCAACCATCAATTTTGTCAGATATTAGCACATACAAATGTCATGGGGTGCACTTACTTTTTCACAGACGATGAAAATTTTTGCACATATTTGTTAAAGAAAAAAAAACAAAGGTTTTTTTTTCATTATTGAATTTATACCACCTTTAGCTATCAATGCTGTCCACAATATGACCACAGATATATTTCATACACCCGCTTACTTTTTCACAGATGACAGGAACATTTCTGCACAAATATTTGTTGAAAAAAAAAAAAAGTACTTTTCATTATCAAATTTATACCAGTTTCAACCATTGATTCTGTCAAAGATATTGCCACATATATATTTTATGGGGTGCATTTACTTTTTCACAAACGACAGAAGAAACTTAGCATATATATATATATATATATATATATATATATATATATATATATATATATATATATATATATATATATATACAGTGTTTCCTCTAGGATTTTTTCCAGCTGTGGCGGCAGAACTTTTACACGGATGTACCAACTACCTATGGGTGTTATTTCAATGACACATGTTGTGAGCGCATTTATGTAATACGAGCATGCGAATATCTGCTTGCGCGCTGATTTCCTCTGTTCGTGTACAACTTTACACCCTGAAATATACGCTGCTCAAGTGTGATTTAGTGCGTTTATGTGACGAGTACATCTCCAACATTTATTAGATTTGCTAGGAATATTTATGAATGTCTCCGGTAGACCGACAGAGCGGCATTAATGCGTCCTGAAGTAAAGTGAAACAGCTGAAGTAGCTGAACAGTCCTGAAGTAAAGTGAAACCGCTATAAATTCCAGCCAGATAAAGTCATTGTATGCAGAACCATAGACCTTTATCTAAACAGTATAATTATGGAAACTGTGTTCATCTTAACTTAAAGCTACGCCGTGTTTGCTGGTCTCACGTCTCACGTACGCACCTGTCAGTCAGTCAGCATGTCATCGTAAAGGGTTAAACAAATAACGCACAGCACTACTACGGTTAAAGAAAAGTTTTCGCTGTTATAATTCACTTACCTTTTAATACGTTTTGGTGCTATTATAACCTGCTATTAAAAACAACAACAACAATGACTGAATGTGTTGAATGGGAAGCTGTAATATAGCCGTGGCGGGATGAATTTTGGTGTGGCGCCCCGCCATGGAAGAATGAATGTAGCGGAAACCATGTATATATATATATAAATAAAGTACTTTACTGAATTTATACCACCTTCAACCATCAATCGTGTCAACACAATATGACCATATAAAATGTCATTGGGGGCACTTACTTTTTCACAGATGACAGCACATTTCTGCACATCTATTTGTTGAAAAGTGCTTTTTATTTTTGAACTTATACCATCGATGCTGTCAAAGACGCTTAGCATGTATAAGAACACCCCTTTTAATAGGATGCTCTACAATATTATATTTGTGCATATACATTAGATTAGTCAGCACTGAAGCCAAATCTGGAGCTTATTTAACAAAATGACTTGCGATAACGGTCCAAAAACTAGCAAACCCAAATTATATGTTTTAGAAAAATATTTAAAAATTTAAAAAGAGGAAAAATCAAGAGAAGCAAAAAAAAAAAAAAAAATTTTTATTTATTTTTTTTCAATATTTTGCTTGAGTTTAATTGTATTATCTTTCAATTTCTTGATATGTTTGGTGACTAAAATATTATTTTGATAACTATATCTGCTTAATAAATCTGTTTTGATTAAATGCACCAACATACATTGCCTATATTCACTGAGAATAGGATAAAAATATCAAAAAATACCCTAACAATCATTTTCAAAATGGGGTGTACTCAAGCACTGTATATATTGGGGTGCACTTAATTTTGCACAGACGACAGAAAAATCTCTGCTCATATCTTTGTTGAAAAAAGTTATTTTCATTATTGATTTCATACCCCCTACAACCATCAATACCATCCATATTATGACCACATATATATTTCATGGGGTGCACATACTTTTTCACAGCAATGAATGTCTGAATTCTCTTTACATTCCAGCTTCAGGTCAATCCAAAATACCTGGTGCGTGAGTCGGACTTCACCAACAATATAGTGAGGTGCAATATCCACTACACAGGGCGCTACGCCAAGACCACAAACTGCAAAATCTCCCAGTGAGTACCGATCACTTTGCTGGATGATAATTGGCCAATGTCAGTAATAAAGACTGTTATTGCTCTTTCTTCTGCTCTTACAGGTCATGATGTGTCAGATGTGGATGAATGTCCATGTAAGCGCTGTTCTATTGCAATGTGAATGGAATTCCTGATGCCGCTGTGATCGTTTATTGTTTTTGTCCTGGCTCCCATTTATGTGCGGTTCTTGTGAACCTGGGTTCAGCTCGTGCCAAGAAGAACAAGCACACATGCACACACGCACACACACACACTGAGGAATCCCATACTTCACAGCACACAGCAGAGCAATGTCTATTTTCTTTCCAGGCACCCCATTAACCCTGCTTTTTCATAAAAACACACTCTCGCTGCCCTCAATTAAGTCTAATTCCTGCACTTTTTAAGTGGGTTTCATTGCTGGAATGCAAAGTGAGGGCGGGTATGGCACTATTGACCTGCAGTTCTGTAATTTAGATCAGGAAAATCAGCAACTGGAAACAATGCTCTCTTTTTTTAAGTCTCTCTCTTTGTCTGTGGCACTGAATTAAGGCCTGCTGAAGCAGCTATGCCAGTCATCATCCAGCTAACTAGGAATAAATGGTTTTAGTTTAAATGAAAAGCTTGGAAAAAAATAAATGGCTTTGGGATTAAAGCACATTGAAAACAAAAGCCTTAAATCCAAAAGCTGGAAGCTGTATATTGAGATGACTGTACGTATACCATGTCCAAATATGCTAACTTTCTTAAAACATGTCAGCAGAATGTTAAACATGTCACCAATGCATCAAAAACATGCTAGCAATTTGACAAACGTACTAGCACTAACATGTCATGACTAACTAAACAGGCTTGCAATGTGTTAAAACATGTTCGGAGATAAAGTCTCATAAAAACATGCTAAAAACATGCTAGCAGAGGATTAAAACATGGTAATGAACAAAACATGCAAACTACTTCATAAAGCAGAATGAAAAAATATGCCAATAATTTTCAAAAATATATGAATAACTTCCTAACTTTCATCACTTAGCAATATGCTAAATTGAGTTAACTTGAAATTTGCTAGCTCCCTACTTTATTAAAACATGTTAACATCGTCCAATCATTAATAACTGCTTAAAACATGTTAGCAATGTGTTCAAACATGTTAGTAACTTAAAAAGAAAAGTCAAAGTGTGCTAACCTTCTTATAAAAACATTAGCACCTTGTTAAACATGCAAGTAACTTGACATAACCGCTACAAAAAGATGTTAGCTTACGTAAAACATGTTAGCAGAGTGCTAAAACATGTTAACAATAAGACAAAAATATGCCAACAATTTCTTAAAACATATGAATAACTTTCTAACTTTCATCACTTAGCAATGTGTTAAAATGAGTTAACTTGAAATTAGCTAGCTCCCTACTTTATTAAAACATGTTAGCATGAACCCAACCATTTATAAACCATTTATATCTTAAAACAGTTTAGCAATGTGTTCAAACATGTTAGTAACTTGAAAGAGAATGTAAGAGAAGTCAGTGTGCTAACTTTCTGATAAAAACATTAGCACCTTGTTAAACATGCTAGTAACTTGACAAAACTGCTACAAAAAGATGTTAGCTTAAATAAAACATGTTAGCAGAGTGCTAAAACATGTTAACAATATGAAAAAAATGCCAACAATTTCCTAAAATATATGAATAACTTCCATCACTTAGCAACGTGTTAAAACGCGTTATCAACTTAAAATTTGCTAGCTCCTAGCAAAACATGTTAGCATCATCCCAACCATTAATAACTGCTTAAAACTGTTTAGCAATGTGTTTAAACATGTTAGTAACTTGAAAGAGAATGTAAGCGAAGTCAGTGTGCTAACTTTCTGATAAAAACATGAGCACATTGTTAAACATGCTAGTAACTTGACAAAACTGCTACAAAAAGATGTTAGCTTAAATAAAACATGTTAGCAGAGTGCTAAAACATGTTAGTAATATGAAAAAATATGTCAACAATTTCCTAAAATATCTGAATAACTTCCCAACTTTCATCACTTAGCAACGTGTTAAAATGAGTTATCAACTTGAAATTTGCTAGCTCTTATACTTTATTAAAACATGTTAGCATCTTCCAACCATTAATAACTGCTTTAAACAAGTTAGCAATGTGTTCAAACATGTTAGTAACTTAAAAAGAAAAGTCAAAGTGTGCTAACCTTCTTATAAAAACATTAGCACCTTGTTAAACATGCAAATAACTTGACATAACCGCTACAAAAAGATGTTAGCTTACGTAAAACATGTTAGCAGAGTGCTAAAACATGTTAACAATAAGAAAGAAAATATGCCAACAATTTCTTAAAACATATGAATATCTTCCTAACTTTCATCACTTAGCAATGTGTTAAAATGAGTTAACTTGAAATTAGCTAGCTCTCTACTTTATTAAAACATGTTAGCATGAACCCAACCGTTTATAACTTCTTAAAACAGTTTAGCAATGTGTTCAAGCATGTTAGTAACTTGAAAGAGAATGAAAGAGAAGTCAGTGTGCTAACTTACTGATAAAAACATGAGCACATTGTTAAACATGCTAGTAACTTGACAAAACTGCTACAAAAAGATGTTAGCTTACATAAAACATAGTAGCAGAGTGCTAAAACATGTTAACAATATGGAAAAATATGTCAACAACTTCCTAAAATATATGAATAACTTCCTAACTTTCATCACTTAGCAACGTGTTAAAATGGGTTAACTTGAAATTAGCTAGCTCCCTACTTTATTAAAACATGTTAGCATGAACCCAACCGTTTATAACTTCTTAAAACAGTTTAGCAATGTATTCAAACATGTTAGTAAATTGAAAGAGAATTCAGTGTGCTAGCTTTCTTATAAAAACATGAGCACATTGTTAAACATGCTAGTAACTTTAAAAAACTGCTACAAAAAGATGTTAGCTTACATAAAACCTGTTAGCTGAGTGCCAAAACATGTACCCAACTGGTTTTAACATGCTATCATTCCAGAAACATGCCAACAATATCTGAAACATGCTAGCAATAAGCTAACACATACAATAAGCTAACAGAAGCTAATCTAAGTAAAGGTTAAGTGGTGTATTTTTGGAGGATTTTCTTTTTGGTGCGAGCTCTCCTTTCAACTCCATTATCCTTCAGTGTTACAACATGCCCATATGAAAAAAATACTATAGTAATTTAAAGTAAATACTACAGTGTTGTTGAACCATACTATAGACTGATTTCACACGGCCGCCATTTTAAACAGCGAAATAGAGGCTGCGCTGGGAAGAAACCCGGAAGTATCGCCTGAGTCACACAGAAATGTTGTGCACCTGGCTGTATATCTTATGAGCGAAGAGAAAATGACACAAATTTATACTTTCACCGCCTTCCGAGTGACCCAAAGGTCCGATCTGAATGAATAGTGAAAATAAAAAGGCATATCGGACCTCATTTTCAGCTAAGTTAAGGGAAATGGCACTAGTTAGCTAACGTTTTCTTTCCCAAACAAACGTTTTAGATGCAGATTCTTTCACTATATTAGACTAAATTTCGGTACTGAAATTTAGATAAAAACGTCCATTTCCCGTTAACATTTACGGCACTGTTAGTGTTCTTAATCACCCCTGATTTGCCATTGTGTTGCAATCTGTGATGGCTTATATGCTTTTAATAGTTTAAATTAAACTGAACTGAGTGATATTAAAGTGTTGTTTACACCATGTCTGCATTTTGAAATTGCAACAACAGCTGGAGGTTTGCAGTCCACAGCATGTTGTTGCAATGTTTACAGTGCTGATCCTATACTTCCGGGTTTCTTCCCACCGCAGTCTCGCTTTCGTGTTTTAAAATGGCGGTCGCGTGAAATAAGCGTATAGTGAAGTACTTTTTAATAATCTGCTGTGGGAAATTCTATTGTTGCCATGGTAACACAACGACTATAGCAATTGATCTGTTGTTGTGATTCTACAGTTGCTATGGTAACAGCGACAACAGTAACTGATCTGTTGTGGTGATTCTACAGTTGCTATGGTAACCCAACCGCTATAGTAATTAATCTGTTGTGGTGATTCTACAGTTGCTATGGCAACACAATGACTACAACAGTTTATCTGATGTGGGAATTATATTGTTGCCATGGTAACAACGACTATAGTAATTGATCTGTTGTGGTAATTCTACAGTTGCTATGGTAACACAATGACTAAATTCATTGATCTGATGTGGTGATTCTACAGTTGCTATGGTAACCCAACCGCTATAGTAATTAATCTGTTGCGGTGATTCCACAGTTGCTATGGCAACACAATGACTATAATAGTTTATCTGATGTGGGAATTATGTTGTTGCCATGGTAACACAATGACTAAAAGTCATTAATCTGATGTGGTGATTCTAAAGTTGCTATGGTAACACAACGACTATAGTCATTGATCTGCTGTGGTGATTCTACAGTTGCTATGGTAACACAACAACAATAGTAATTTATCTGAGGTGGTAATTCTACAGTTGCTATGGTAACACAGCAACTATAGTAATATAAAACAAATTACTTAACACTGTAGCTTTCTATAATATGGTTCAAAATCACTATTAATAACTATACATTTATTTCATAATTACTATTATTCAGTTTACTAAAAGGATGGTCAAATTTTTATTTTCTGTCATAATCAGCAATATGTACATTGGCAGTTCAAAGCATTTTAAGTTACATTAATGACAATTGCAATCAGTTCTTGCATTCCCTGCAAGTCAAACCCACTCCATTTGAGCTGTTCTGTTGTAATATTGAGTTCTGATCTAATCTGATACTGAACCCAGGATTATTCCTTCTGTTGTGAGATTAGTACTGTGTGAACACTGACGTCCATGTTGGAACGCATCTATATTTTCTTTATCCACCAACACTGGTCAGCTGCCACAGGTTTACACTTCATATCACTCAGTTAACCCACCGATGCATGGCTAGCTAGGTAAAAATGGCTTTATTTTATCACAATGTAATCATCCCAAGTGTTCTTATGTACTGTGCTGGAGGGAAATGCTGTACTTGCTGTGTTACGCTCCAGAAACTCAAATAAGAGTTTTTGTCTTGTTTATAGTCCAAATATCTAAAAATGCTTAAATCAAGAAGCATTTTCTAGACACGCCAAAATCAAGTGGGTTTTTCCTTAAATAAGCTAAATAATCCACCAATGGGGTAAGCAAAATAATCCTGTTTAAATACCACTTCTTTGGCAGATTATTTTACTTATTTTAAAGAAAAACTTACTTAATTTTGACTCATTAGTTCCAAAAACAAGACAATACTTTGTGCTTGTCTTGAAAATGTTTCTTGATTTAAGATTTTTGCACTAGAAACAACACAAAAAATCTAAGAAAAGCATTTTTTCTGTGTTCTTATATCTGAAACTGAGGTTAATGTCTTGATTTGTTAAATGGGATACAGATTTAGATGATACTACTGTTGCAAAACTAACATTGCATAACTTGATGTTACTGATGATCGTAATACCATCCGTACCTACCTCGTAAAGAGAGAAAAATACAGCTCCTTATTACACTAAACTTGAAGAGCCTGACATGACAAACATCCATCCGCCTGCATATATTGGGGATTCTAGAATTGTGGGTACATTTTGCATTTCCAACTTAACCTTTTATTTTATTGCTGGGAAAAAAAATTTACCGTGATTAATCGCATCCGAAATAAAAGTTTGTTTTAACATGTGTGTGTGCTGTGTATATTTATTATGCATCTAGAAATACGCACATGCTTGCATGTATTCGAGAAAATGTTTATTTATATTTAGATATAATATAGAATACAAATTATATATCAATAATAACATTGATGTAACAAAATCAACACTATCTCATGGCAATTTGTACCTTTTTGATTCGTATGATATCAATCGTACAATTTAGTACAATTTGCTTATCCCCCAATGATGGTTGGGTTTAGGGGTGGGGTGTCACGTCCTTTTTAAAATCGTACATTTTTGTACGACTGAACTTGTACGAATTCCTACGAATTAGCCACTAAACTGACAAAACGTAAAATAGTTACGTATCCTTGTGAGATCAGGGTGAACAAAATTGTTTTGTATAGGTTTGTTTCTATGCGTGTATCACATTTACATAATAAATATTTATAATACACACACACACACACACACACACACACACGTCAATAAAGATGTTTTGATCATCTATTGGTCTAACGCAATCACGTGATGCGATTCCGCACGTCAGAGTTCACCAAGCTTGAACTTTCGAATGCATCGACATGTGAAACTTGTCACACGAGTATACGTCGCATGCGTATGAATGAAAGTCTATGGGGCGAAAAGTGGCTTTATTCGTAATTACAGTTTAAATTCGTAATTAAAGCTTGTGATGTCACTTCCTGTGATGGCAAATTCTGGAAGACATTGATGCGTCTTTATTCTTCTCTCATTAATTGTGCAAAATGTTTAGTAAACACCAATATTACGTTAATTAGGTGTCAACGTTGTTACTGTGATATTACAGTCAATTCACTTTTTAAAAACTATAATATGATAATGCATGAGTATGTGTTTTAGAGACGCCATGTGGAGTCTGCTTTGAGGTTAGCATCTAGAGCTAAAGCACAAAATGATGAAAATGTCGACCCTCTTACTGTTTAAAATGTTTAACAATGAGTTAAACAATTAGTAAGAGAATCAAATGTTCACGATCATATTGAAGCATTTTGCATTATCTTACATTAATAACAGATTCCTTATATTGAGCTAAAGCACAAAAATTGTGAAAAATGTCCTGGTATAAACGTTTAACAATAAGTTAAACAACAATTAGTCACAGAATCAAATGCTCCCCATCATAATTAACCATTGTTTTACATTAGTAATGCATTCAGTTAACTGTAAACTATAAATGTGTTGTAGATTAAGACAAATGAATGGATCCTGCTTGAAATGTACCCGCAATTCTCATACAAATCACATGCCGCAATATCAATACATGCACATAACACATGTAGCTTTCTGCGAGGCTATTGGGATATGTTGTTGATGAAATGCATGTTTTGATGCATTCGTCCTGAAATCAATCCCAGTTTGTTTATTTCTTGCTATGATCTGGGAACAGTGTTTTTCCTCTATTATCCAGATCCAGATGTAATGCAGAACAGACCTTGTTTTATCGTATCTCTTTATACCCTGTATAAATGATTATTGTAACGTTGTTTATAGTCGACGGTTAATTTGCATCTGGTTGTGATCTGGTTTTGTAGTTCAGCGCAGGTGCACGTATCAATCATTGTGGCTTTTTTTTATTGTCTGTGCTCCGAATCATCTGTCTCAGAGTTCATACTGGATCTTTAAATAAAGGCTGAAGTGTATACCAGCTTTTTAAAGTGCTGTTTACGTGTTTTATTTTGAGTTCAGACTATCTAAAGTCAATTAAAGTGGTTAGAATAGAAATAGGTTCTCCAAATGCTCATCAAACTGCTAAAATGGCAGTTTTAGGGTAAGTTTCCCATCTGTATTTGCACTTTACTGAAGCGCCAGCAGTTTTGCTGCAGTGAAACAACATTTTGATTTAGAATTAGGTCAGTAGTAGGAACTCTTGGCATCACTTTACTTGAAGGGGCCTTCATAAGACTGTTATGAATCCTTTATATTGTCATACCTGTCAACACTCCCGTTTTTCCCGGGAGTCTCCCGTATTTCAGACCCGTCTCCCGTATTGTTCTGTCTCCCGGAATCCCCCCCATCCGCCCCCGCTCCTCAGCATTTTGGTACAGTCCGGGCTGAAACCTGGTGCTTGTGCGCGTGCTCTTCCGGTCGCGCGCCTCCATCTCCCCAAATCTCTCACCCTTCCCGCTCCCTGCTCTTCAGTTCGCGGCTTCGCGCCAGTGTTGCCAACTTAGCGACTTTTCAGACCCTCCTAGCGACAAATTTTCAAAAAAGCGACAAATCTAGCGACTTTTTTGTGTGTTACTGTAGATTTTTATAGACTGTCGTTTGTCCATTACTGTACCGTCCCTACTCTTCTCAACGAGCTGCGGGTGATGCCGCCGGCCCCTCCCTCGCCTCAGAGCACTGACAGGCGGCCCAGTCCTCGTACAGCAGCCTCTCCCACCTGCAGCCTGACAGCAGATCACCCCTCTGCGTACCGACGGCAAATGATTTAGCACCGGCAGTGTGAAGGTATCTCCCTTGTACAGTCGAACTGATCTGCTTCGACTTTATTTTAACAATTTAATTTGACCGTTTATTGTTCACAATCAGAGATGTTTTAAGTGAGAGTTTCAGAACTTGTCTGAGTATATTACGTCTGAGAGATTACTGCAAATTCACTACTCGTCTATAATGATATACTGTATTCAAACAGCAATACATTTAATTAAATTGACAAGCTTACATAAAGCTTAGTGTAAATATAAATACCCCATTTATTTACCATAGGCTGTTAAACAAACAGAAAAGATAGAACGTGATGACGTCAGTATTATGCAAATTAGCGCATGACGTAACACCCCTCCCCAATATCTCGGAATTTACGAACCAAATGTTGGCAGGTATGATAATGTGAATGAGATTTTGTGCATGCTTATGACAACTGTCTAGGCATTGGGTTTAGGTTTTGGGTAGGATTAGACATGCAGAATAAGATCATACTTTATAGCTACTAATGAACAGTTAATATCTTAGTAATATGCAGGCAACAAGCTAGTAGTTAATAACATGAATGGTGATCTAAGCTTAAGTTAAGAACCACTTGAGTGTGAATTTTTATGGGCATGATCTGAGCCTTTAATTAATAATAAAAAAAGTGATTTAGTTGTTTTCCTACATAAACAAAATCATCAGTACTTGTGCTGCTTTACAACTTTATTTAGCAATTAATACCATTTTTAATGCTGGGATACACTGAAAAAAAAATGATTCATTGGATTTGCTTTGTTTTTAAGGTAAGTGGCTGCAAACAATTAAATGGTCTGAATTTAAGAAAACAAATTAAATTTAGTAATTTTCAATTTATTGGGCTCTATTTTAATTATCTAGGCGCAAAGTCTAAAGCTCATGGCGCAAAAGCATTAAGGTCATGTCCGAATTCACTTTTGCTATTTTTAAGGATGGAAAAATATGGTTTGCGCCCCGGCACATGGTCTATCAGGATTGTGCTTATTCTCTTAATGAGCTCTGGGTGTGTTTTGAGCATATTGTTCATTAATCCAATCAGAGTCTCGTCTCACATTCCCTTTAGGAGTCAGTTGTGTTGGGCCATGGTGCATTTGCTATTTACATGGCGGACTGAAAAACTGAACGCTTCACTAGCGAGAAAACAGTTAAACAGAGCATCTGCAGCGCGAGGATAAAGAACGAGCTTCCTCCATTCAGCCTCTTTACTTTCTCTTTACTTTACTTTTACTCCTTTACTTTGGTGGAGTAAGGAAACGGTGGAAACTCACTCCACTGAACACATCCATTAGCCCACATATTTAATTTAGTTTGTTAAGCACAAAGATTTGTGTCAGAACTATTTCTAAATTGAGTTCTAATCTCCAGCAAAGGAATAAATGAACAATAATAATGAAGCGTGGTCAATAAACCAAACACACGTCCTGTTCTTATGCCCCATATGGTGATGCAGACGTCTCCAAAACCCCACAGGTGGACAAATCTAAACTTGTGTTTATTAAAACAAATATAAATCTGCAGATAATAATTAATACTGCTAATAATAGTAACATTATACAGATGCAGACTGTCATGAATAAACTGAAAAAGCCCCCCGAGGTGAAGAAGGCATGGAGGCAGTGGTGTTTATATTGATGTAGAAAATCATCATTTCTGTATCATTTTAATCCTTTAATTGTTTTCATCTGTAAATGTATTTGTGTGTTGCTGATCATCCTGTGTGTATTCAGCAGTGTGTAAGTGTTTGGACCTGCATAGGCTCATAACTAACACACTCTGCTGGACTTTAGAGCAGCTTTTAGTTGGTCAATGGTGTGGTCTATTTCAGTTCCTCAGAATAGCAACGCTTCAACAATGTGCCTTAACACACCTCCATTATAGACCAGCACACTCATGAGTTCACACAGTGGTGCAAATGGATTTAGTATTTAAACAACGTGAAGCAAAACATGATAATTACTGTTGTGCTGGTCTGAAAATAGCAACATATCACTCCAAACACGTCTTGCACCTTAGTGCGCCGAGTGTATAACAGGGTCCAATGCGGGTTTAAATTCAGCCCATATAAATTGTTCGCAACCACTTGCCTTAAAAAAAATAGCAAATCCAATGATTTATTATTTTAGTGTCTCAGTGATGTAAAAAGCAGTGTGAAATGTGCAAGTTTATAGCCTACAGTACATGCTTGTGTGTTTTCAGAGAGCAAATGTGGCCAAAGACGAGGGGTAAAGACCGAGTCAGAGACCTATTAGTGAATTCCTCCATCATGACATCAGATTAAAAACAGAACAGTAATACGTGCGGTTCGCTCTCAAACACGTGCTGACTTTCCTTCAGCGTGGAGAACAGAACAAGTCATGAGGTCTGCAAGCCTTCAGCGAGAGATGACAGAGAAAATATAAATGCCAGAGCAGGAGATTAGAAGGGCAAAAGAAGGATCACATACGAATCTGGCATTTCAGCTCACGGCACACCAGCACAAACTGGCTGTTTTCTGGAAGTAAAGAGCAGGTCATGTGCATGGGTTTTGGAAAAATATCTTATTATGGTGTTCGTCAGTCTGCAAAGATGTTTGTGCATAATAAATAAATATATCATCTCTCAAAAGAAAGAGTCAGCTCTGAATTACTTTAAAGGAGACCTATGATGCTGCTTACAAGATCCAAAATAAATTTCTGGTGTCCCTAGAGTTTTTAGTGATGTTTCAGCTCAAAATAGCACACAGATAATGTTCTCTAACTCTCTGAAACTGACCCCTTTAGGCTTTGATCCTAATTGTGGTGTTTTTCATGACTGTCACTTTAAATTCAAATGAGATTGTGCACGGTTTAGAAGAGGGCGGAGCTAAAATGCCTGTGTGTCAGCATAGTGGAAGATTCAAAAACAAGACTCATGTCGTATGCTAATGAAGGAGATATAGGCACTAGTGGGCGGGGCTTTCCTCCTCTGATGACACATACAAAGGGAGAATGTCAATCTCTTTTTATCAAGTCTGATTCTAAAAATAAATAATTAATTATTTTTTTACCATTAAAGCTGGTTGTATTCACACACTGCTGACACATAGTTGTGTTTAAACCCCTTATAAAAGTGTTTTTTGCATAATAGGTCCCCTTTAATGAATCGTTATGTGTTTCAATCTTTTACCTGCTACTCATCTACATCAACACAAAGTAACTCATTTGCATAATCTCCACCTACATTCAAAATACAAACATTATGAAATAAGCGTTTCATTTCTGACAAAGACCAAACAAAACAGACTTGGCCAGCAGACCAATCAAAGCAGAGTTGGGAACAGAAGTGGGAGTGGTTTACAGACCTGAAGCTCACTCAAATGAATCTGATTGGCATCACTGCAAATGATTCTAATATTGAATGATTATTTTGATAAAAAATTACAAATGTTTTCTTACCTTAGATGCATTTAAACCCATGGTGGGGAACTTAAAATTAGGATACTTTAAAATACAATAAGACCAGCTTTTTAACTCAAAATTGCAAGATATTAAAAAATGATTCTGAGGGGGTGGGGGGGGGGGGGGGGGGGGGGGGGGGGGAATCTGAATTGTGAGATAGTATGAGCAAGAAATGTATAGAATATGAATATTAGACCATTTTTTCTGCATTTATATTTTGCAATTCTGACATTTTTTCACATACAGATCTATTACTTTTATTCCTTGTAAGTGTATAAGCTCTCCTTGATGTGTATGCAGTAAACAAATACAGATGTATAAACATTACACGCCACATATTAGTATAATTGGGCTATTCTGTAACAGGGAAACCTTAAAGTCTAAATTAGCAAAAAACAACTTGAAATTGGATTCATTCCTAATGACGAAAATTACCCATGGAGTCATAAAAAGCTTTATAACATGAATAAAGCAGCGTTACATGTTGTTGCGTCACTATTGTCTGAATCTATCTGCCCTCAAACAAGACATTTTCATTTTCTTGAAATGTTATATTCATACAAAAAGACTCTCTTGCTACTCTAAATTGGTTGTTATAAAAACAAGTGTCCTAATATTGTTTTTCCCTGTCCTGTAAGAAGTTTAAATGCATCCAAAACCAGAAAACATTGTACATTTCTAAAAATGTAAAACTTAAATATTACAATCATTTTGCGTTCATTTTTATACGTTTGAATCAATTCTGAGCCTCCGGTCAGTAAGCCCCTCCCCTTTCATAAGCCACCTCTCCTCTGATTGGTCAGGTGGCCAAGACTGTTTTGTTAGAAAATAAAGAGTGTTTGCATATAGTAAGTAGGCAGGGATCATGCAAATTAGTTACTTTGATTTTGTTGACATAGATCAGCGGCAGGTAAAATATTCTAAATCTATGTATGGAAATACCATACACAAACAAAAAATGGTGCAATGATAAACATAACTTTTCATTAGCTAAAATTGATCTTAAGCTGTACACTGACTCTGAAACAAATGAAGCAATTCACAATATTGGATTCTTATTTCTATCTATCTATCTATCTATCTATCTATCTATCTATCTATCTATCTATCTATCTATCTATCTATCTATCTATCTATCTATCTATCTATCTATCTATCTATCTATCTATCTATCTATCTGTCTGTCTGTCCGTCCATCTATCCATCTATTCATCTTTAGCGATGAGCAACTCTTTCAGGTTGCACCATCACCATGATCTTCAGCTCCTCCACAGATTCTCAATTGGGTTAATGTCAGGACTCTGGCTGGGCCACTGCAAAACGTTAATGTTTTTGGAATGTTGTAATGCTATGGAATGGCCTACCCATCAGCATCAGGGCTTCTCTGGATTGTTTTAAAAAACTTCAAGACTCACCTTTTTACCGTTGCTTTTAACTTAGATTGATTATTTTTGTTAATCGTTCATATTTTGTTTTATTGTGGTCTTTTTCACTGTTTTTATTGTTCTGCTTTGTTACTGTTTACCTTGTATGCCCTGTAGCGCTTGGGTCTGAGAAAAGCGCACTATAAATACAATTTATTATTATTATTATTATTATTATTATTATTATGTCATATCTAAAAAAAGCTTGCTGGTTGAATAAAAGTGACTTAAAATAATATTAAACCCGCATTTCAGAGTGTTTGCATATCATGGGTAGGTGGAGATTATGCATATGTAAATTTAGGTCAGAAATTGCCAGGGTATGAATAATTTTGGGCTTGACTGTATATATGTATTGTTTGTACTGTGAAAAACTGTAAGTGCACTATTCCTCTACTTTTGTATAATAAATTACTGTTCTTGTTAAGCCATAAAAAACCCTAAATATAACTATTGAAAATTATAACAGCTCATTAAAGCGAGTCTTCTTTTGAGATCTTAAGAAGCAACTTCTTATCATCATCAACAACTTTTGTTTTAATTTAAGAAACTTGTTTTTTTTTTTTACAAAACCCCTTATGACTGACTCTTCAAGATAAAATCATCATCATTTTTTGTTATTCCATGACAGAAACCGGAGATCATAAACAGATTAATTGGGTGCATAAAACACGTCTAATGAATTCCAGCATCGGTTGGTCTGCCGAATGTTTTATGTACAAATCCAATGAAGCTTTTAATCTGCTGTTCAATATTTCCTCAAGCATGATTTATGACGGCGGCGTAAACAGAACGTGTTGACAGCACGCATTGACCTGAGATGTGTGTGTGTGTGTATTTGTTCTGCTCCGAAACGACGTGGTGGTCTCCTTGATTTATCTCCAGACTCGAGCCGTTCTCCTCCATTAAATCAAATGATTAACAACTCGGACTCAGAGGGAGATTATCTTCAACTGTTGGGATGTGAAGAGCCAGAGCGAGAGCCATTGCTAAATAATTCAACTCTCACTTACGGTGAAAAACAAAAGCGTGAAGATATTTCACCGCGGCTTGTTTACTTTAATAATGACGGCTGGTTGCAAACGGTTCTGCTGGTGCGCGGAGGCTTTTGGGCTGGGCTAATGAACTCCTCATCATCTCTATTTATGTGTGCCATTACATTTTGAAGGTCCTGGAATGATGAAGGTGAGTTGTTATGGCAGAATAAACCCAGGGAGTTCCACATCCGTGTCCTCAGAGAAGATGGAAGATTTTCGGATGGAAGATTTTCCACACAACCTTCAGCTCCAAATGGGCTGTTGCTATTATATGCATACATTATAATATTATATATACACACACATACATATATACATACATATATATATACATATATACATACATATATATATATATATACATATACATACATACATGCATATTGTGTTTTATATAACGAAGATGGGCCTTTAGTATTACAAGTGTGCATTATTTTCTAAAATATCTGAATATTACAGCACAGAATGCTCCTCAGCCAATCAAAATCAAGAATTTAACTGAGAAATATTTATTTACATATAAAATAAATTTTTTATCATTCAATGCAATGGCATTTCAAGAGTGGATTAGATGTAAAAATACTTCTTTGGACCGCTGTATATATTGTTATGTTGTTATGGCAGAATAAACCCAGGGAGCTCCACATCGTGTCCTCTGAGATTATTTTTTTCACAACCTTCAGCTCCAAATGGGCCGTTTCTGAGGCAGCAATGGGGAATAAATTCTCATTAGAAGAGTTGCTGCTGCTGCTAACAGTGGGCAGAATAGTGGATACGCTTGTTTATAGACTCTCTGACAATTGGGACAAATGACTAAGAACAGGGAGAGTTTAGTAACCTGCTTATTTCACAGGTTCTTCATCGATGGCATCAGATGCTGATGTGGCACAGGGGGTTAAAACTGTGATTGCTGGATTAAAAGAGGCCATTTAAATCTCATGACTGTAGGATATTTCCCCAAGGACATTGATTTTTAATTCAGCTTCACTAGGGTTATGCATGGATTTTTTTGGTTATTGACGTTGTTATTGAACTCCAACTGAATAATGACACCGTGTGAATAATAATGCATTAGGTTTTAGAATCGAAACATTCATTGGATTTGTGCATATAACTTTCGGTAGACCAGCTATATTTTATGCACCCAAATAATCTCTTTTTTCCACCATAAGAAAATCGATAATGCATTTTAAAATGCATTTTTAGTTCTTAGAGAGCAGGTCATATTTTTTATTAGCATTATTATTATCATTTTGCAATCCTTCAATGTAAACCATAGGTCTCAAACTGGATTCCTGGAGGGCCGCAGCTCTGCACAGTTTTGCTTCAACCTTATTCTAACACAGCTGATCCAACTAATCAAGGTGTTCAAGAGTAATCTTAAACACCTTGATTAGTTTGATCAGGTGTGTTTGATTAAGGTTGGAGCAAAACTGTGCAGAGCTGCGGCCCTCCAGGAATCCAGTTTGAGATCTATGATGTAAACAGTCTGTAAAAGCATCATTTATGGCAGCGGGGTAAACAAAGTGTTTTACAGCAAGCAAGGAAAGCACTACAATCCCATGAAACACCAAGAAATTCATTATAAATACATTTTAAACAATGGAATAATATCAAACTCTCAATTTAAAGTTGTTGACTGTACTTGTAAAAACAACTTAATTCAAACGAACAGTGAAATATACATTAAACTAGGGATGCACCGATCCCGATACTTGGATCGGATATCGGTTCGATATCGCATATTTTTGCTGGATCGGGTATCGGCCTGCTAGTACCGATCCAAATCCAATCTTGCGCGTGCGCTGTATTTTGTGTAGTTTATAAGCCAACAAAAGCCACGAAGGAAGCCTATTATAAAGCACTAGAAAGTTGACAAGCAGACCTACTATATCATAAATGTTTTGAAGCCATTCTATAGTGTAATGTGAAGCACAGATGAATATTCACGTGGTTAAATTCATGTTCACTTCAGCGCTTCCCGCCGATGCGCCTGTCAATCATTCTCCATTCATTCACAATTCAAACTGCGTGTCGCGTTCATGACAGCACGAAAAACTTTCTCCAACACTATTTGTTCTTGTTAGTTTAAATAATCAGTGTGGCAATGCATTTAGTTTAGCATTAAATGGGTTCATTTTGACCTGAAACATAGAGATCATTGCTGTTTCTAAATCACGCGCAGTGTCTGTTAGATCAGCAGATCGCATTCACAACACTGGAGTAGGGTTAGCCAGCCTATTATCTCCGCTTCACACACAAAGTAGGCCTACCTGAAACTTTAAATTAGAAAAGGCTCAATAATCATTGGACACCCTCAACGCACTGATTTCTCCCCTTTGTGCTGCTGTTTTGGATGTGTCCGTATACCGGAGGGCTGTGCGCTGTGTCTCAGTGATGCAAGTGCTTCATTCAGGCACCATTAAACAATACATTAAACAAAACCAACAAACTATACCAAACGAAATTCGTTTAAAAAAGATAATTTTTCAGACAAAAAATTATTTTACAGACATGCTTTCGGTTTCTCAATCTCACGCGGCTATAGGCGAGGGAATGTTTATTAAGTAAAACTGGCCTCAGACGGTTTAGTTTAGTCTGCTTCAAACCTGCAGGAAAATATCAGGCTTTGCTAAAAGGCCGATTGATTTACCAATGATTAGGGTCAATAGTGGTAGCCTATTACAGATTTCAAAGAAAAATCTGAATATTAAAAAGGAAACAGGCTGGACCACATCAGATCAATGTCATAATGAATGCTCAAATAATGTAGTCCATAGTTTATAGCAAGCGTCATATTTAGTTAGATTGTGCCATCTGTCATCTACAGTAGCCCTATAGGTCTGTTATTTTTACTGAAGAAGATATATTATTTGAGTTAATCAGCAGAACTATAGAAACCATATTATGTTAATAAAAAAATAATAATAAAAAACAGCACAATATCGGGATCGGATCGGTATCGGTCGATACTCAGAATTTTAGTATCGAGATTGGATCAAAAAAATGGTATCGGTGCTTCCCTACATTAAACCGGTGTATATTGATATTTCTTCAGTATTTTGTCAAACTCAAAGACATTAAACTTTCTCTAGAAGAAAAATGTGATAGAAATTACCGTTTACTCTCATAAACATCACTTGGATATATACACTCACCGGCCACTTTATTAGGTACACCTTACTAGTACCAGGTTGGACCCCCTTTTGCCTTCAGAACTGCCTTAATCTATCGTGGCATAGATTCAACAAGGTGCTGGAAATATTCCTCAGAGATTTTGCTGCAGATTTGTCGGCTGCACATCCATGATGCCAATCTCCCGTTCCACCACATCCCAAAGGTGCTCTATTGGATTGAGAGCTGGTGACTGTGGAGGCCATTTGAGTACAGTGAACTCATTGTCATGTTCAAGAAACCAGTCTGAGATGATTGGCGCTTTATGACATGGTGCGTTATCCTGCTGGAAGTAGCCATCAGAAGATGGAGACACTGTGGTCATAAAGGGATGGACATGGTCAGCAACAATACTCAGGGAGGCTGTGGCATTGACACCATGCTCAATTGGTACTAATGAGCCCAAAGTGTGCCAAGAAAATCTCCCCCACACCATTACACCACCACCACCAGCCTGAACCGCTGATACAAGGCAGGATGATCCATGCTTTCATGTTGTTGAGGCCAAATTCTGACCCGACCATCCGAATGTGGCAGCAGAAATGGAGACTCATCAGACCAGGCAACGTTTCTCCAATCTTCTCTTGTCCAGTTTTGGTGAGCCTGTGTGAATTGTAGCCTCAGTTTCCTGTTCTTAGCTGACAGGAGCGGCACCCGGTGTGGTCTTCTGCTGCTGTAGCCCATCCGCCTCAAGGTTGGACGTGTTGTGTGTTCAGAGATGCTCTTCTGCAGACCTCGGTTGTAACGAGTGCTTATTTGAGTTACTGTTGCCTTTCTATCAGCTGGAACCAGTCTGGCCATTCTTCTCTGACCTCTGGCATCAACAAGGCATTTGCGCCCACAGAACTGCCGCTCACTGCATATTTCCTCTTTGTCGGACCATTCTCTGTAAACCCTAGAGATGGTTGTGCGTGAAAATCCCAGTAGATCAGCAGTTTCTGAAATACTCAGAGCAGCCCGTCTGGCAGCAACAACCATGCCACGTTCAAAGTCACTTAAATCCCCTTTCTTCCCCATTCTGATACTCGCTTTGACCTGCAGCAGATTGTCTTGACCATGTCTACATGCCTAAATGCATTGAGTTGCTGCCATGTGATTGGCTGATTAGACATTTGTGTTAACGAGCAGTTGGGTAGGTGTACCTAATAAAGTGGCCAGTGAATGTACATACAATATATATATATATATAAAAACTAAATTAATTTTGTCTACAACTGTATATATCGTTCTACTTGCATTGTCATATAGTCAAATTAAAATTGAAAACTAAATTCTTTAAAATTACATATATATAAGACCCAATCAAAACAAAAATAAAGCAAAGCTCCAGAGAACTTTGTGGCCTAACAGCACACACTGTGTTGTGAAATACTATTGTAGTGTGCGACTACCTCACAGGCATGATTATAATACAGAAACAACGAGTCCCATCATTAAAGGAAAACAAAGGAGTCTTAAAGTCAGCCAGAGGCATCGGCTGAGAGTTTAAATAAAGTTTGGATTACAGATCTGTTTGCAAGGACGTGATGAATGCTGTAAACAAGCAGACAATATGAGGCAAACAACAGCTGATGTAACACAAGATTATGAAGGGCAAACCGATTGTTTGTCTGGAAAACATGGATCTGCCAGATGACTTTATTCAAAGAAAATAACAGTGTTATTGCAATGCGATCAGGACGAGTAGCGGAAATCAGTCCAGAGGTATGATATATACACTACATCACTGCATTAAACGATCTTCAATGTTGAATATAAGAATATATAGATGTAAATAAAGGGCATCTAAAAACTAGTTTGCTTTGACATAATATATGTGTGTGCACTGTGTATATGTATTAAGTGTGTGTGTGTGTGTGTGTATATATATATTCATTAATTTTCCTTCAGCTTCGTCTCTTTATTAATCTGGGCTTGCCACAGTGGAATGAACTTATCCAGCTTATGTCTTACGCAGCGGATGCCCTTCCAGCTGTAACCCAGTACTGGGAAACACCCATACACACTAATTCACACACACGTACTCATACACTAAGGCAAATTTAGTTGATCAATTCCCCTATAGCGCATGTGTTTGGACTGTGGGGGAAACCGGAGCACCCGGAGGAAACCCACGCCAACACGGGGAGAACATGCAAACTCCACACAGAAACACCAATTGGCCCAGCAGGGACTTGAACCAGCCCTTCTTGCTGTGAGGCGATCATGCTACCCACTGCGCCACCGTGATGCCCTTATATTATATTATATTATATATTTATAAATTGTGATTAATTGCATCTACAATAAGCAGGTTTTTTTTTTTACATATGTGTGTGTACATTACACTACGTTATGTGTATATTATATTACTGTGTACTTTGTATATACACACCTGCATGCATATATTTGCGTGAGTATAAGATGTAAATAAAGAGTTTTGAAATGAAAATGTCAATTTAATTCAATGCTGATTATGTAAATTATTTGTGAATTTTTAAAGCAAATGCTGAGTAATTGTTTATTAGTATATACAGTATAAACAAATTGGCTTGAATTTTTGTAGTAATTCAACGACCCATCATCAGTTATTACTTATATATAATATAAATATATATAATATTATATGCTTATGAATATAACTAATTTATTTTGGTGCATTAAAACAAAAAAGCTTTACTAAAGAGTCATATGCACTAAAATAAGAGTTTGGTCACCGAGCATCTTTAAGAATAGAACGATTATTTAAATAGAATTAATTTTTAATTAATTATTAGATTAAATTGGATTTAAATTAATAATAAGTATAATTTAAATTTAAATTATTGCTAAAAATAAAAGTACAAAATTTCTATTAAATGTTATATTTTGAGGATGAGCCTTTACTGTTACTACAAAAATAATAATAATACCTCAAGTGTGCATTACTTTCTAAAATATCTGAAAATAACGGCACACCTTAACATGCTCATCAGCCAATCAGAATCAAGCAATCGACAGAAGAACATTTATTTTCCTTTGGCTTAGTCTCGATTTCAAAGGTCTCCACAGCGGAGTGAACCTCCAACTATTCCAGCATATGTTTTACGCAGCGGATGCACTTCCAGCCACAACCCAGTACTGGAAAACACCCACACACACAAACACACACTACGGCCAATTTAGTTCATCAACCCCCCCTATAGCGCATGTGTTTGGACTGTTGGGGAAACCGGAGCACCCGGAGGAAACCCACACCAACATGGGGAGAACATGCAAACTCCACACAGAAACACCAGCGGATCCAGCCAGGGCTCAAACCAGCGACCTTCTTGCTGTGAGGCCACAGTGATAACCACTGAGCCACCATATTTATTGATATAAAATGTTATGGTGTAATGCAATGGCGTTTCAATAGTGGACTAAAAGCACTTCTTGAGCATATTCATTTGCAAATAAAGCAGCTCATTTGCATTGAGACCTTTCACATCTTCACTTCATTCCGTCCCAGAACAGATACGAGGCTCCTGAGATGTTTATGTCTGAAAGTTCCTCTCTGACTTTCAGCTTTTAAAGCAGCTCTGTGATTGTGGAGATCAAGAGTGTGTTGATCATAAAGTGAAGGAGAAATGAGCACCAGAGAGACAGAGGACATTAAACATCATAACACAGACATTCCTGCAGTGTGTGTGTGTGTGTGTGTGTGCTATTCCCTAATATGTATGTGATAGAGTGTTTCAGTGTGTGTACATTCAGTTATATAGGTGTGATTGAACATTTCTCTGTGTGTGACTATAAGTGTGTCTATGATCATATAGATGTGATAGGCAGCGTTAGTTTGTGTGTGTTTACTTAATTATTTGTGTGTGTGTGCGCGCGATATTCCCTAATATGTATGTGATAGAGTGTTTCAGTGTGTGTGTGTGTGTGTGTATTCAGTAAAATGGATGTGACAAAGAAGGTTTCAGTGTGTGTCTGTTTGTGATTGTATGCGTGTGTATTAATGTTGCCTGGTGTGCGTCTGTGTATGTGTGTTCAGTCACACGAGTTTGATAGAGAGTGTTTTAGTGTCTGTGTGTCTATGTGTGCATCTATGTGCATATGTGTGTGAGTGTGTATGTGTGTGTCTCTGTGCGCGCGTGTGTGTGTATGTGTGTGCGCGCACAAGTTCAGTCATAGCGAGCGTTTCAGTACGTGTTGTGTGTGTGTGAGAGTGAGTGAATGAATGTGTGCACATGTGTATGCATGTGTGTCTGTGAGTGAGTGCGTGTGTGTATGCACATATGCATGTGAGAGTGTATATGTGCATGTGTGTGTGTGTGTATATGCATGTGCATGTGTGTGTGTGTGCATGTTCATTCATAGCGAGCGTTTCAGTATATGTTGTGTGTGTGCATGTGTGTGTGTGTGTGTATATATATATATATATATGTGTGTGTGTGTGTGAGAGAGAGTGTCTGTGTGAGTGAATGTGTGCACATGTGTATGCATATGTGTCTGAGTGAGTGTGTGTGTGTGTATGCACGTGTGCATGTGATAGATGTGCATTTGTGTGTGTATATGCATGTGCATGTGTGTGTTTGCCTGTGCGTGTGTGTGCACGTTCAGTCATAGCGAGAGTTTAAGTATGTGTTGTGTGTGTGCATGTGTCTATTTGTGTGTGTGAGTGATTGTGTGTGTGTTTGTGAGTGAGAGAATGTGTGTATGCATGTGTGCATGTGAGTGTGTATATGTGCATTTGTGTGTGTATATGCATGTGTGTGTTTTTCTGTGCGTGAGTGTGTGTGTGTGTGTGCACGTTCAGTCATAGCGAGAGTTTAAGTATGTGTTGTGTGTGTGTGCGTGTGATTGTATGTGTTTGTATGTGTGCGCCGGTGTGTATGCATGCGTGTCTGTGAGTGAGTGTGTATATATGCGTGTGTGTGTGTGTGTGTATATGCATGTGTGTGTTTTTCTGTGCGTGAGTGTGTGTGTGTGTGCACGTTCAGTCATAGTGAGAGTTTAAGTATGTGTTGTGTGTGTGATTGTATGTGTTTGTATGTGTGCACATGTGTGTATGCATGCGTGTCTGTGAGTGAGTGTGTATATATATGCGTGTGTGTGTGTGTGTGTGTGTGTGTGTGTGTGTGTGTGTGTGTATGCATTCATGTGTGTATATGCATGTGCTGGGTGTCTGTGAGTGAGTGTGCATGCGTGTAAATGCATGTGCATCTGTGTGTGTGTGTGTTTGTGTGTGTTGTGTGTGTGGTGTGTGTGTGTGTGTGTGTGTGTGTGTGTGTGTGTGTGTGTGTGTGTGTGTGTGTGTGTGTGTGTGTGTGTGTGCGCGCATGTGTGGAACAGCTCTCTTCCCTTGAGTTGCAGCACATAAAGCTCCTCTGTTTTCAGTTTCTCAGCACATCCACACTCCTGACCTCCATCCTGCTCCACCTACAGACATATTTACTGCCTCCAAACTCCCAGTCGTGTCCCTCGCCAGAGTGTTTATCACTATATTGATAAGGTCAGAGCAGCATGGGCCACTAGAAGATTCTGACGGTATGATAACCTTGAATAAAAAGATTACGGTATTGTGATTTACTGCTCTAAAATCTCCTTTTTTTAAATGTCTGAATAAAAAACTACAACTTTTCCCCCTATTGAACACAGTATATTTTATTTTAGAGGTGCAGTGTGTAAGTTCGACACCCAGTGGTTGAGCTAGGTATTGCATTCCTGGATCAAAACACATGCAAGCGCAGGTTGCCAGATTGACGACACCAAAAGGAGCGCGCCTGACCAGAGACTAAACTCTGATTTAAGGCTGATTTTAAGTCGTGTTCTAAATAAAGGCAACGGCAAGTGACAGAAGGAATATTCTCCATTTTAAAAAGAGTTTTTGTCCTTATTTCTCACAGCTGAACAACAGAAAACTGACAATGATCAGCTCAGGTACACCTCAGGTGCTTTATTCAGTGTTAAATGCTAATAATGTTAGTGTGAATGCCATTTTACATGATATTTATTGCCACACTACTGAACAGCACATAATATTAGACTAGACATTCTTCAAGACACTAGTATTCAGCTTAAAGTCACATTTTAAGTCTTAACTAGGGTAATTAGGGTAAAGTTAGGGTAATTAGGCAAGTCATTGTATAACAGTGGTTTGTTCTGGAGACAATCCAAAACTAATATTGCTTAAGGGGGCTAATAATATTGACCTTAAAATGGGTTTAAAACAAATTAAGAACGGCTATTATTCTAGCTGAAATAAAACAAATAAGACTTTCTCCAGAAGAAAAAATATTATAGGAAATACTGTGAAAAATTCCTGAATCTGTTCAACATCATTTGGGAAATAATTAAAAAAAAACAACAACAGAGAAATCAGCGGAGGTATAGAAACAACTGCATAGAAATCGTATTTTTTGTGAACTTTTCCAAACCTCAGTTGTCGTCCCATCCCTAATCAGGTTGGTCCAGAATGAAATGCAGCTCCTCTAGAGAATGGCTGTTGTTTTGGGGGTGGTAATACAGCATTTCTGTAGACCAGCTGCTGGAGAAACCAACACAGAAACAGACAGATGAAGTCATGTCCAGCCACCAGCACTTTATCATGCCTTCACAGCCAAGCCAAGAAAACTGCACCGAAAGCTGAACTGACTTTGTGAAGGACTAGGAAACACTGTGATCCTAGAGTTGAGTCTTATATAATTATGTACAGTTGTGTATAAATGTACAATTTGTATTCATTTCTCAGTGAAAATTAGGGGGAAATTAAAGGGGGCAGCACCGTGGCTCAGTTGTTGGCCTCACAGCAAGAAGGTCTCTGGTTTGAGTCTCGGCTGGGTCAGTTGGTGTTTCTGTGTGGAGTTTGCATGTTCTCCCCGTGTTGGTGTGGGTTTCCTCCGGGTGCTCCGGTTTCCCCCACAGTCCAAACACATGCGCTATAGGTGGAAATATGCAGCTTCAATGTTGTAAATTGGTATTTTCTTTACCTTTACTTTATCTAATTTTAATTACTGCAGTCAAACAACTAATCACAATTAATCTAAAATAAAAGTTTGTATTTACATAATATGTGTGTGTGCTAATTACATTTATAAATACACACACAAAGTACATATTATATATTTATATATAATTTAAATTACAAATTACATATTTTGGGCGACGCAGTGGCGCAGTAGGTAGTGCTGTTGCCTCACAGCAAGAAGGTCGCTGGTTCGAGCCTCGGCTGGGTCAGTTGGCGTTTCTGTGTGGAGTTTGCATGTTCGCCTGCCAATTACCTGGTCTTAGCTGGTCAGGCTGGGAGTTGACCAGCTAAAACCAGCTTGACCAGCCAAAACCAGCTATGTCCAGCTTAAACCAGGCTGGTCAAGCTGGTTTTAGCTGGTTTAAGCTGGTCAGGCTGGAAATGGCTGGAAACCAGCCTGGAAATGGCCAAAACCCCTCTAAAACCAGGCTGGTCGACCAGCTAAACCAGCCAACCAGCTTAGGCTGGTTTAAGCTGTGTTTTTTTTTTTTTTTTCCAGCAGGGAGAGACATTTAGCAGGGTGGATTAACACACATTTTAATTTCCAAATAAATTAAAGTAAGTATAAATAAATTAGAGTATAAAATCCCATCATTTTGGGTTGTACAGAGAAGACTATAACATAATTTTAAACTGTGAAAGGCCTTATTCTAGCATTAACAACGAAAGAATTAAGTTTTGCAAATACAAACAGCATTAAATGGAATCATTAAAGCGTATTTGAACATCTGAAACAGACAAGAGTAGACATAAATTGTAAATATTCCTCAGCGAGTCTACATACCTGCAGCAAATCGTCCCATAATACGTGAAATGTTCATATCCATCAATGATAGTCTACTAACCACGCTATATTTCGACTGAGGAAACAGAAGACATGATATCTGCGCTTTGATTGGTCAGGTCACCTATCAATCAAACTACCTGCGTAGGCTCAATTGATGATTGGCGCTTTTACTTAAAAGGCGGGGCTTATTTATCCACAGCGCGCGATTTTCCTGTTCGCCATTAATATACACAAATAAACGAGAGAGCGTCTTTGTACATGAGAAATCTCTACTTTACTAGCACTACCTCAGCTGGAACCAGTATCAGAATGACCTAATTTCCTTCTAATGCACGCAGTTTAGTAGAACAGATGTTTTGTGTGTATCATAAAGTAGCTAAACTCAGAGTTAAACCCTCCATCTTCACGAGAGTTAGCTCATACAGCAAATATTGCCTGCTGTGTCACTATAGTATGTTCAATATCTCATTTAAACAGTGCAGCAGTTCTTATTTTATAACCACGTTCACTGTAGACAAATGTCATAGTGCACAAAACAAAGATTTGGTCAGTGAGCGTAAGTTAACAACAGCATACATAGTCAAAATATGTTTTCTGCCTATTTATGTTGTCTTAAGCACCGTGAGGACAATCTGCTAAATCATATAGAGAAGTAGGTACTTAAGGCATACCTGTCAACATTGGGATGTAAAAATAAGGGATACTTAACCCCCCCCCCCCCCCCCCCCCACCCCAAAAAAAAAAAAAAAAACCAAAAATAAATATGTACATCTGGAGCTGTTTCATTGTAAATAAACTTCTGAAACGATCAGTAATACGTTTTTATTATTATTTACAAAGGATATAATAATTAGGATACATTAGAAAAAGCTGCAAATAAATTAGCGAACAGTTCAGCTCATTAAAACTAATAGCTATTATAAAGAAATAGAATCAAGTTATCAAATCTCATCTTTTCTTCACTGTATAATTTAAACATTCTGATTAAAGAGCAGTGAATGAATCTCTCATTTAGATTTTTTTGGTTTGATTACATTAAATAACAGAGCTGTCACTTTAAAACTGCACAGATCTATATTGAAAGCATTTGACTGTTTTCCTAACTGTTTTTGCTCATTTAAGATAAAATTTGTTGTGTTTAAAAGAAAACCCAACAAGATCGACATGTCTAGATGTTGTTATTATTATTAATATTATTCATCCATTCATTTATTTTCTTTTCGGCTTAGTCCCTTTATTTATCTGGGGTCGCCATAGCGGAATGAACCGCTATTACTATTATTATTATTATTATTATTATCATTATGATGATGATGTGTATATGTCTGTTCAAACACGCACCCAAAACCCAGGCTGCGTCCGAAACCGCCTACTACTCAGTAGGTACTGCATTTGAATTTAAACGTACTACTCGGCCGTTAGAAAAGTACGTTCTATACAGTATGAATGTGAGCAGTATGAATGTAATTCGGACGTACTACATCCGCCATTTTGTCATGGTCACGTGACCTACCTGCGTCAGTTGCGTCGCTTCACGTCCATTCATAAATTCTCTCGCGGGGCATCATGGGATAGCGCAGCGTCCATGGGATGCGCACTTCAGAATCTCGCCGGAAGTAGTAAGTCATCCGGGTACTTCTCGCATACTGATTTTCAAATTCTAAGAATTCGGACATACTACTCGGCTCGCATACTGATTTAATCGTACTGTATAGTATGGAAGTATGCGGTTTCGGACGCAGCCCCAGTGTCCACTTGAGCTCAGCATCAAATCGCGTACGTACAGAATCCGCTTGGGAAACAGCGTCTATTATCACTATGGAGAGCATCAGCTGACAGTCATCTTTATATGAACTGACTGTTTTGAGGATTGCATAGGGGCAATGGCGCCTGTAATGAAAAGGAAATAAATCGCGCCGTTTTTATGTTTATTTCAAAGTGTTTCCATCAGGTTTCCATTCCTAAATGAAATGAAAGCACAGAACTAGTTCACATTTAAGTGCAAGGGCGGCCCCTGGTGGTTCGGCGGTATGGGTTGCATATAGAGAGGATCGGCTCTTCTCAGAAAGATTAAAAATACGGGAGAAATACGGGAAAATACCTTTACGGGATGACAGCGGGATAGAACTGTAAAATACGGGAGAATCCCGGGAAAAACGGGAGGGTTGACAGGTATGACTTAAGGGTGCAATATGTTGAAAATGTAATCGGTGATAAAAGATACATTAGCACTTATTGGAAATTATAGAAATATGAATATTGTCAAGATGGTCTTAAAGTCGTGCTTCAGTTTGGCCAACCACAAACACAGTTTTATAACCACTACTTGATCTGTTAAGACTTTTGGCATATATAGTTATTAAAAAAAAATATAGGCTACAGACCAACTAGCCTACAACCCAAAATGTGACAATAACTAATCATTTTAAGCAGTATAATCAGCAAAACACAGACGTTTTGTTCAGTTTAATGGCATTGTTTGTTTACATTCTGTTCTCCAATATGGCCGACATGCATTAGAAAAAATATCAATATTATTTTTAATATGCTGTTAACTCCTTAGATTTACCATGGTTAAACTATAGTAATCTACTGTACCAATACTATGGTTAAATTGTGTTATACCTTGGTTGTATACAACAACAAAAAACAAACTACTGTTTAATTTGTGTTAAACATTGTTTGTTTAAAACAAAAACAACTTATTTTTGGCTTTATTTGTAGTAAAACTACTGTAAATGTTCATATGGATTGATATAGTATTTGTAAAACCACAGTTTTACAACAAATACAATGGTTAGCAATGAGCATAGCATTGACTTTTGGACAGTTCATAGATATATACACTAGATATTGCATACAAACCCTGAGCATGCGTTAATATCGCCGCCACATTTGTACAGTGCTCCCAGGACTAAAGTCATTCAACTGCACTAGTCAAGACTAAAGCCAATATGAAGAAGCTGGACTTAAGCGCTGTGTACGGGTGAAGTAATGAGCAAACAAAGAAAACAAAGCGTAAACACAGAACATTTCATTGATAAGATTTAGTTTTTTATGATTTTGTATGTTACGAACGTTTGTGCTCAACGAGTAACGTTACTGATGATAATACAGTGCACTGACCATAAGGAAAAGTAGCACAAACTCGCACTAAATACTCGGCTTATGCTAATTTTGTTGAATAAAATCCGCAAACAATGTAAACGAAATATGACAACAAGACGCTGCTAGAAACGTGTATTACTGTCGGCTAAGTGAAGTAACAACACAATCTCACGGCAATTCATAACTTTTTGATTTAGTGGCTAATTCGTATGAATTCGTACGATCTAATTCATACCATTAAGTACGATTTGCTCATCACCCAATGACGGTTGGGTTTAGGGGCAGGGTTCGGGGCCACGCCTCCTTTTTAAAATCGTACATTTTCGCACGACTCAACTCGTACAAATTCGTACGAATTAGCCACTAAACTGACAAAACGTAAAATACTTACGTTTCCTCGTGAGATCAGGCTGGAAGTAACGGCTAGTTTTTTAAGTAATTTATAAGAGTGCTTGAAAATATAACAGTGCCTGCGCCTCAGTCTGCATACTGTCCACCCTAAATTATTAAAGATTACAAGTGTATACCATTTAGATCAGAAAGGTGGATGTGCACATTGAGACGCAGGGATATCGATGGTTTACATGAGTCGTTCATAACGGAGATTCATTCACAAACGAATCGCTCCCTCTGTTAGAATGAGAAGTGAAAGCAGGAGAGGGGAGGGGGGGTGTTCAGGACACGGATTACATCAAATATAGCAGGGAGGGAGGATAATACATTTCCATGCACACAAACCAACGCAACCTCACGGCAATTCGTAACTTTTTGATTTAGTGGCTAATTCGTATGAATTCTAATTCGTACAATTTAGTATGATTTGCTCATCACCCAATGACGGTTGGGGTTAGGTGCCACGCCTCCTTTTTACAATCGTAAAATTTCATTCGACTGAACTCGTACGAATTAGCCACTAAACTGACAAAACGTAAAATAATTACGTTTCTACGTGAGATCAGGCTGCACAAACACACACTCTTTGTCGGCAATGCCCATGCAGTCACTCATCTATCAATGTAGAAAAGTGATGTAAAATTATAATTTTTGTAATTTATAATAATACTTGCATACTGACCGCCGGGAAAACTCCTAATCATAGATATATGTGTATATATCTATGGCTCCAGATGGCCAGTCCTCCACTGCACCTTGGTCCTGCATTCATTTCAAAGGAGCGCTACCCTGTACTAAAATGGCGGCTCTATTGACGCATTCCTTCCAATAGACAACAGCGTAGGCGACATCTAATGTGAATATCTATGTAGACATCTGTAGACAATGCTTTATTTGTGGTTCATTTCCACAATGCCAGACTGATCTTATACTAAAATACTTCAACTGAAAAGGCTTGCAGAACACAAAACAACAATGGCATCATGTTTTATTACAACTATAGGCTACATATTTAAAATGAACGCACTCCATGACCTTGACATTCCTGGTTGAGCAACATAGAAAGTCACTATACCTTCACAGGCCAAGTCCAGGATCGATGCGATATAATAGCGATATAAAGAACATATGTTTCAGTGTGACACCATTGGCTTTATTGGTTATACTTCATAAAACAACTTGATTTAAACTGGAAGGCGGAAAATGCGCTCATCTTCATAATAGGATCTGCAGGTTTTATGATGTCGCCCGTGTGTTCCTGCAAATGGAGATTCTTCGGTGATGTTTTTATGGCCGTGCTGTTGTCTTGTGGGATTCCTCGTGTGTCAGACTCTAATGTGAACGATCCTATTATTGCAGCACACTATGAGGACTGAGGGAAGGAAAATAAATGAGAGCACAAGAATCCATTAGTTGTAGTTTCAGCACATCTCATCTGAATGCAGACACACGTGCTCGGCGGATGGATGATGTCCACGCTGAAAACCTGCCTGCTTAAATTTGCACCTAACTGAGAATCAAGTTATTAGCCTGACAAAGTAGTGTTGTTGTCCAATTGCAATCTGCAAGTCAGGGCTGGAGGGGCGTCTGGGGAATCCCAGGTTTAGAAAGAAAGAAAGAAAGAAAGAAAGAAAAGCAATGAATGGAAAGCATCTCTGCGAAGGAGAATTCAACACATCACAGGCTGGAGCAACACTGCGCCCTGCTGGAACACACACTGATTTCACATTCAGGAATACACGTGAATATAAGCAGTGTTTTTCAGCCACTGATAAACTTCCTGTGTAAGATTAATGTGGCTATTTTTAATTATAAAAGTTTCCTTTTACAGCATCAATGTTGTAATGTAATTCAAATATAATCTGTTAAATAGACTTCAGCATTAATTTAGTTGTTCAAGTATAAAATGAGAAGAAACACTGTGGTAAAATAAATTTGGCTGACTGGAAATAAAGTCCATTTGCGAACAGAATACCCTACCCTGTAGCACAAACTACAACAGTAAGATTTATTTTTTTTGTTGTGTAAAATTGACAAGAAGATTAACATCATCTAAATTAATAATAACAACAATATTAATACATTGTTGAATTAAAAAATCTAAGTTGTTCAATGTAAAAATAACTAATTAATAACAATATATATATATATATATATATATATATATATATATATATATATATACAGTTGAAATCAGAATTATTCGCCCCCTTTTAATTATTTTTCTTATTTTTAATATTTCCCAAATTATGTTGAACAGAACAAGGAAATTTCCACAGTATGTCTGATAATATTTTTTCTCCTGGAGAAAGTCTTATTTGTTTTATTTCGGCTAGAATAAAAGCAGTTTTTAATTTTTTAAAAGCCATTTTAGGGACAAAATTATTAGCCCCTTTAACCTGCCTAGTTACCCTAATTAACCTAGTTAAGCCTTTAAATGTCACTTTAAGCTGTATGAAAGTGTCTTGAAGAATATCTAGTCTAGTATTATTTACTGTCATCATGACAAAGAGAAAATAAATCAGTTATTAGAGATGAGTTATTAAAACTATTATGATTAGAAATGTGTTGAAGAAATCTGCTCTCTGTTAAACAGAAATTGGAGAAAAAAATAAATAGGTGGGCTAATAATTCTGACTTCAACTGTATATATATATATATATTTATATATATTTATATATTTTTTGAACATATGGAGAAATAAAAATTTCAAGTCTCCTCAACTGAATATTTTACTTTCATTGAACAAACAGTTCCAAACATGCAGATGAATCATTTTAATGAGTAAATTCAACTCCGAGCTCAAAAATATGTCCACCTAACTTAAAATTTTAAACTGAGTTAACTATTTGTAAGTTGGATTTTTTACAGTGTAGCCGAAATAAAACAAATAAGACTTTCTCCAGAAGAACAAATATTATCAGACATACTGTGAAAATTTCCTTGCTCTGTTAAACATCATTTGGGAAATATTTAAAAACGGAAAAAAACTCAAAGGCTGGTGAATAATTCTGACTTCAGCTGTGAATATATATATATATATAGTCAGCTAGTTTCCCAAACAACAGCTCTCCAGTTCATTTAATTTAGCTTAATATACTAAATAAAGTAACACTGAAATAATAGTTAAAAAAGGAATTATAAAAATTAATAAATTAGCATTCTTTTAACTAACATTACAGTAACAAAATAAAATCAAAATAATAAACAACATGGCTTAAATCCCAAAGAAACAAACAAGATTTATTAAGATGTTTGATACTTTATTGAAACTAGTTTAATATCACATGGAAAAAGTCTGATTTCTCCATAAAAATAGTACTTCACAAATCCCTTTTGTTACTGCAGGAAATTCACAGTAATGCATTTATACCATTTACACTCTGGACCTGATGAAACAGCGGGACCCCTAACATCTTCAACACACACATTACACATATACTTGAAATGAAAACAAAGTCTAATGAGTTAAATAATTATAATTAACTATAATTAACACGTATGTTTAAACGTCATTTTACAGAGATCACTTACTCAAGCGATTTCTAAAAAATATAATATTTTTGAACTGAAAATATTTTTTCTGGAAGGGCATCCGCTGTGTAAAACATATGCTGGATAAGTTGGTGGTTCATTCCACTGTGGCGACCCTTGATTAACAAAGGGACTAAGCTGAAAATTAATCAATTTAAAAGACTGCTCACAAAAAACAATAACTAAATGAACATTTTAATAAGATTCCTACTGACTTTAGTTGGTTTAAATATCATATTCAATTCCCATGATTTGTATTTAAAATTCCCTGACATTTCCACTTTTTAAAGATTCTGGAATTGAGAAAACCGATAAAGACTAGAAGGGATACAGCTGCAGCCGGAAGTTAATGATAATTATTTATATTATTATAATAATATGGGGCGGCACGGTGACTCAGTGGTTATCACTGGGTGTGGGTTTCCTCCGGGTGCTCCGGTTTCCCCCACAGTCCAAACACATGTGCTATAGGGGAATTGAGGAACTAAACTGGCTGTAGTGTATGAGTGTGTGTGTGTTTGAATGAGTGTGTATGGGTGTTTCCCAGTACTGGGTTGTAGCTGGAAGGGCATCTGCTGCGTAAAACATATGCTGGAATAGTTGATGGTTCATTCCGCTGTGGCGACCCTTGATAAATAAGAGACTAGGCTGAAAGAAAATGAATGAATGGATGAATGAATGATAATACAAATAAAACAATAATTACTGTATTTATAATTTAGGGTTGGGGTAGGGGATAGATTAATACATTAAATTTAATATGCAATTTAATAAATAATATAAATAATTCTCAGTATAATTACAGTTTTTACATTACTGTAAGAGGTAGCTTTAGGATTGGGGTAGATGCTAATAAATGTTATGGGTGATTTAATAATTAATATAAATGATTGTCATTATAATTACTTTTTTAACATTACTGTTAGTGTTGGGGGCACGGTTAGCACTATTGCCGCACAGCAATATGGTCGCTGGTTCGAATTCCAGCTGGGTTAGTTGGTGTTTCTGTGTGGAGTTTGCATGTTCTCCCCATGTTAGCATGGGTTTCCTCTGGGTGCTTCTGTTTCCCCCACAGTCCAAATACAGAAATGACAGCTGGCCCAGCAACAACTGCACTGATGGTGGTCTACATGGTGTTGTCATATGTAGGGGTGGAGTACTGCGGTGACTGTGGGTTCTGCATGGCTCCAGTTGCTGCACCCAGTGCCGCCTGCTGCGCCGCCTGCTGAACGTGAGGGTTTTTCCAGGCTCCAGACACCCACTCCTCCTGCGCTTTACTCATGCTGGCGCCACTGCCACGGTAGAAGTTATGAACCTGTACACAATAATGTACGAAACAAATATTAGAGGCAGATTATTTCAATCGAGCGGAGAATATCAATGGGCCCTTTTCACATTTCCAGGTTTCTTAGTAGCAGAAGTTGCCATAGTTGGGCAAACTTAGAGTGCAGTGAATGGAAAGGCTGCTATATTCACTAATGTTTTATACGAGATATATATATATATATATATATATATATATATATATATATATATATATATATATATATATATATATATATACACTCACCGGCCACTTTATTAGGTACACCTGTCCAACTGCTTGTTAACGCAGTTAATCGGCCAATCTTATTGCAGCAATTTGCATGCATTCAGGCATGTAGACATGGTCAAGACGATCTGCTGCAGTTCAAAGCGAGCATCAGAATTGGGAAGAAAGGGGATTTAAGTGACTTTGAACGTGGCATGGTTGTTGGTGCCAGACGGGCTGCTCTGAGTATTTCAGAAACTGCTGATCTACTGGGATTTTCACGCACAACCATCTCTAGGGTTTACAGAGAATGGTCCGACAAAGAGGAAATATCCAGTGAGCGGCAGTTCTGTGGGCGCAAATGCCTTGTTGATGCCAGAGGTCAGAGGAGAATGGCCAGACTGGTTCCAGCTGATAGAAAGGCAACAGTAACTCAAATAAGCACTCGCTACAACCGAGGTCTGCAGAAGAGCATCTCTGAACACACAACACGTCCAACCTTGAGGCGGATCTTCTGATGGCTATTTCGTGGCTATCTATGCCACGAAGGGTGAAGGCAAAAGGGGTCCAACCCGGTACTAGTAAGGTGTACCTAATAAAGTGGCCGGTGAGTGTGTGTGTGTGTGTGTGTGTATATATATATATATATAACCTCAAATCAGTGTTTCAGGTTTAAGTTTGTCCCATTCTTCCTGCAAACAAGTCTTAAGGTGGGCAACAGTACGTGCGTTTCAAAATGCGCCACACATTCTCTATTGGAGACAAGTCAGGACTGCAGGCAGGCCAGTCCAGAACCTGTGTCCTCTTCCTCCGCAGCAGGACTCTGTAATGTGTGCAGAATGTGGTTTTGCGTTGTCTTGTTGAAATATGCAGGGCGTCCCTGGAAAAGAAGGCAGCATATTGTGCTCCAAACTCTCAATGTACTTTTCAGCATTAATGGAGCATCACAGAAGAGCAAGTTACCTTTGCCAAAGGCACTGACACTAGCCCATACCATGACAGAACTTGGCTTTTGGACTTAACAGTCTGGACGTGCCAAGATTTATAGGCTGTTTACTGCCATTTCTACTGGCTTTATATTGTCTCTTCAGGCACCGATACTATGGTAAATAATTTATTTACTCTCAGATCTAATTAACAAGCACTACATGCTCCAGCGCCAGATTTAATGACACTTCACCCACAGACACACACACACAGTCTTCTCTAGACTGCATCTCCTGGCACACAGACGACTGCACAGCAAATGAGGCTCACACACAGTCTGTCCCGCTGTAATAGATGTGTGTTTGTGCGTGCGCATGTAGAGCATAGTAATGTGTGTGTGAGTGCATGTGTGTGGAGCATAGATGCCTGTCCTGGTGTAATATGTACTGTAATATATGTGTGTGTGTGTGTGTGTGTGTGTGTGTCTGTGTGGAGCAGAGATCTCTGTCCTGCTGTAATATGTGCATGTGTGTGTATGTGTGGAGCAGAGATGTCAGACCCACTGTAATATGTACTGCAATGTGTGTGTGTGTGCGTGAGTGTGTACCTTCGTGAGTGCGAGGAAGGAGATGACAGCGACAGCAGTGAACATGAGTGTGGGGATCAACATGATGATGGAGGCAAAGATACTGGTGCCAAAGAAGGAGATGGTGCCCAACCAGCCGCTGGAACAGGACAGAGAACAGAACAACATGCAAAACAATTGCATGCATTACTCCAGCATCAACAGGCAGGGGTGTGTGTTAGGATACAGAATGCTGACATTTTATTTATGCATATTATGTGTACGCAGTTGCACTTAAAGGGTCTTACCAAACACCCCATCCTGGAATACCAATGGCCTGAATGATAGCGATGAAAAGTTGTGCCATGAAGACAAAGAAGAACGCCATGAAGTAGAACGAGCTGTCAGTCCTGAAACAGTTAATAACAGTATATTGTGCAAATAATTCAATAAACTAATAAATGGCTATTAAACTGCTATGCTAAATGTGTAATAATAATATTAAGAATTATTTAATAAAATTATTATATTATAAAATGTATTTTATTAACATTACTTAACATTTGCATTGTTTATTTGAATAATTAATCAACATATTAATAATGTACCCATAACATAAACGTATAATGAACCCCTAATTATTTTTATTAATATTATTATTGTTGTTGTTGTTGTTAAATACATTTCTAAAAAAACGAATGACCAACTATAATATAATATATACTATAATATAATAAATAAAAGCTTTATAAATGAGTAAGAACACTTGATAATAATAACAATAATAATGACTTTTTCTTATTTAAAATCTTTGTAAATTGCTAATAATAAGCTATTATAAATAGTAATAATAATAATAATTTAATATCACATTTTTTAACAATTATATTTAACATTTTTTTTATTTAAAAAGTAATTAATTATTTTAGATTAATTATCTTATTAATTAATTATCAAATATTAATATTATTATCAATATTAAATATTTTTATATTCTTATTAATATTAAATACAGGGTTCATACTATAGGTGGGCATAGATTCATTTTTTTAATCTAGATTAATCTAGATTAAAATGGCTCATTTGAATTCTGCCGAAGGCATTTAGAATATGTGTGCTGCCCAAATAATAAGTCTTTGAGAACGGGTTTCTCAAGCCAGGTGGCGCATTAGACCAGGGGCTCATCTCCTGTTTCCAAAATGCATCACAAACTGCTTGAGAAACTGTTCTACTATGATAATTGGTGATGAAAATAAATGATGTTCAATAAGATGTACTTGTGTTTACTCACTCTTTATTCTGTTAATCATGAATGTTGAGCTGTAGGCCTACATAAGCTCGAAACAGCCATTTCATACTTGCTTTTGATGTACGTACATACAGAAAATGCTGCTTCACAAAGGCAAGTTCACAGAGCCCTGACGGTGTGTCAAACATTGAGTATGTTTACATGGGCAACAATACTTTAATACGATTTTAATATGATTAAAACAATACTCTGATTAAGAGTCACCATGTAAACAGTGATTTTAGATTACCTTAATGCGACTAAAGTCATAACTGAACTAAACAGAAATGGAATTGAGACGTGGAGTATGCAGATATTAGTGGCATTACTGACAAACTATTACTGTCATGTAGGACTTTTTGCCATATTTTCTGACAAGATCCACACAGGCGGCTGTCAGTAAAGGACCGCACAGACACACAGACGCACACACACAAACACACACACACACATCGCGAAATGCGGAAGTTTTTTTTCTTCTCATTTGGTGTGCGTTATTAAATTCCATGACACTCTCACCTGTCCTTACTCATTTATTTGCGTCTAATACCCCAGTTTGTCACGAAGGCATGAATTAAATGTTGGTGAGTTAAAGTGAAACTGCTCAACTGCAGTTAGAGTCAGGCATCCTGCTGATTTGATTCAGAAGGGCACTTCTTTCCCAGACGGCTCACCGGTCAGGTATACATCCGCGCTAAACTATCAAGGTGAAAGTCATCATAGCTTGCGTAGAAAAGACCCAGCTCCCACCCAACTTTGAGAATAGATTAACGGCGATATTTTCTTTATCGCGCGATAAGAGTCTCGCGTTAACACCGATAACAGCCCACCACTAGTTCATACACATTTTTACTACTAAAATTTTTTCATGACTTTTCCAGGACTTTCAAGCAAATTGTCATGACCTAATGTTTCATGTAATGTCTACGTATACATGTTAAATAATAAGAACAATTATGCATGTTCAAAGTTATTACAGCATATCATAAAACATGCAACATTTAGTTTAAATGAATCTTTATATCTATGTAAAATTTATTTAGATCATGTTCACACAGCACTAATAATGTGAGAGCATGTGTTTGACCATTGACAGAAAAGAAGTGAAGACATCTAACCTATATTTAAGTATACAGATGTTTGATAAACTAATTTCCATGACATTTCCTAAACTTTTCCAGGCCTGGAAAATGCCATGTCAAAATTCTATGACTTTTCCAGGTTTTCCATGACCGTATGAACACTGTAAATATTCATATTAATTATCCAATATTACTGGATGTTAATAAATATAAACAATAATAAATAAAACAAACAAAAATTATGATAAATATATGCAAATATAGAAAAATATAATGTCTGTCCAGTTCTATAATCTGATGATAAACTCACTTGAAGGCATTGTAAATGGGCCGGAACCAGCACACATAAGAGCAGGGTGTGAAGAGAATCACCCAAATCATCGACATGCCGAAGTTCGTGACTCCACCGCCACCAAACATCCACGCCATACAGCCGAAGAAATTCACCAGCAGGGTCACGCCGTACACTGAAATCATGAGCACACGTCTGTTACTTTTATACACACATAAAAATGGGTTTCACAGCGAGAGATGAGGACAGCGGAAATCTTTCTGTTTTCTGCAATGTGTCTGTTCAGAGAGAGAGAAATGACTGATCGGTGTTTGCTGTCTGTCAACAAACAGTAAATGCTTTAACTGTGCAGAGCGATAAATCAGGGTGACAGGAGAAGGGTTAGACATTATAAAGACATGCAATCAAAAAATTAATAAATGATTGGATGAATGAATTAATAAATAAATAGACAAATAAGTTAACTATATAAATGATTGAAAGAACAAGCAAACAAACACATATATTAATATATAAATAATTATTTTTTGGTTCCAAGCCATGCTAAATATTTTCAATATTTAAAAAAAAATTATAAAAAATAAATAAATGTATAAATGAATAATTATAAATAAATAAATGTATAAATTAAGGAATAAATAAATATAAATAAATAAATAAATAAATATGCCATGAAAAATAACCTAAATAATTTTTTTTTTTTACAAAATAATATCAACAAAATAAAAATAAACAAGTAAAATAAATACATCATGCAATCTAAATACATTTATTTCATTAAAAATCACACGAAAGCATGCCTTTCCACTCAAAAGCAAATCTAAATACCTTTGGAAGGATCAGCTGCAGGTAGTATCTACAGCAAAAGATGACAATAATTTAATAAAATTAATGTATTATTATTTTTTGCTTTCAGTTTATATATAACCTAATGATAAATATGATAACATTCCTCCAAAATGTTCTCCTCGTGTTGGCGTGGGTTTCCTCTGGCTGCTCCGGTTTCCCCCACAGTCCAAACACATGCGCTATAGGGGAATTGATTAACTAAATTGGCAGTAGTGTATGAGTGTGTGTGTGTGTGAATGAGTGTGTATGGGCGTTTGTTGTGACTGGTTGGGCATCGCTGTATAAAACATATGCTGGATTAGTTGGCGGTTCATTCCTCTGTGGCGACCTCTGATAAATAAGGGACTAAGCCAAAGGAAAATGAATGAATATTTAACCTTCCAGCATTTGCTTTATGTTACCACAAGGAGGCAGAGTTTCTATAAATTATATCAAATGTTGCAAATGCTGTATACAGCTGTGTAAAGTAAACTTTGTAGAAAAATCTTTAAAAAGCATTTATTTGTATTATTTTTATTATCAAATTGTATAATTGGGAACATTAAAATGCACTATTAAAGATAACGGGATCAGGTGGTACAGCAACAAATGCCAATAATTAATTTAAAATATGCTTTGTTTCAGTGTTTTGTGCCTATAATATTTTAAACAATCCTTAATGGCCCCTTGAAACTAAATCTGCATATTCATTTGATTAATATAGTAAACAAATGTGGTGAATAATCAATTATGAATCACCACTAATGTTAATGTACACGCCATAATTTTAATGTTATATTAAATATACGTATAAAAATATTATGCTATTATTATATATTCAATTCAATTCATGTGTATTTCTATAGCGCTTTTACAATGTAGATGGTGTCAAAGCAGCTTAACAAAGAAGTTCTAGTAAATTGAAGCTGTGTCAGTCCAGTTTTCAGAGTTGAAGTTCAGTTCAGTTCAGTGTGGGTCAATGTTCATTCATTCATACATTCATTCATTCATTCATTTTCTTTTCAGCTTAGTCCCTTTATTAATCCGGGGTCGCCACAGCGGAATGAACCACCAACTTATCCAGCACATATTTTACGCAGCGGATGTCCTTCCAGCCGCAACCCGTCTCTGGGAAACATCCACACACACTCATTCACACTCATACACTACGGACAATTTAGCTTACCCAATTCACCTGTACCACATGTCTTTGGACTGGAGCACCCGGAGGAAACCCACACGAACGCAGGGAGAACATGCAAACTTCACACAGAAACGCCAACTGACCCAGCCGAGGCTCGAATCAGCGACCTTCTTGCTCTGAGGCGACAGCACTACCTACTGCGCCGCCTGGGTCAATATTCACTGGTGAAACTCCAAACACTGAAGAGCAAATCCATCCATGCGCAGCTCCACAAGACCCCAACCATGCAAGAAAGTGGCGACAGCGGAGGAACAATATACAAGTGCTGTTTAACAGAGAAAAGAGTTCTAATAACTAATTTCTTTCTCTTTACCATGATATATGCATGTGTGTGTATATATATATTAGGGGTGTCAAAATTAATCGTTTCTTCGGTGCACCGCGATGCAGACGCAGACAATTCGGTATCGGTTCAGTAATAATCATAACCGGTTATTATGTACTGACGTCATTTATCTCACATGCGCTATGTCGCCGTAGCTTACTATGGCGAGGAAGGCGAGCGCGAGTAGGCTATTTACACCGCTCTAACTACGAAAAACTCAGAAACTGTGCACAATTTCACTGTGTGTGTGTTTGCTGAACACTGTTTCACTGACACTTACAGCAAAAGCCCCTATTTCACGGCGATTAAGAGAATGAAAGTAAACTCCATTTCTCTCTCACTGTGGCCCATGAGTGCATCTGTGAAGAGCACCAGCGTGTAAGAGCCAATCGCAGCCCTTTCTGTTGAGCGCGTGACCAATCAAAGGGGTGTAAGAAAGATCTTGGTAGTTGGTAGACAAGGCTCAGAAAGCGAGCGGGATATTTATATTTGTTTATTTGCTATAAATGCTCGTGTTGCTTAAAGGTACAGTTTATATATCTGAAGATAGAGGTAAAGTTGGTTTTATATTGGGATATTCAGACATTCTCCTTAATAATATAATTTCAGAAAAGTATTATTTGCAAATTCTAAATAGGGAAATCATATTAGCAGATAATGACTATCAAAGTACAACATTGTTAACAGTCAATTAGATAGTGTTAATGTTGTTTGTTACTTGTATGCTAATTCCAATCGAATATTCAAAGTAACATGATAAACAATATAGAGACTTCTAAATGAACGAATGTGTGAATATAAAACCAACTTTACCTTTATTCTGACTGTTGGTATTAAAGGACAAAATTGTTTTACAAATAGTATATAAATATATTTATACATTTTAATACAAGAATTGCTGTGCTGTGAAGAAAATATAAAACTGTGTATGGAAAGAATCATCAATGCACCGTGATGCACCGAGATATCCAATTGAACCTTATCGATGGCATGATAATCGTAACCGAACCGAACCGTGAGACCAGTGTAGGTTCACACCTCTAATATATAAATATATATATAATACTGTGAAAATGTCTGTGCTGTCTGAAAATATAAAAAAGAATTATTACACTTTTACAGGAGGGCGAATAATTTTGCAAAACAATGCATAACTAATGTCAGCAGAGTCTTTACACTTACATGTATTTGTTTATTCATGACCAAAGCTACTTCCAGTGAGGATAAAACAATCTTTTAAAATCAACAGATAGTAGCTGTATATAAATGCTATGACATGTCTAAGTTTTATTTATTAAATTTTATATATAATTATTATTTATTTATTATTTTAGGGGCGAAACGGTGACTCAGTGGTTAGCACTGTCGCCTCACAGCAAGAAGGTCGCTGGTTCGAGTCTCGGCGTTGGCTCAGTTGGCGTTTCTGTGTGGAGTTTGCATGTTGGCGTGGGTTTCCTCAGGGTGCTCCCCCACAGTCCAAACACATGCGCTATAGGGGAACTGATCAACTAAACTGGCCGTAGTGTATGAGTGTGTGTGTGAATGAGTTTGTATGGATGTTTCCCAGTACTGCTTACAGCTGGAAGGGCATCCGCTGTGTAAAACATATGCTGGATAAGTTGGCGGTTCATTCCACTGTGGGGACTTCTGATAAATAAAGGGGCTAAGCCGAAGGAAAATGAATGAATGAATGAATGAATGTATAATTTCAGCACATGTGAAACAGACCTTTCTTTTTCTTAAATTATACTTTTCAACAAATGCAAAGCACATGAGGCAGGTCTGACAATAAACATGAGAAAACAAAACAAAATAAAAGCACAAACTGGTATTAAATGTATCTGAGGTGTTGGTGTGTGCTTGCTATGGGTATTAGACACACTCTAAATTGTGTGTATATGTATTGAAATAAACCTGAATGTTATTTATAGGCTGATTTCATGTGTGCGTGTGTGTGTGTGTTTTAGACTCACAGATCCACAGGTAGTAGAATCTCTTGCACAATGTGCGGTGCTGATCAGGAATCTCCTCAAAGTCCTGGTGGAAACACGGCTTCAGAGGAATGAAGCCCGGCAGAGGTGGAAAGTTGTTTTCTGCAGGACAAACACACACACACACAGCGATGCACCGGCATTCAATAAGGCTTTTTATTATGTGATATTCATGTAATTATTAAATCAGTGCTTTAATTAACTTCCTTACCAGCCATTGGGAAACTGCTGACGGCGAACTGTTCTTAAGAGCTTTCAATCTACAAGAGAAACACATATTTAGGTCAGAAAACGGGATCTGGATCAGATCAAATGTGCAAAAGTGATTTTATATGCACAAAAAGCATGTTAGATGCACGTAAAGTATCTACACTGTGAAAAATGACTAGGTTGCTTGACATTATTAGATGAAATCAAACTATTATTAGTCATTTTAACTGTAAATGATATTAAACTGGCTTAAGATAGCTTGTTTACTTACAAAATTAAGTAAATAATTTGAATTAAGCACTTTATGTACAGTACTTTACATTCATAAAAAGTATAATAAAAATGACTAATAAATAAGTGTGAGTAACTAGTTTAATAAGTTATGGATAACATAAAAACATATGATGTCATGATTTATTGATCATAAGTTTTTTTAAATATAATTCATTCATTCATTTTCTTTTTGGCTTAATCCCTTTATTAATCTGTGGTCGCCACAGCGGAATGAACCGCCAACTTATCCAGCATATGTTTTACGCAGCGTCAAGTTGAAACCTGATTGTTTAGATTAGGTAACATGACTCATTTGTTGTTGTGTCTTTTTGCCATGCCATTTTTTACAGTGTATATACACTCACCGGCCACTTTATTAGGTACACCTTACTAGTACCGGGTTGGACCCCCTTTTGCCTTCAGAACTGCCTTAATCATTCGTAGCATAGATTCAACAAGGTACTGGAAATATTCCTCAGAGATTTTGCTCCATTTTGACATGATAGCATCACACAGTTGCTGCAGATTTGTCAGCTGCACATCCATGATGCCAATCTCCCATTCCACCACATCCCAAAGGCGCTCTATTGGATTGAGCTCTGGTGACTGTGGAGGTCATTTGAGTACAGTGAACTCATTGTCATGTTCTAGAATCCAGTCTGAGATGATTGCCGCTTTATGACATGTTGTGTTATCCTGCTGGAAGTAGCCATCAGAAGATGGAGACACTGTGGTCATAAAGGGATGGACATGGTCAGCAACAATACTCAGGTAGGCTGTGGCGTTGACACCATGCTCAATTGGTACTAATGGGCGTGTTGTTGGGGCAAAATTCTGACCCCACTATCCAAATGTGGCAGCAGAAATGGAAACTCATCAGACCAGGCAACGTTTCTCCAATCATCTATTGTCCAGTTTTGGTGAGCCTGTGTGAATTGTAGCCTCAGTTTCCTGTTCTTAGCTGACAGGAGCGGCACCCGGTGTGGTCTTCTGCTGCTGTAGCTCATCCGCCTCAAGGTTGGACGTGTTGTGTGTTCAGAGATGCTCTTCTGAAGACCTCGGTTGTAACGAGTGCTTATTTGAGTTACTGTTGCCTTTTTATCAGCTGGAACCAGTCTGGCCATTCTCCTCTGACCTCTGGCATCAACAAGGCATTTGCGCCCACAGAACTGCCGCTCACTGGATATTTCCTCTTTGTCAGACCATTCTTTGTAAACCCTAGAGATGGTTGTGCGTGAAAATCCCAGTAGATCAGCAGTTTCTGAAATACTCAGAGCAGCCCGTCTGGCACCAACAACCATGCCACGTTTAAAGTCACTTAAATCCCCTTTCTTCCCCATTCTGATGCTCGCTTTGAACTGCAGCAGATCCTCTTGACCATGTCTACATGCCTACATGCATTGAGCTGCTGCCATGTGATTGGCTGATAAGAAATTTGCGTTAACGAGCAGTTGGACAGGTGTACCTAATAAAGTGGCCGATGAGTGTATATCGCAATAGCTGTGCTTATGACAATATATCAAGAAATAAGTGACCATACAAAATTTGAGTTTACACCTCAAGCTGTTGTATGTGAAAGTGTGTTTGTCAGGTGTTTGTCCTCCTCAAACTGCTCCTGTGTGTAGCACTAGTTTCTTCCACATCTCCTCCAAAGCCTTCTGTTTTGTTCTGATGTGATGTTTGACTGTTGTAGCTGTGAAATAACTTTAATCATTGAGCGTAGTGATATAGAGCTGCAATGCACTCCAAACCTGCCGGAACTACTTTAGCTGTGCGTTTGAAAATAACGCCTCACCAATCACAATCAATCATTCAACAGCCTTGTAACATAAACACTAAACATAAGGTCACATTCTGAGCATTTATTACCCAGAAAATAAAGATATACAGCAACTATTCTAAGTTTAGTTTTATTTTGTTAGTGTTTAAACCCGTTTTTAATGTTTTAAGTGCTGAAAGTCTCTGTGTTAAGAGGTCTAGATTAAAGGGATCACAGATATACGCGTGTTTTCTATAGTGACACATAAACAAACACGGATATCAACATATCTCAGTGTTCATTGTTCATAAACCGTCATTTTTTTGTGCTAGTTTCTCGGTTTTCTCGTTTATTCCTCCGTCATGTCAGCTGAAGTTAAGCCTGAGCTGCATTAACACAGTGAATGAGAGGACAGTAATCGCCTTACCTTCTGCACACACACCGCCAGCACTACAATGACATGACTTTACACTGCCAATACACTAAATAAACACTAAAGCAAGCGGAGATGCTCGATTATTAACGCTGTTTCTTTCTTCAAGACTCCTGCGATCTTCATTGAGTGATAGTAAACATTCCCCGCATTCCCAGACTGCGCTTAAGGAGTTTAGCCAATAGAATTGCAGAATTATGTACTAGATACGCCTTCTGCCGTCTTGTGGCCAATCAGCGGGCAGGAATGCGGTTGCTCTCCGATGTGCTGAAGCTGTTTGGTGGACGTGTTAAAGACTGAGACCTTTGACCTCCAGACTGGCCTGATTATGTGTGGTTAATTATAGATAATTAAAGAAAAATGCATTCTGATATTAACGAATGGAGATTTTAAATACCCTAAAATAACGTAAGGGAGAAATAAAATGTTAAACAAAATGAATCTTAGTGAAAGACGTGCCTTCTGATATGCAAAGAAATTAAATATATGCATATAAATAATTATGTCATAAAGTCTTTCACTAAGATTAATTTAGCACTATTGTTTGAGTGCAATTTTTTTCTATTTATTTATTTATTTATTTATTTATTTAATGCAATTGTTTTATTTTAAAAAGCTAACAATATCTACTTAAAACATACAGTATATGTTTTAATCCAAAAATGATGTATAATTTTTTTATGAAATAAAATAGTGATACAGCAGTTTTTTAAAAAAAATATATGCTTTAAGTGTGTTTTAGTAGCTTGCTTCAAAATACACACTAAAAATAAAACAATTGCACCTACAAATAATATAAATAATTTGCACTTAAGCAATGGTGCAAAATACTAGTTCATTTATTTCCTTAAAATTGCAAAAACAAAACTGCTTTACTGTTTATTAAAACTAGAACAACAACAAGTCTGCAATAAATAAAATATGTATATATTTTTAAATCGAACAACATTCAGATATGCAAAGAAATTAAATATATGCATACAAAAAATTACGTCATAAAGAAACATTCAGATGTGACATTTTAATGACAAGGCAATTTTTGTTTAGATGGTAAAATGGAATAAAAAGGAATAATACTATATATATTTTTATTTACTTTACTTTAAAAACTTGTTTATCAAATAATACACATAGACCATTTCAATGAGGTGATGTTATTGGCCCATGAACATTTCCTGCCTGTTGTCAAACTATTTCATAACTGTAACAAGAGGCGACTCCATCATAATTTAATGTTAAAACAGCTCTCATAACATTATTTATCAACATGTGGACGTTTCAGGATTTTCGGAAGCTATGTAAATTAAAAATGTGAAACAGGAAATACGTTAGGATCATTGTTATTGTTTACATCCCTCAAAATGGTCTATATTAGAATTATGTAGGATCTTAATTTATTTTTGAATAAATAAATGCATAGAAAATATACAATAAACACAAACAGACACCTTAAGTGTTAATAATCGAATGTAGCAAGACAAATATATAGAAACTATACATATTTATATATATATATATATATATATATATATATATATATATATATATATATATATATATATATATATATATATATATATATATATATATATATATATGCTGTAAATATGTGTTGTTGTAAAACTGTAACCTTTGGATTATTTAAATTAAAAAGGGGAAAAACCTTGCTGTATTTGCATTGTTTTACCACTAAGGGGCAGAGTTTCTATAAATTATCTCATAGCAGCAGCAAATGCTGTATATGTACACTGAAAAAGATGATGTTTGCAAAATTGTTGCAAGCATCAAACAAACAAATTAAATGTAGTAATATTCAACTTAATCTGTTCGTTTAAATTCAGCCCAAATAAATTGTTTACCACCACTTGACTTAAAAAAAGTCAATCAAAGGAATCATCTCTGAATATTTTTTTTAATTTTAGTTTATATAAATTTAAAGAGTATTTAAAACACATTCATCAAATTACTATATGTACATGATCGGAAAACATTAAAACTCACAACTAAAATAACGATCTATCTATCTATCTATCTATCTATCTATCTATCTATCTATCTATCTATCTATCTATCTATCTATCTATCTATCTATCTATCTATCTATCTATCTATCTATCTATCTATCTATCTATCTATCTATCTATCTATCTAGTTATTTTGGGGACATATTATCTGATGAACTGCATGCAACTAGAGAAGAAAGAGCGTGGAGATTAGCGTGTGTGTATGTGTGTGTGTGTGTGTGTGTGTGTGTGTGTTGTGTGTGTGTGTGTGTGTGTGTGGTGTGTGTGTGTGTGTGTGTGTGTTGTGTGTGTGTGTGTGTGTGTGTGTGTGTGTGTGGTGTGTGTGTGTGTGTGTGTGTGCGCGTGTTCAGTCATAATCTGTCTCTCAGAGCATCATCCTCATCATCATCTCGTGTCATTCAGATGAGAGATTCAGAGAGCGCGGATCTCTCAGGATGCCTCTGTTTCTGCTCGGACAGCGAGGGTAAATAAACAGTTTCAGTTCTGCTGAATAACCGGCCGTCGTGGGAAAGTTTAATACCATGATATACAAGATGATGCGAGGATACAGACCGGTGAGTTTAAGTTTTAGTCGCGTGTTTTTCCTTTCTGGAGAATGAATCTATTTTATTCGACTTGTTTAGTTGTGCTCACAAACATGCAAACGCACACTGTGAAAAAGATTTAAAGGATTCACAAGTGTTTTCTGTTTATTTATGGTGGTGAATTGCATTATGGGATGTTGACTTCGGCTCTGTTTACTTTTTAATGCTGTAAATTAAACTCTGCAGTTTAACAAAGTCACTTTTAATGACATTTAATCGTGTGAAATAAAATAATGCATAAGAAATAATATCAAGGGCTGCAGAAGGTTGGTTTGAGTCTCGACTGAGTCAGTTGGCATTTCTGTGTGGAGTTTGCATGTTCTCTCCGTGTTGGTGTGGGTTTCCTCCGGGTGCTCCGGTTTCCCCCACAGTCCAAACACATGCGCTATAGGGCAATTGATGAAATTGGCGAGTGTGGATGAGTGTGTATGGATGTTTCCCAGTGTTGGGTTGCAGGTGGAAAGGCATCCGCTGTGTAAAATATATGCTGGATAAGTTGGCGGTTCATTCCACTGTTGGGACCCCTGATGAATAAAGGGACTAAGCCGAAAAGAAAATTAATGATTGAATGAAATAGTTTTTCTCAGTCGCTTTGGTGCTTTTCTCACAAAACTATTTACATTTGCACAACAGTTAATGCATTTCTCAAAACAATTAGTACAAACTGCAAAACCTAGTGGATAACCTGCAAAAGCGAGTCACTTGCTCAAAATGGAGAGCTCATTCCTCAAAAGCAGGTATTGATGTCAATGAACGTGTCAGTGTCATCAAGATGAGAAGTCCTGACACCATTGTTTATGAACGAGATAGTCAGATGGCTTTGTCATGTTTTCATTATGACACTTTACTCTGTACATTTTTCCGATGCAATAAAGTCAGATTTTGGTGACACGTCCTGAAAATGCTTAAGACAGCACTATATACTATTAGCACAGCCATTTGAAAACTACAGTAAAGTTAGACATCACTGCATTTATATCTGTGTACAAGACACTGAATATGTGTGTTTCACATGTTTACTGCATTTGCTCTTCACAATTCTAATTTATTCACAGCATTGTGCAAAAGAATAAATACACCCTTATTTAAATCAAACATAAACTTCCTTTGGGTAGAGCTGTGCACATCTGTACAACAATACTGCAGGACATATTGAAACTGAACCTACGACATACACAGCTCTGTAAATCAGTCATCAAATTGTTCAATTTAGGAGACATTTTCAGAAAAAAAAGATTTAACATTTTTAAAATAAAATTAGCTTGACAGATTTTGACAACTAGTTGAACATGTGTGTATGTGATGACTCCAGTAATGAAATGAGGACTATTAGTTTAATATGGAATGACTATTCAGCATCCACAAGTTTAGTTCATTTTGACTGACATGACATAAGCAAATAATAATGTTACAAACACCAGAGAGTTGTATGAAAGCAATTGATGCATGTCCAAAAGCTTTCGCAATTTGTTGAAAGGAATGAGAAACTGCTACTTTGATGTGCTCAAATGACTAATTGTTTTGAGAAATGCATTAACTGTTGTGCAAATGTAAATAGTGTTGTGAGAAATGCACCAAAGCCACTGAGAAAAACTGTAAGAGCTCAACTAAGAAATATTTGTTTTGACCAATGTAAAGTTTTGAGGTTATTCACAAAAGCCAGTGCATGCGTATTAAACAGAAACACAATATGCTTTGTACTTTCATGGACTTAAAAATATTGTTTAAGGCAAATTATTTCTTTTTTATTGGCTCAAATGATCAAATTTAGATGTGAATCCATTACCCTATTTTTTTTTTTATTGGATGAATGTGGTGTACTAAAAAGCGAGTGGTGTGTTTACACTCTTAAACATAATAGTGCCAGGAAGAACTAAAATGGCTTTACACAGTGATGTAACAGAAGTTTTTTTGGTTTAACAAAGAACCATATTGTATTATATGATGATCTAAAGGCGCATTATTTTCTACTGTGAAGAACATTTTGTGGATTAAAATGTTTGTTAGCGGTTCTTTGTAGAATAATCCGCACCAGTAATGAACCTTTATTTTTAGGAGTATACTATTTTCAAGTTTTGTCATGTCATTGTCAAACTGTCATTACTTAATATTGTTAAATTCAAATAACACTGCATCTTATCAGCAACATCTCATTAATGAACAAACCATCTAATAAAACGCAAAGCATTCGATACAGTTTTAAAGTTTTTAAGCTTTAAAGTTTAATATTCTGTTTGAGTAAATGTTCGCATTCGTAAAGGGAAAACGTGACTAATGTTTATTTATTTATTTATTTTAACACTGTATTTATTGATTTTAGTAGCTTTAACACGTACTACAGAAATCAAACCTACAAACTTACGAAACAAATAAATAAATAAAAAATAAAAATAGAAAAAACAAACAAAAATAGAAATAATAGTAATAATAAAATGGGATTAATTGTTGATGCTGCAGTGGTTTTGTTTTTAGGCGACAGATATGTTTATCAAGAAGAAAACATAAAGCACTAATAATAATATAACCCTTTTTAGATGTAGGATATATACATTTTAGATATAAGATATATACATATAATGTATTCAGGGGTATTATTTTACATGAAATGTGCTTCTGAACACAAAAGGTTATTAAAACACTTGCAGAATCCATCCGTCCGTCCGTCCGTCCGTCCGTCAATCCATCCATCCATCCATCCATCCATCCATCCATCCATCCATCCATCCATCCATCCATCCATCCATCCATCCATCCATCCATCCATCCATCCATCCATCCATCCATCCATCCATCCATCCATCCATCCATCTATCTATCTATCTATCTATCTATCTATCTATCTATCTCTCGCTATATAATCTGTATGGCCGAAGATAAAAAAAAAAGAAAGAGCAGAAGGATGACTTAAACACACTAAAACACACACTGCAGTTTCAATTTGGCTTTTGTTTATTTTATTTAAACCATGGCTCTGAGGATTAGCTTTACCTCAGGAGACCCCAGTGTTTCAGACACAACACAAGTGATGTGTGTGTGTGCGTGTGTGTTGTATGCTTGATTATAGCAATACCATTACATTTTGTGGGGGCTTTTTTTTTGGTCACCATGAGGAACAAAGCTCATAAATCACACAGAATGAAGTATTTAAAATAATAATAATAATAATAAAATAAAAATACACTCACCGGCCACTTTATTAGGTACGCCTTACTAATACCGGGTTGGACCCCCTTTTGCCTTCAGAACTGCCTTAATCCTTCGTGGCATAGATTCAACAAGGTGCTGGAAATATTCCTCAGAGATTTTGCTCCATATTGTCATGATAGCATCACACAGTTGCTGCAGATTTGTCGGCTGCACATCCATGATGCCAATCTCCCGTTCCACCACATCCCAAAGGTGCTCTATTGGATTGAGCTCTGCTGACTGTGGAGGCCATTTGAGTACAGTGAACTCATTGTCATGTTCAAGAAACCAGTCTGAGATGATTGGCGCTTTATGATATGGTGCGTTATCCTGCTGGAAGTAGCCATCAGAAGATGGAGACACTGTGGTCATAAAGGGATGGACATGGTCAGCAACAATACTCAGGTAGGCTGTGGTGTTGACACCATGCTCAATCCAGTCTGGCCATTCTCCTCTGACCTCTGGCATCAACAAGGCATTTGCGCCCACAGAACTGCCGCTCACTGGATATTTTCTCTTTTTCTGACCATTCTCTGTAAATCTAGAGATGGTTGTGCATGAAAATCCCAGTAGATCAGCAGTTTCTGAAATACTTAAATCCTCTTTCTTCCCCATTCTGATGCTCGCTTTAAACTGCTGCAGATCTTCTTGATCATGTCTACATGCCTAAATGCATTGAATTGCTGCCATGTGATTGGCTGATTAGAAATTTGTGTCAACGAGCAGTTGAACAGGTGTACCTAATAAAGTGGCCGGTGTGATGTATATTACAAGCACATTGCAGATGTCCTAAATTTTTTAAAAGGCTTCAGAGTTTTTTGTGACGTAAAAATACACACATTTAGTTTCCGGTCAGGTGTATAGTGTTGGGGTTTGTACCACATAAAGGTTTGTGCAATATAAAACCAATGTAAAGCTCTCAGTTTCAGTGTGTGTGTGTGTGTGTGTGTGTGTGTGTGTGTGTGTGTGTGTGTGTGTGTGTGTGTGTGATGTGTGTGTGTGGTGTTTTCCTCAGACGCCCGTCTCCAACTCCACCCTGTCGTTCTGTGGTTCTGATAATGCCTCAGCCTATAAGGTGGATAACGGTCTGCTGAATAACGGATGCTTTCTGGACGCTCTCGATGTGGTTCCTCATGTTTTCCTGCTCTTCAGCACCTTCCCCATCCTCTTCATCGGTGAGAGAAGCTGGTTTATTACAATGGAGCTCATGGCTTTAAAGCCACAGTTAGATGCATTCTAATGGGGACTCCAACACAATAACAGGACGCTTAAATATATATATATATATATTGCTCTTTAAAGCATTGCGCGTCTTTCACATTCACAAGCATCTATTCTACACCCTGTATGAAATTTCATATTTATAAATCACATTAAGAGCACTTTATAAAGTTTTACACATTTTTTGTGTCATGTGTTATTATGTTTTGTGGTATACAGTAGTGTTGTGTGTAATTGTGTTGTGTGTAATTGTGTTGTGTAGGCTGGGGCAGTCAGAGCTCTAAGGTGCACATCCACCACAGCACATGGCTTCATTTCCCGGGTCATAACGTGCGCTGGCTGCTGACCGCCATCCTGCTGTTCCTGCTGGTGTGTGAGATCGCGGAGGGAATCGTCTCTGACGGGTCAGAAACACTACACATTATTCATATAATTATATATTATCTGTCCATTACATATTATCTAAAATATTCCTCATTTAATTGAATAATTTTAAAGTAGAAGACTAGTATTTTTTGTAAACCTGCTCACATAATGTTTATCTGCAACTTCCAATATATATATATATATAAATATAAATTATAATATATATATATATATATATCATTTTTCAACATATTTCTAAATATAATAAATTTATTAACTAATATCTAACAACTAATTTCTTTGCCATGATTTTCAAGATACTTGTATTGAGCTAAAAGTGACATTTAAAACCGTGACGCCCACATTTAAAGGCTTAATTAGGGTAAAGTTAGGGTAATTAGGCAAGTCATTGTATAACAGTGGTTTGTTCTGGAGACAATCCAAAACTAATATTGCTTAAGGGGGATAATAATATTGACCTTAAAATGGGTTTAAAACCATTAAAAACTGCTTTTATTCTAGCCAAAATAAAACAAATAAAACTTTCTTCAGAAGAAAAAATATTATAGGAAATACTGTGAAAAAATCCTGAATCTGTTCAACATCATTTGGGAAATATTTGAAAAAGCAGTTGTGTATTATCTCCTAACTGCACTGTTTTGTTCCTCAGGTTTAATCAGTCTCGTCATCTTCACCTCTACATGCCAGCTGGTCTGGCTATACTGGCCGCCATCACATCCATCATCTACTACCACAACATCGAGACCTCCAACTTCCCAAAGCTGCTCATAGGTACAAACACACAACTGAGTGCAGGATTTCACTCTGCAGATGGAGAAACGTTACTGCTCTAGCAAACAACTCACTAATTCAAATGAGCCATTTAGAGTGAATCTCTGGCAAACAACTCACTGATTAAAATCTTCCATTCAGAGTGAGTCTCCAGTAAACAACTCACTGATTCAAATGATCCATTCAGAGTGAGTCTCCAGTAAACAACTCACTAGGTGCGTTCGACTTCATGCAGCGCTGCGCAGATCGATCGAAATCTGTCTTAAAGCGGTGCATGCCGGTTAGAAATTTTGGCCGGATTGATGCTGCGCTGACGCCATGTGACTGTCACATGTGGCATTAAAGTACCGCGACAGCGATCCGAGATCAGACGACTGACTTAGCCCGCGCAGCACCTGAAGAGCGCCTGCTGGAGCTGCGATGACGACACTGATGTTACACGATTGGCCGAGTTCACAGCATGACAAGAACCACGTGTGTTTCGGGTTTATTACTGGACAAATTCCGTCTCACAAATTTCAAAACAAACAATTAACTGTTGTTCAAACCCTCTCTATCTTGTACACATCATGCTTATTAAAAGACTAAATATTTTACTGCAGTATCATCTTTTGTTAAATAATTTGTTCATAATGTCTAGATTGTTTGAACAGGTTTATTCTGCCTTTTTATACAGACTACTGTATTATACATTTTAGTGAATGACCAAATATTAACTCAAATAAGTCTTACAGACTTATAATTAAATAATTATCATCATTGATCCTGACACCCCTATAAAGATTTCTTAAATTAAGTAAAAATATTATATTAAATATAAAAATATATGATTATAAAATATTTTATTTCCTGTTAAGCCGTTTATGCAGAAATGTTAAAAGTGTCATTGATGTACCTGCTTTTTCTGGGTATTTTCTATTTAGTTATTGTGGTCCTTTTGTTCAATCTCTATGGATTAATTTAAAAAAATGTTTTTATTATCCAAAATAATCATTGTTTAAGACTTAATCAAAACACCTTTTTTTGGGCTTTACACTAATATATATTGCAAAGTTTTATATCTCTAAATGTAAATAAATGAAAACCCCTTTTTAGCATATTCAAACAAGCACTGGAACAGTATTGAACATCTAGTAGCCCAAAGACTGATGCTTAAACTCCAAGAATATGTGCTTATTGTTTTGTTTAATTGGCCTATTTGTGGATATTTATTTGCTTATTATGTGCTCTCTCATTTTCCACTATTTCTCGTGCATTTGTTATATAAGCTACTTAAATTTAATTACTAATTCCCTTGTTTAAAAATGAACTATAGTTTGTAGAGACTGTATTCTGTTTATTTGTACTGTAAATATTTTGTTGTTATTGCAATAAATAAACAAATAAATAAATGAATGATCCCGCCATGTGATCGGTCATCATGACAGCAGCAACTTCGAGCCCCGAAGTGTCCGGCTTGACGGCTCCGTTTTCAACTCCGCCCCCGCCTGCGCTCGGCTAATCTCGTTGGTCACCGGCTGCAGCTGTGCTTCATGTCGAACGCACCTACTGATTTAAATGATCCATTCAGAGTGAATCTCTGGCAAACAACTCACTGATTCAAATGATGCATTCAGAGTGAGTCTCCAGTAAACAACTCACTGATTCAAATCTTCCATTCAGAGTGAGTCTCCAGTAAACAACTCACTGATTCAAATGATCCATTCAGAGTGAGTCTCCAGTAAACAACTCACTGATTTAAATGATCCATTCAGAGTGAATCTCTGGCAAACAACTCACTGATTCAAATGATGCATTCAGAGTGAGTCTCCAGTAAACAACTCACTGATTCAAATGATCCATTCAGAGTGAGTCTCCAGTAAACAACTCACTGATTCAAATGATCCATTTAGAGTAAATCTCCAGTAATCAACTCACTGATTCAAATGATCCATTCAGAGTGAGTCTCCAGTAAACAACTCACTGATTCAAATGATCCATTTAGAGTGAATCTCCAGTAAACAACTCACTGATTCAAATGATCCATTTAGAGTGAATCTCCAGTAGACAACTCACTGATTCAAATGATCCATTCAGAGTGAATCTCTGGCAAACAACTCACTGATTCAAATCTTCCATTTAGAGTGAGTCTCCAGTAAACAACTCACTGATTCAAATGATCCATTTAGAGTGAGTCTCCAGTAAACAACTCACTAATTCAAATGATCCATTTAGAATGAGTCTCCAGTAAACAACTCACTGATTCAAATGATCCATTTAGAGTGAATCTCCAGTAAACAACTCACTGATTCAAATGATCCATTTAGAGTGAATCTCCAGTAAACAACTCACTGATTCAAATAATCCATTCAGAGTGAGTCTCCAGTAAACAACTCACTGATTCAAATGATCCATTCAGAGTGAGTCTCCAGTGAACAACTTACTGATTCAAATGATCCATTTAGAGTGAATCTCCAGTAAACAACTCACTGATTCAAATGATCCATTCAGAGTGAATCTCTGGCAAACAACTTACTGATTCAAATCTTCCATTTAGAGTGAGTCTCCAGTAAACAACTCACTGATTCAAATGATCCATTTAGAGTGAGTCTCCAGTAAACAACTCACTGATTCAAATCTTCCATTTAGAGTGAGTCTCCAGTAAACAACTCACTGATTCAAATGATCCATTTAGAATGAGTCTCCAGTAAACAACTCACTGATTCAAATGATGCATTTAGAGTGAATCTCCAGTAAACAACTCACTGATTCAAATGATCCATTTAGAGTGAATCTCCAGTAAACAACTCACTGATTCAAATGATCCATTTAGAGTGAATCTCCAGTAAACAACTCACTGATTCAAATGATCCATTTAGAGTGAATCTCCAGTAAACAACTCACTGATTCAAATGATCCATTTAGAGTGAGTCTCCAGTAAACAACTCACTGATTCAAATCTTCCATTTAGAGTGAGTCTCCAGTAAACAACTCACTGATTCAAATGATCCATTTAGAATGAGTCTCCAGTAAACAACTCACTGATTCAAATGATGCATTTAGAGTGAATCTCCAGTAAACAACTCACTGATTCAAATGATCCATTTAGAGTGAATCTCCAGTAAACAACTCACTGATTCAAATGATCCATTTAGAGTGAATCTCCAGTAAACAACTCACTGATTCAAATGATCCATTCAGAGTGAATCTCTGGCAAACAACTCACTGATTCAAATCTTCCATTTAGAGTGAGTCTCCAGTAAACAACTCACTGATTCAAATGATCCATTTAGAGTGAGTCTCCAGTAAACAACTCACTAATTCAAATGATCCATTTAGAATGAGTCTCCAGTAAACAACTCACTGATTCAAATGATCCATTTAGAGTGAATCTCCAGTAAACAACTCACTGATTCAAATGATCCATTTAGAGTGAATCTCCAGTAAACAACTCACTGATTCAAATAATCCATTCAGAGTGAGTCTCCAGTAAACAACTCACTGATTCAAATGATCCATTCAGAGTGAGTCTCCAGTAAACAACTTACTGATTCAAATGATCCATTTAGAGTGAATCTCCAGTAAACAACTCACTGATTCAAATGATCCATTCAGAGTGAATCTCTGGCAAACAACTTACTGATTCAAATCTTCCATTTAGAGTGAGTCTCCAGTAAACAACTCACTGATTCAAATGATCCATTTAGAGTGAGTCTCCAGTAAACAACTCACTGATTCAAATCTTCCATTTAGAGTGAGTCTCCAGTAAACAACTCACTGATTCAAATGATCCATTTAGAATGAGTCTCCAGTAAACAACTCACTAATTCAAATGATGCATTTAGAGTGAATCTCCAGTAAACAACTCACTGATTCAAATGATCCATTTAGAGTGAATCTCCAGTAAACAACTCACTGATTCAAATGATCCATTTAGAGTGAATCTCCAGTAAACAACTCACTGATTCAAATGATCCATTTAGAGTGAGTCTCCAGTAAACAACTCACTGATTCGGTTGATCTGTTAGTAGGGTCTCTGTTCTTTTCCTCCAGTGCCTGCTTTGTGTGCTTGCTCCACCATTGCTCTTTTCTCCTCCAGCACTGCTGATCTACTGGACTTTGGCTTTTGTCACCAAAACCATCAAGTTTGTGAAGTACGATGATCACGGCATCGGTCTCCGTCAGCTGCGGTTCTGCATTACGGGTCTGCTGGCGCTGCTGTACGGCCTGATGCTCGGTGTGGAGGTCAACGTCATCCTGCGCAGGGTCAGTGCAAAGTCACATAGAGGATTATAGAGGATCCATCTGTGCAGAATAATGCAATATAGACAGATTAATGCACACAGTGTTTAATGGAACTCGTCTATAGGTCTAGTGCTCTTGTTAAACGGCTGACCTCAGAAGTGCATTTCCATAATTAAATGGCAAAGTGCAGTGCACAGACTTTTAGAAACGGGAACTGTAGTTTTAGAGTTTTAGATGTTCAAATGTGCAAATGACACACACAAAAGAGAGTAAAAACGTGCTAAATAAATTGATCATTTATAGCAAATAATTAGATAAACTTCTGATAAACTTCAAAAGTGTAAGAAATGTGTAAGAAAAACATTTAGATTTTATTATAAAATTCTACAGCTGTTGTAAATAAATAAATATGAATATAAATAATAAAATAAAATAAATAAATAAGTAAATATAAATAAATAAATACATACATATAATTAAATAAATAAATATATATAAAAATAAAAATAAATATAAATATAAATATAAATAAATAAAATAAATAAATAAATATAAATATTAATATTAATATATAAAAATATAAATAAATAAATAAATAAATAAATAAATAAATAAATAAATAAATAAATAATTCCCCAGTGATGGGTTGCAGCTGGAAGGGTATCCACTGCGTAAAACATATGCTGGATAAATTTAGATTACCGGATTAATAAAGGGACAAAGCCGAAAAGAAAATGAATGAATGAATGAATAAATAAATAAATAAATAAATAAATAAATAAATAAATAAATAAATAAATAAATAAATAAAAATAAATAAATAAATAAATAAATAAACAAACATAGACTTTAGAAGTTCAATGCACATTTTTTTATAATAAAAGTGTTCAAAGTTTAAGTTTTATAGATTTAAAGTGCAGTAAAAAAGTAAAAATAAAAACAATATTGCAAAAAACTTATTGGTTGACTTGATAGGCAAATTGAATTACACAAAACAAACAAACAAACAAACAAACAAACAAACAAACAAACAAACAAACAAGTTCAAAACTGTGTGCAATGGATAAATAATATATTTGATAATATATGCAATAAAAAAATTATAAATTCAAAACTGTGTGCAATGCATAAATACTATATTTCATAATATATGCAATAAACAAACAAACAAACAAACAAACAAATAACTTCAAAACTGTGTGCAATGCATAAACAATTGATTTGATAATAGATGCAATGTACAAAAGTCAGTGTGCTTTTTTATTATTTAATTGCACATTTTTTGTATTAAAAATAAAAAACTACATTATGATAAGTGTAAGAAGTTTGTTAATACTTATTAATAAAAACTTATTAATAAGTTTAATAATATGCATGGTAACAACGAACCTTCAAAATAAAAGCACTATTGCAATAAATACATTGATAGACTTGATAGGCTAATTGAATAAATAATATATTCAAATAAATAATATATTAGATTATATATGCAATAAATAAATAAATTCAAAACTGTGTGCAATGCATAAATAATATATTCAAATATATATGCAATGAATAAACAAAAAAAATCAAATTGGATTTGGAAAATAAATGATTTGTGTGAAATGCATAAAATAGAATAAGTGCAGGATCTCTGCTAAAATGCATGGTAACCAAACCGACCTTCAAGTCAGACAATAAAGTCAGTGGTGAGGACACTGATGTTTTGGGTACGACATGATCCTCTCTGTTGCATAATAGCAGTGCTGCGGCTGGAAGTGAGATTAAAATGCTGAGAATCTGGCAGGACTGTGCTGTACTGCCCAATAAAAAGGCACGGCAGGCGCTGCACAATGAACTTGTGTTGCCGTCCGACAGCTGTTTGTCCAGATCTCTCTGGATGGGGAAAATCCTGCACTCTCCGCGTGCCTTGCTAAGCTGTTTATGGGGATGTTTGTGTTGTTTCTGAGGAGAACAGAGATTCAATCCAGGTCTTGAACTAATGACTGCTAAAAATGAACGTTCATAACTCATCACGAGGATAATCCCGTCTCATAAGTGAACCGTGCTCGGCCTCATGACTGTTTAATAACATTTCAGTCAATTACAAAGTCAGGCTGTTTGCTGGACAAGACTGCACTATAGGCTTCAGGTTCATGATATAATTCCAGCAGTGATGTATCAATAAATTACTGCTGTTTGTTTAATCCTGACCAATCACATACAAAATAAAAGTTAGCATTTATGTGATATGTTAGTGTGTACTGTGTATATTTATTATGTAAATATAAATACACACATGCTTGTATATATATATTTTTGATTGATCTGCTGGAACAGAGAAAGTAAAGGTTCTGGAAATAAACCTCGACCCAACCAATGCCTCACTGATTCTCTTGTCTAAATGTAAATATTTTAAAGCCATAGTTCACCGCAAAATGAACATTTGTTTACTGACCCTCAAGTGATTATGAAGAATATTATGAAGAAAACCATTGACTTCTATATTATTTGTTTTTCCTACTATGGAAGTCAACAGTTATTTAAAATGAAAAATTTTACCTCTTCCCAACAGGGAAAACCAGCAACAATCAAGAATGCAGGATTATATGCTGTCATGGCTTTGCAATCAAAAATGTGATTATAATGGAAGTCAATGGAGCAAAAACAGCACCAACATCACCAAAGGGGAGTCAATCTGGGGTGCGTTTTGCAAAGAACGACGTAACTTACGGCTAAACTATCATGGTACGATGCATCGTTTGGGAAAAGAACGATGTAGTGACGAGTGTTTCCCAAAACCCCTAGTTTCTCTGTCTCAGATCCATCGCTTGAACCATGTTAGTTTTAGCGTAAACCACTCATAATGATGCTCTAAACAGGGTGGAGTAACAACTTCTTTAGAGAAGAAGCCCATAATTACTTGTTACTTGTTTTACACACACACGCATTTAAAATAATCCAATATTAGTTTAGGTAAAAACATGCACACACTTTCCATATTAATTGAAATATATGCAAACGGCTCATATAGGGCCTGTGTTTCTCTTACTAATATTATTGAGAACATTACATAATCTATTCTAAAACATAAAATCACTTACAAAAGGGAACACATATTCTAATATATATAAATCATATAAATAAATAATGAGACGATTCATTAAGAAATTAAATTTTACATTTATTATTTATTAGGAAATGAAAAAAAAAATCCTACTTTAATAATAATAATGATGATGATGATGATTATTATTATTATTAGTAGTAGTAGTAGTAGTAGTAGTAGTAGTATTAAGTGGGATATTGTTACAATTTAACACATGTAAACCACTGCAGAAATGTTGTAACCAGCAGGCCCATGTCATATACAGTACAGATACTTCATAAATAACCTACTATATTTTAAAAGCATTAACGTATCCTCTTTTTTTTTGTTTTCACAAGCTTTGGAGATGTAACATAAATTCCACTTTTAAATAATAGGTAACCTATAGCTTTCGCCATGAGCCACGGCTGTGTTTAAAATGACATCAATGTTTTCAAAGTGCACTGTGAAGGGAGCACAATTGTAAACATGAAGATCGCTAAAACTGAACTGTAAAAATACTTTGAAAGCAAATTACACCTGAGAGATGACAGAGAGATGACTTTAATGCTTTTTTCATTCATTCATTCATTTTCTTGTCGGCTTTGTCCCTTGCGGGGTTGCCACAGTGGAATGAACCACCAACTTATCCAGCACGTTTTTACGCAGCGGATGCCCTTCCAGCCGCAACCCATCTCTGGGAATTTCCACACACACATTCACACTCATACACTAAGGACAATTTTAGCTTACCCAATTCACCTGTACTGCATGTCTTTGGACTGTGGGGGAAACCGGAGCACCCGGAGGAAACCCACGCGAACGCAGGGAGAACATGCAAACTCCACACAGAAACGCCAACTGACCCAGGCCAGCCGAGGTTCGAACCTGCGACCCAGCGACGTTCTTGCTGTGTTCTCTACTGCGCCACTGCGTTGCCCTAATGCTTTTTTATTTTTGATCATTCCAAGTTAAAATCTTAGAATGTTCTAAATGAATAGGGCATAGGGGGGATAACTGGGAATAGAACACAGTCAGGAAGTATGTTTCTAACAGCTCCAGAGGTGTAGTTGCAAGCGATGCAGTTTGCGAATGCTTGTTGGAACGATGGATTTGGGAAACGTCAAATCAACAAACTATGTTTGTAACTACACAACTTGCGACCTTCGTTGACTAACCATGGTTTTCGGAAATGCACCCCTGAACAGTGTATTGTTGAGTTTTTGCCGAATTTCAAAGCATTTTCCCAGAAAGTTGTAGCCAAATTGTAGTGTAGAGGAGTTAGTGTTGATGTTGAAATTGCAAACACTGTTCTAAATGTTGTCTAATGGTTGTGTTTTGGTTTTTCCAGCGCTACATGTGGTTTGCGTGTCCCACTGAGGTCAAGCCTCCAGATGACCTGCAGGATCTCGGCGTTCGCTTTCTTCAGCCGTTTGTTAACCTGCTGTCCAAGAGCACATACTGGTGGATGAACACATTTATCACCTCTGCACACCAGCGGCCCATCGACCTGAAGACCATCGGGAAGCTGCCCAAATCCATGAGGGCTCTGAGCAACTTCCAGCAGCTCCGCAAGGCCTTCGACTCGCAGATGGTACATGTCTTTATATTAGCATTTATATTATACGGACTAATTACAAACTAGTCATTTAGGGCGGGGCTATCAGTTATTTTAGGACGGAGCTATCAGTCCTTTTGGGCAGGGCTATCAGTTATTTTAGGGCGGGGCTATCAGTGCTTTAAGGTGGTGCTATGAGTCCTTTAGGGCGGAGCTATAAGTCCTTTAGGGCAGGGCTATCAGTCCTTTAGGGCAGGGCTATCAGTCCTTTAGGGCAGGGCTATCAGTTCTTTAGGGCAGGGCTATCAGTCCTTTAGGGCAGGGCTATCAGTCCTTTAGGGCAGGGCTATCAGTCCTTTAGGGCAGGGCTATCAGTTCTTTAGGGTAGAGCTATCAGTCCTTTAGGGCAGGGCTATCAGTCCTTTAGGGCAGGGCTATCAGTTCTTTAGGGTAGAGCTATCAGTTCTTTAGGGCAGGGCTATCAGTTCTTTAGGGCAGGGCTATCAGTTCTTTAGGGTAGAGCTATCAGTTCTTTAGGGTAGAGCTATCAGTCCTTTAGGGCAGGGCTATCAGTTCTTTAGGGCAGGGCTATCAGTTCTTTAGGGTAGAGCTATCAGTTCTTTAGGGTAGAGCTATCAGTCCTTTAGGTCTATAATTCATAGTGGGAAAAAAATATTCAAATATTGAATGATTCTATCCACAACAAAGTGCCATATTATGTGAAAAATGGACATGACATCACTCAAATGTAATATGCAAATATTTAGGCCATATATAATGGCCAGCAATAGAGAAGGTGGATTTCCAGGAAGATTTCCGCATGTAAGCAGAAGTTGCGTAAGTCTAAACAGAGAATGAGTTTCTCTGCCAAATTCACAGATCTGCAGTCTCTGATTTTATGCATCTGTGTTTTGATCCTGATCCCTCTTGTTTTTTGGTTGCTTTGAGTGATATCCACTTGTATAACCAGACGGAGTGTGTCCTAATACAGCTGAACTCCTTTTATCCCCTTTTGTCCCGAAAAACAGTGAGGACTTCACAAACACTTCAGATTAAGCACCTTACGTAAGGCATGAGAGAAATTTTAGAGTGTGGAATTTATATAATCTGGTACATCAGTTACTAAATTACCAGTTTGGGGATGATTAAAATGTAATGTAGTCACAGAATCTCATAATCTTTCTCTGGCATAAACACGGTTTTGTCATTACGTTGACCAGCTGAAAATAATACGCTCTAAAATGTTTCCTTTAAGTTATTAAAAATTTTATTTTTGAATGTTTTTGATCAAGAACATCTTGTTTTTGACAAACATTAAAGGAACATTTTGTGCAAATGTTACTGGAACACTATACTTCTGCATGTTTTGACGAATGTTCAGCTAAGATGTTTTGCTAATGTTTTAAGATTGATATTGAAGACCAGAAAACTAAGTTTTCAAGTTCTTCTAATTTGTATTGTTTCCATTAAGCTCCCCATTCAAAAATAACATTTAGAAATGTTTATAATTGTACTTTAAATGTTTAATAATTGTTTTGTGTTTTTATATATTTTTTTAATGTAATGGCTTTATTATAAAGTGTTATTATGAAGCTTTGTAAACATTATCATTTAAAAACAATTTTGAAATAACAATCTATTACCCGTACTGTAGAATTCTTGTTCATAACTCTGAGAGAACCTTGCCAGAACATTAGCCAAAGTTATAAAAAGTAAAAAACTAACTAACTAACTAACTAACTAACTAACTAACTAACTAACTAACTAACTAACTAACTAAAATACGTCCTAAAGAAATTAGCAGTTTTTAATATTATTCATTTATTTTAGATTTTTAAATTGGATTCAGTTCAATTCTTCACGGTTCCATTCACTTCAGTTCAATTCTGTTATTAAATTAGCTTAAATTTTATTTGTATAGTTGTTCACACACTCTAATCGTGATGTGTGTATGTCTGTATATGTGTGTGTCAGGAGTCAGGGTGTATGCATCTGCAGGGCTCCGGCTGGATGTGGCGTGCTCTGCGTCAGGCGTTCGGGGCTCCTCTGCTGCTCAGCATCTGCTTCCGCTTCATCTCAGACCTGCTGGGCTTCGCTGGACCGCTCTGCATCTCCGGCATACTGCAGCACATCAGCAGAGACAACCACACAGCTCCACCTCCGGTAACACACACATAATGCAATGCAACCAACCAACCAACCACCCAACCAACCAACCAACCAACCAACCAACCAACCATCCACCCAACCACCCAACCAACTAACCAATCAACCAACCAACCACCCTACCAACCAAGCAACTCAACCAACCCACCAACCATCCGCCCATCCATCCATCCATCCATCCATCCATCCATCCAACCAACCAACCAACCAACCAACCAACCAACCAACCAACCAACCAGCCAACCAACTGCCCACCCACCTACCCACCAAACCAAACAACCACCCACCAAACCAACCAACCAACCAACCATCCACCCAACCACCCAACCAACCAGCCAACCCACCAACCATCCGCCCATCCATCCATCCATCCATCCATCCATCCATCCATCCATCCATCCATCCAACCAACCAACCAACCAACCAACCAGCCAACCAACTGCCCACCCACCTACCCACCAAACCAAACAACCACCCACCAAACCAACCAACCAACCAACCAACCAACCAACCAGCCAACCAACTGCCCACCCACCTACCCACCAAACCAAACAACCACCCACCAAACCAACCAACCAACCAACCATCCACCCAACCACCCAACCAACCAACCAACCCACCAACCATCCGCCCATCCATCCATCCATCCATCCATCCATCCATCCATCCATCCATCCATCCATCCACCCACCCAACCAACCAACCAACCAACCAACCAACCAACCAACCAACCAGCCAACCAACTGCCCACCCACCTACCCACCAAACCAAACAACCACCCACCAAACCAATCAACCAACCAACCATCCACCCAACCACCCATCCACCCAACCACCCAACCAACCAACCAACCAACCAACCAACCAACCAACCAACCAACCATCCACCCAACCACCCAACCAACTAACCAATCAACCAACTAACCAACCACCCTACCAACCAAGCAACTCAACCAACCCACCAACCATCCGCCCATCCATCCATCCATCCATCCATCCATCCATCCATCCATCCATCCATCCATCCATCCATCCATCCAACCAACCAACCAACCAACCAACCAAGCAAGCAACCAACCAACCAACCAGCCAACCAACTGCCCACCCACCTACCCACCAAACCAAACAACCACCCACCAAACCAACCAACCAATCAACTACCTATCCATCCATCCCCGAGCTGTTTCCTCCAGTAATGTCAGTGTTGTTCTCCTGCAGGTGAAGTTGTTGGGTGTTCACTTCATCTCGTCGGAGGTGTTTTTTGCGAATGCGTATGTTCTGGCGGTTCTGCTGTTTCTGGCTCTGCTGCTACAGAGAACATTCCTGCAGGCCTCTTATTTCGTCGCTATCGAGACCGGAATAAACCTCAGAGGAGCCATTCAGGTACAGTATGATCTATTAAATCCAGTATTTATGTTACAGTATGTTGGACACTTGAAGACTTGTGTTTGTGCGTATAATGTTTAATCTCTTATGCCTGTATGGGGCCTGATTGTTTGTTGTTGCCCGTTTACTTGTTGCATGGCGCTGTGTCATGAATGAGATCTCTTGACTGCAAAACAAATCTACCTTGTGGTATAAATAAATAACCTAACCAAACCTTTCCTACAGACCAAGATCTACAATAAGATCATGCGTCTGTGCACGTCTAACATGTCAATGGGGGACATGACCACAGCTCAGATCTGTAACTTAGTGGCTCGCGACACCAACCAGCTCATGTGGTTCTTCTTTCTGTGTCCAAACCTGTGGGCCATGCCGGTTCAGGTAATTTTATTTATTTAATTTCATTATTCATTTTATTGGGCTGCACAGGGGCGCAGTGGGTAGCACGTTCGCCTCACAGCAAGAAGGTTGCTGGTTCGAGCCTCGGCTGGGTCCAAAAACATGTGGTAGGCTAAAATTGTCTGTAGTGTATGTGTGTGAATGAGAGTGTATGGGTGTTTCCCAGTGATGGGTTGCAGCTGGAAGGGCATCCACTGCATAAAACAAATGCTGGATAAGTTGGCGGTTCATTCCGCTGTGGCGACCCCAGATTAACAAAGGGATTAAGCCAAAAAGAAATTAATACATTTTATTGTTGACTAAACTAATGTAAATATAAGCATGCATGCACGTACTGCGCTTTTTTACAGTTGAATGCTGGCAACACTGACATTTAGTCACTGTAAGGGTGTGGGTGGCATCAAGGTGCAGGTAATAAGTTCTGCTGTGTTATTGTCATGTGTAGATTGTGATTGGAGTGTTGCTGCTGTATTATCTGCTGGGAGCCAGCGCTCTGATCGGTGCGACCGTCATCACCATTTTGGCTCCTCTGCAATATTTTGTGGCGACTCGACTCTCACGAGCACAGAAGAGCACACTGGTGAGCGGATCTCTCATCATAGATTATTACGTAATCTGGATTATGACTTGTAATTAGAATAAACTACTGGTCCCACTTTATATTGTCGCTTATACCTGTGAACTTACATGGTAATTAGATGTGTAAGTAGTATGTAACTACAGTGTATGTACACACTGGTACAGAGTATTTACTTGTGTATACTGGTGTAACTACACTCATGTAACAACCCACTGAATAGTATGTGTAAGTACAAATGTGTAACAGGACATTGGTAACAACACTAGGAAAGTACACATCTGTAACAAGAATTATGTAAGTGCATTGTGTAACAACAATATGTACTTGCAGATGTTTTCCCACTTCCACACCTGTTTGCAGATCATGTACTTGTGAACACTGTATGGCAGAACTAATGCTGCATTAGAAGGTTTCACCTTGTGATACCAGTGTACTTGCATGGTAAATCCACAGGATCCACTCAATATAAAGTGTAAAATGGTCACAAATTACTGTTCATACATTCATTCATTTTCTTTTCGGCTTAGATGGGTTGCAGCTGGAAGGGCATTCACTGTGTAAAACATATGCTGGATAAGTTGGCGGTTCATTCCGCTGTGGCGACCCCAGATTAATAAAGCGACTAGGCCGAAACGAAAATGAATTTTATTTTAAACTTTATATTGTGGACCGTTCCTGCGGAGTTACCATGTAACTACACTGTTATTAAAGTGTTGCATAGAAGATATTTCTACAAGTTACACAGTAATTTGTGACCATTTTACACTTTATATTAAGTGGTCAGTTCCTGTGGAGTTACCATGTAAGTACACTGTTATTAAAGTGTTGCATAGAAGATATTTCTACAAGTTACACAGTAATTTGTGACCATTTTACACTTTATATTAAGTGGTCAGTTCCTGTGGAGTCACCATGTAACTACACTGTTATTAAAGTGTTGCATAGAAGATATTTCTACAAGTTACACAGTAATTTGTGACCATTTTACACTTTATATTAAGTGGACAGTTCCTGTGGATTTACCATGTAAGTACACTGGTATCACAAGGTGAAACCTTCTAATGCAGCATTAGTTCTGCCATACAGTGTTCACAAGTGCATGATCTGCAAACAGGTGTGAAGTGGGAAAACATCTGCAAGTACATATTGTTGTTACACAATGCACTTACATAATTCTTGTTACAGATGTGTACTTTCCTACTGTTGTTACCAATGTCCTGTTACACATTTGTACTTACACATACTATTCAGTGGGTTGTTACATGAGTGTAGTTACACCAGTAATACAAAAGTAAATACTATGTAAACGTGTGTACATACACTGTAGTTACATACTACTTACACATCTAATTACCATGTAAGCTCACAGGTATAAGCGACACTTAATATAAAGTGGGACCAAACTACTTATTAAATTACTCTCAATCAGATTACAGTTACTTTTTTATGGATTACATGATTGCATGTTGCTGTTTTTACACTACAGCAGTAAGTTGTTCTCAATGAATAGATCCTATAATTTTTTACAAAATATTTAATGTTTATATTTAATAAATGTTTAATGTTTTTCAAAAGACATTTGTGATTCTTCATGTTAGCAATGTTGCAGTTTTTTTTACTGATATTAATAAATATTTGATGTTGCAGTGATATTTCTGTACATTTCTTGTTTTTCATTCTTGTTTTGATAATGTTGATGTCTTCTAAATGCACTTAATAAAAAATAAATAATAAAATAAGCATGATGCAGTGAAATTTTATGTGGTCAAATGCTGAAGTGATTTTTAATTTAACAGTTTTAACATGCTTTAGAGCCATATATACTGTACTGTACATCTGCATGAGCGTGTTATAGTCTCAGACCCTCAGATTTCCAGTGTGTCTGAAGCCTGTGTGTGTGTGTTTGTGTTATTTCCAGGAATACACCAGTGAGAGACTGAAGAAGACCAATGAGCTGCTGAGAGGAATCAAGCTCTTAAAGCTGTACGCCTGGGAGCACATCTTCAGATCCAGTGTGGAGGAAACACGCAGACAAGAGCTGACCTGCCTGAGGACGTTTGCACTCTACACATCCCTCTCCAGTGAGGACACACACACACATGCGCATGCGTACACACTCACATATAAACAAGCAAACATACAAACTGCAAATTCATTCATTCATTTTCTTTTCGGCTTAGTCCCTTTATATTAGGGGTCGCCACAATGGAATGAACTGCCAACTTATCCCCTTCCAGCTGCAAGCCATCACTGGGAAACACCCATACACACTCATTCACACTCATACACTACAGCCAATTTAGTTCATCAATTCCCCTATAGCGCAAGTGTTTGGACTGTGGGGGAAACCGGAGCACCCGGAGGAAACCCACGCCAACACGGGGAGAACATGCAAACTCCACACAGAAACACCAACTGACCCAGCCGGGACTCAAACAAGCGGCCTTCTTGCTGTGAGGCCACAGCACTACCTACTACACCACTGTGAGGCCCACAAACTGCAAATGATTAAAGTTGTTAAATATGTTATGAAACACTCATGTAATAGTGGTATGATGTAAAATTAGATGACCAAATGTTAAATACAATTGTTTAATATAGTATGGAGTCGACGCAGTGGCGCAGTTGGCATTTCCGTGTGGAGTTTGCATGTTCTCCAAGTGTTCGTGTGGGTTTCCTCCGAGTGCTCCGGTTTCCCCCACAGTCCAAAGACATGCGGTATAGGTGAATTGGGTAGGCTAAATTGTCCATAGTGTATGTGTGTGAATGAGTGTGTGTGGATGTTTCCCAGAGATCGGTTGCGGCTCGAAGGGCATCCGCTGCGTAAAATCATGCTAGATAAGTTGGCGGTTCATTCTGCTGTGGCGACCCCAGATTAATAAAGGGAATAAGCTGAAAAGAAAATGAATGAATAATATAGTATGGTGTAAAATTCTAATATTTGCTTTTAAATCGTGTGCAAATTTATATTAATTAATATTAAAAGAAAATGCAAACATAGATTAGGAAACATATTACGATATAAAATGTGATTATTGAATATACTATAATATTATATGCAAATATATATATATATATATAATATATGATGATGAAAAATGCACACTTCATTAAATAAAAACAATATAAAATGACAATAAAACATTTTTATTACCAATTTTTTATGCCAATTCAGCAAAATATATTTACAATTGCAATAAAAATTATTAAACCCCCTATGAATTTTTTTTCTTTTTTAAATATTTTCCAAATGATGTTTAACAGAGCAATGAAATTTCCACAGTGTGTCTGATAATATTTTTTCTTCTAGAGAAAGTCTTATTTGTTTTATTTCGGCTAGAATAAAAGCAGTTTTTAATTTTTTAAAACCCATTTTAAGGTCAATATTATTAGCCCCTTTAAGCTATATATTTTTTCAATAGTCTACAGAACAAACCATCATTATACAATAACTTGCCTAATTACCCTAACCTGCCTAGTTACCCTAATTAACCTAGTTAAGCCTTTAAATGTCACTGTAAGCTGTATAGAAGTGTCTTGAAGAATATCTAGTCTAATATTATTTACTGTCATCATGACAAAGAGAAAATAAATCAGTTATTAGAGATGAGTTATTAAAACTATTATGATTAGAAATGTGTAGAAGAAATCTGCTCTCTGTTAAACAGAAATTGGGGAAAAAAATAAACAGGGGGGCGAATAATTCAGGGGGTTTAATAATTCTGATTGCAACTGTAAATACTACTTATATATTACTTATATATAATATTACTCAAGCTATTCAAATTGTGATTTCATTCTCTCTTCAGTCTTCATGAATGCTGCCATCCCGATAGCTGCTGTTCTCACAGTGAGTCTGTCTTTCACCCTCATGTGTTATTCTCGCTCTAGTGTAAAACTGCAGGACTTCATGTGTGTGTGTGTGTGTGTGTGTGTGTGGCAGACCTTTGTGGTTCATGTGCACCTGCAGAGCTCCTCAGACTTCGCTCTATCTCCTGCGGTGGCGTTCGGCTCTCTGTCGCTCTTCCACATGCTGGTGACGCCTCTGTTTCTGCTGTCCAGCGTCCTGCACTCTACCGTCAAGGCGCTCGTCAGGTCAGCATCAGACGCTGCAGACTGTGACACTAACTGTCTGCTCGCAAAATCAACACTGTTCATGTGTGTCTGCTTTCTCCTCAGTGTGCAGAAGTTGAGTGAGTTTCTGTCCAGCGCAGAGATCGAGACGGATCAGGATCCTGTCGCACAAACGCCAGCAAACAACAACGGGAACATCAAGTCTGTGGTCAGTTCAGTCTGTAAAACACACAGTCAGCGTCAGCATTTCTATTGAGCTGGACTTTTTTAAGTTGTGTACAAGACCTCCTCTGAATTGCTTTTTTCCCCAAATATTTCTGAAATGATGTTGAACAGATTCAGGAATTTTTCACAGTATTTCCTATAATGTTTTTTCTTCTGGAGAAAGTCTTTATTTGTTTTATTTCGGCTAGAATAAAAGCAGTTTTTAATTTTTTTAAACCCATTTTAAGGTCAATATTATTAGCCCACTTAAGCAATATTTGTTTTAGATTGTCTCTAGAACCAACCACTGTTATACAATGACTCAGCAAAATCCTCTGAGTAAAATTTACTCAGTTTAGATAGTATTTGGTCCCTCTCTAAATTGAGTTAAAGTTACTCAAGTTAATGAGACAATGAAAGGATAAATTAGGTGATGATTGAGCATTGATGAACACCTGCTGTTAATAAGCAGAAACACAGAAGAGAAACACAAAACTACATCTGACTTCAGTCACAGTGTTTCACACCGCAAGCGAAAGCAGTGTGTGAGCAGCGCGTATGGAGAGCAGAAGCAGCACGCAGGCGTTTGCCTTTCACACCACCTGTGTCTGCAGCGTGCAGCTCTTCAGCAGCTGCTGCACTGATCAATCTATCTCTGTCTCTTCTATCTAGTTACCTATCTATGTCTCTCTTTATATATAAATACAATTGTTTAACTTTTCATCTGCACCAAGTCCCGCGGCAACTTCCTCCTATGCTGTTTTCTTAACCTGCAACTCTTTATTTTACAAACTATATATGTAGATCCTACAGCACTGCATGCTTCTCACTCTCTATGAGGAGTGTCATTGATGTCTGGCGCACTCAGTAGACAATCGCCTGTGACATCATGTCATTTTGTTTTTGATTGTCAGGATGTTGTGGGCCTAGTTATAATAATATTTATACAATATAGTTATAATTATATTTATACACGATCAAACTAGTGTTACTTTCTCAGCTTCAGTAATGTCCAGCGGCAGAGACAGCTTGTGCAAAGGATAAGACGGACAGAAGTGATCAATGCATGCCCTTCTTTTGCTTATTTTCGTGTTGTCAGTTTCACAGTGCAAACAGCTCCCGGGTGGAATAACTTATGTGAACATAAAACAAAGCCGAATAAAACTTTCTTCCTCTGCTTCAACTGCACAGCACACAGCGAGCTCACATCATCCAGCATGCGTGTCGAACTACACTACCCACAATACACTTCACTATGGACTACAACTCCCGTAAATAGCAGTCTTAAAGCGGCCACTTCTATTTCCCCTCTCCTGCAACACTAGTGTGCAACTTAAGCAAAACTGATACTAAAATAGTTTTACATTTGGTTTGCTAAATAAATATTTGGTGCCGTTTTTAATCGTTTAAGTTCATTTGATTGACGATATATAAATCAGTGGATATTATTGACACATTTATTGGGTAAAATTGCTGCATTTTACTGTCATTCAATGTGTTTTGGTCATTATCAATGCACTGTCACTTTAATTGATTGTGAGCAGCGCAGCAAAAATAGACCCAGCGCCGAAACTATCGCGACACTGCTGCTTCAGCGACGCTCACGGCTCGTGCTGACGTGCTGCTTCTGCGTGCGGTATGAAAGCTCTAATCTGTTAACATGGACGCCGAAAAAACACGCGCTGCTCACGCTCTGCTCGCGCGCTGCTTATGCTTGCGGAGTGAAACAGATGAAATCAGCTGAAATATAATACATTAAATCTCTCAAAATCTCAGCAACGGATCATTAAGCAACTCCACAAACAGCAGCTTTACTTATTACCAACCTGTTGCCCTTATTTAAAGAAGGACCAAATAGTCTCTGAACTGAGTACATTTTACTTTGAGGATTTTGCTGTGTATGATCGACTACAGCTGATCCTTATCGCTAGGGCCAGACAGAATCTGCAGACATTTTGTGCTATTTCTGCGCAGAATTTTGTAAAAAGAAAATGCAGATTTATGCGGAATGATTTTGGGAATATCGTAACTAAAAGCTTAATATAAGAAATAAAAAGTAATACCTTTTTAACTTTTATTTAATGTTTACAATGCAAATCCAATTAGATCCACTTAATTTGGTAAACAAAGCAAGTCTCATATATAATATCTCTACTAAAAGACAGAAAATATTACTTTACCAACTGTATTGTAAATAAATCATATGAATATTTTCATATTAGTCAGTAATATTACTGTAATTAATTTAAAAACTGAATAAATATAAATCTACACACATTTACACAAGTAAATAAACAGAATCAATGATGAGCTAAAAATCTGCGAAATTATGGAATTCTGCGCGCACAGATTCAGTGTGGGCCTACTTTCATTCATTCATTCATTTTCTTGTCGGCTTTGTCCCTTGCGGGGTCGCCACAGCGGATTGAACCGCCAACTTATCCAGCACGATTTTACGCAGCGGATGCCCTTCCAGCCGCAACCCATCTCTGGGAACTTCCACACACTCATTCACACTCATACACTATGGACAATTTAGCTTACCCAATTCACCTGTACTGCATGTGTTTGGACTGTGGGGGAAACCGGAGCACCCGGAGGAAACCCACGCAAAGGCAGGGAGAACATGCAAACTCCACACAGAAACGCCAACTGACCCAGCCCAGCCGAGGTTCGAACCTGCGACCCAGCGACGTTCTTGCTGTGAGGCAACAGCACTACCTACTGCGCCACTGCATTGGTGGGCCTACTTATCCATAATCAGCTAGCCTATCGGATTATTCCAAAATTACTATAACTATCCAGCCCAAACTTCATTCCTTATCTTCGTTTTGGAAAACCCCGCCTCTATCCTTCCCTTCTCCCTCCTCCTCAATTCTATGATCGGGCGACACGGCGGCTCAGTGACTGGTGCTGCTCCCTCGCAGCAGGAGGGCCAATGGTTTAAGTTCAAATTGAGCGAGTCGGTACTCTCTGCACAGAGTTTGCATGTTCTCCCCGTATCCGCTTGGGTTTTCCCCGAGTACTCCGATTTCCTCCCACAGTCTAAAAACATGTACATAAGCGAATTGTAATAACAGTTACAAGCACTTAACGCATACATACTGAATCAATTAAAACCATCACATTAACCAAAGTATTCACCTTATTCTTCGCCTTCGAGTGGACGCAGCCATTTGAATCTTTTTGGCTCGAGACTTCCGCTCTCATTCACTTCTATTCATTTTTAGACGTTAAAAACAGCTCGTTCTGCTGCTTGATGTTGCAGACTGATATTTTCTGTGATCCTCTTAAGGCCCAAGCTGTTTTTTTACATGCATTTTTTATTTCTCTTTGCTATTTGGGCTTATTGGAACCTAATTAGTATAAAAATCTAAGTATCATCTTTTGATATGATGTACTTTTAGAGAAAAATGATGTCCATATATGTGGACTCGTGGTCCGAATTTACATAAAACACAATAAAGTCACCTTTGTGTAATAGATTGAAGAACTCTTTATTTCCGCCTTGAACACTGCAGTTTTTTTCCTGACTGTTTTTTTTTTTTTATATGTAATTATTTTTTAAGGGTTTTTCACCTCTTATTGGGATAGGATAGTGGAGGAAAGCATTGGGAGCAAAGAGAGGGGAAGGGTTGGCATAGGACCTCGAGTCTGGAATCGAACTGGGGTCGCCGTGAGCACCATGGTGCTTCATGTCGGCGCACTTAACTACTGGCACTGACTTTCCTGACACACATAGTTTTTAAACATGTTTTGACTATCAGTAAAAGGACATTTTTTGCCCATTTTGTACAGTTAAAATCGTGTTTGGGACATTTTATATGCTGCAAAACAGTTGCAGGATGACACTGTATGTCTGTAACAAAATATAAAACATAAGAGCTAAAATGTGCTGTCCATGTATGTGGCCACTAAGCCCTAGGAGGTTAATATTATTCTGCTTTGTCTGTATAATCATGCAAACAATTGTTTGTAGAGCAGGTAGTTTGACCGTTTTCTGCGGTTTATTATTTCTAGTCATTTCTCCCATAGGCAGCTAAATCGGAAGTTCTAAAACAGTGGTGTCAAAGTCAATTCCCGGAGGGCCGGAGCCCTGCAGAGTTTAGTTCCAGCCCTGCTTCAAAACACCTATCTATAGGTACCAAACAAGCCTAAAGCACTCAATTAGTTTGATCAGGTGTGTTTAATTAGGGTTGGAACTAAACTGTGCAGAGCTCCGGCCCTCCAGGAACTGGCTTTTGACACCTGTGCTCTAAAACAATCGCAAAAACGCGTGCACGTCTGCACAAACTGGGGGCTCTTGAGAAATACCTGATCTCGTAGCCCTCCTAATGCTCATTGACCAGGCGGGAATCTTGGGCTCATCTATCTCCGAGCTCATGGTTCTTTCCCGGGAGAGCATGCCAAACCTGCTATCATAGTCGAGCATTATCTAAGTGTGAACTCTTGAAAAGCTGAATACTAGTGTCTTGAAGAATATCGAGTCTGATATTATGTGCTGTCATCATGACAAAGAGAAAATAAATCAGTTATTAGAGATGAGTTATTAAAACTATTATGATTAGAAATGTGTTGAGAAAATGTTGAACAGATATTGGGGAAAAAACTATACATGGGGGATAATTATAGTAACAATTGAGTGTTAATTATGTGTATTTCTACCGGTGGTTTGTGTGGCCCACTCACCTGTGTGAGGCCCACTCTGAAATGCACAGGGTTTTTTTTCCTGCTTGCTTTTCCTCAAATTGTGCATGATGTTCCTGTGAGTGTTTGAGTGTTTTCTGCAGTGTTGACCGGTGTTCTCCGTCTGCTCTCAGTATGCGCTTCAGCTTCAGGCCAAACTGGTGAATCGTAAGAATAAAGCCAAACAAGACGTGAACAGAAACTTTGAGCAGCAGGACCAGGAGCTCCGAGCCTCAGGCCAGCACGAGGACAACATCTGCCTCAAGGTGACAGAGAAATGATTCAACTTTACAGTCTGCATGAAGGGCAGCATGGTGGCTCAGTGGTTAGCACTGTTGCCTTACAGCAAGAAGGCTGCTGGTTTGACCCTCGGCTGGGTCAGTTGGTGTTTCTGTGTGGAGTTTGCAAGTTTTCCCCGTGTTGGCGTGGGTTTCCTCTGGGTGCTCCGGTTTCCCCCACAGTCCAAACACATGCGCTATAGGGGAATTGATTAACTAAATTGGCCATAGTGTATGAGTGTGTGTGAATGTAAGAGTGTATGGGTGTTTCCCAGTACTGGGTTGCTGCTGGAATAGTTGGCGGTTCATTCCGCTGTGGTGACCCCTGATAAATATAATAATAATAAATGATAATGTTTTGAATGTGCAGATTGTGAACGGATATTTCTCATGGACGCAAGGCTGCCCGACTCTCACCAACATCGACATCAAGGTTCCCTCCGGTGAGTTTCTGTCTGACTAATAGATTTGTGCATGTGTGTTTATTTAAAGGAGACCTATTCTGCCCCTTTTTACAAGATGTAAGATGTGTCTCTGATGTCTCAAGAGTGTGTAGTGAAATTTGAGCTCAAAATATCACACAGATAATGTTCTCCAGCTCTCTGAAACTGACCCCTTTAGGCTTTGATCCTAATTGTGGCGTTTTGGTGACTGTCGCTTTAAATGCAAATGAGATTGTGCTCTGTTCAGAAGAGGGCGGAGCTACATAAGCATATGCATGAGCATAGCGACAGTTGTAAATCAGCAGTGTGTGTGTTGTCAGTGCTGTGCATGTGTGCTTCAGTGTGAGTGTGTGCTTCATGCTTCTGTCAGTCTATGTCGCTCCTGTCGCTGTTCATCTAAAACTCCACATCTATAATCCTCTTAGTCTATGCTGACATTATCTTCAGCAGCTCAAACACTCTAATGGCTAATGGACAGACGGCTGCTTCTCACTCAGGGCTGCTGTTTATGCTAATGAGGGAGAGATGGGCACTAGTGGGCGGGGCTTTCCCCCTCTGATGACACGTACAAAGAGAGAATGTCAAAGTGTTTCATTCATCAAGTCTGATTATAACACACACAATTAATTCATGTTTACCAACAGAGACTGGAGATACTCACACACTGCTGACACACAAACCCTTTATAAAAGTGCATAATAGGTGTCCTTTAATAGAAAGTGTTTTGTGTGATCTGTCAGGTCAGCTGACGATGATCGTAGGACAGGTGGGTTCTGGGAAATCTTCTCTTCTGTTGGCTGCGCTGGGAGAAATGCAGAAGATTTCTGGAAGCATCACGTGGAACAGGTGAAAGCAACACTAATTTAATTTAAGTTTGGGTGACACGGTGGCTCAGTGGTTAGCACTGTGGCCTCACAGCAAGAAGGTAGCTGGTTCGAATCCTGGCTGGCCAAGTTGGCGTTTCAGTGTGGAGTTTGCATGTTCTCCTCGTGTTGGTGTGGGTTTCCTCCGGGTGCTCCGGTTTCCCCCACAGTCCAAACACATGCGCTATAGGGGAACTGATCAACTAAAATGGTATAAGTGTGTGTGTGAATGAGTGTGTATGGGTGTTTCCCTGAACTGGGTTGCAGCTGGAAGGGCATCCGCTGTGTAAAACATATGCAGGGATAGTTGTCGGTTCATTCCGCTGTGGTGAGAATGAAAATGAATGCATGAATTTAAGTTCATAAGAAAATGATTATGTTAATAAATAACAGTAAAATAGCACATTATATACTCACTATAGAGCAGCAGTTTTGTTCTGACCATCATCAGCATCTTTTATAATAAGATTTCAATCCACTTCTAAGACAGTTCATCGTGTAGTCTTTAAATCAGTGGTGGGCAAACTTTTTAGACCCGAGGGCCACATCAAGTTTTGCAAACCAAGTGAAGGGCCACATGTCAAATCCTTCAACAATAACTTTTATTTATAGTGGCAGTACGCATGGAACATGTAATATCAGACAGAAACGTGTCACATTAACACACATTTTTTAATAGTTATTATTGAGTCATATTTACAAGTCAAATTAATTTGCACTGCTATTTATATTTACTTATCAATCATCATCAAACAATAAAGTAATTCCTTATGAAATATAATAATAAGAATAATAATGTAATAATTTTTACAGTGGAGAATAGAAAAGATCTCATATTAACACATTAAAAATAATTTGAATGTTTGCGTGAAAAATGCTGACTAATGCTGTAGTCTTTAAAAACAGCAATACTTTCTTGGCATATTGGACATACCGCTTTCTGTCCGATATTGGTTTTGTTGTCCATTCTTCCTTAAACACACGACATTCAGAGTCAATTTTTCTTTTCTTTTTTGCCTGACTCATTTTCAGTCATTAACGGTCGAGTGTATTTTAATATATTTCAGGTGTGACTTTTTAACGTTCTGTAAGGGGTCTACAGATGAAAAATAGCCATTCTTGGCTAATTCTGGCACATTTTATAGTAATGTTCATTAATGTGCATTGACCCTGTAAACAAATAAACTAAACTAAATCCGAGAGTGTGTTCTAATTTTACTGGTTGCGCGTGCAATGCTGCCATCAAATAGCGTTCAGTTGTGTTGCATGATTAATTTACTAGTTCTGAAACCAAAACGTTACTCAGAAGCAGCATTTTAAAAACTCCCTCGCGGGCCGGATGAAAGAGTTTAGCGGGCCACATATGGCCCACGGGCCGTAGTTTGCCCACCTCTGCTTTAAATGCAGGATTGGTTTGCTATTAGTGCTTCATCACACTGCTTTATTTCCTCACAGTTTACCCAGGAGTGATTCAGATGAGAATATCAGGTATAGTATTAGTTGTTATGTTATATGTGTTATTACAATACAACAAAGATTAATGTAATTCATTAATGCCTTTAATAGATATTTTACTTCGTCTTTCCATTATATTTTGATCTCCTATTTTAAAGTAGTATTTAAAAAACATTACTAATGAATGCATATTTTATTCTGTATTACAAATGTATTTGTTTGTTTCATTTAAAATTATTTATTTAGGTATTTGTTTGTCTTCCAGAGCGCATTATATGAGCGGAAGGCAGTCCTTCACGTAATTATCTGATATTATCCTGTTGATCTGAACTCTGCTGGTGTGTGTTCAGAATGCTGGTGAAATAGGAAATGCTCAGTGTGTGTGTGTGTGTGTGTCCGTCTATCTACATGTGTGTGTGAATGTGTTTATGTTTGTATATGTGTGTGTGCAACCGAATGTGCGTGTGTGTGTCTATGCATGTGTGTGTGTGCATATGTATATATGTGTATGCTTGTTTGTTTGTGCATGTATATGTTTGTGGGTGGCGACGCAGTGGCGCAGTAGGTAGTGCTGTCGCCTCACAGCAAGTAGGTCGCTGGTTTGACCCTCGGCTGGGTCAGTTGGCGTTTCTGTGTGGGTTTCCTCTGGGTGCTCCGGTTTCCCCCACAGTCCAAACACATGCGGTACAGGTGAATTGGATAGGCTAAAATTGTCAGTAGTGAATGGAGTGTGTATGGATGTTTCCCAGAGATGGGTTGCAGCTGGAAGGGCATCCGCTGCGTAAAACATGTGCTGGAATAGTTGGCGGTTCATTCTGCTGTGGCGACCCCTGGTTAATAAAGGGACTAAGCCGAAAGAAAATGAATGTTTGGGTGTATACTGCATGTGTGTGTGTCTGTGTATGCAGGGGTGTTTTTGTGTTTGAGTTTGTGTGCGTATGCATATGTGTGTTTGTTTGTGTATGCATGTATATGTGTGTGTGTTTCTGCATGCATGTGTGTTTGTGTATAAGTGTGTGTACAGTATATGTGTGTGCATGCGTGTATGTGCATGTGCGTTTGTGTGTGTATATGTGCGTGTATATGTGCACGTGTGTTTGTGTGTGTATATGTGCGTGTATATGTGCATGTGTGTTTGTGTGTGTATATGTGCGTGTATATGTGCATGTGTGTTTGTGTGTGTATATGTGCGTGTATATGTGCATGTGTGTTTGTGTGTGTATATGTGCATGTGTGTTTGTGTGTGTATATGTGCGTGTATATGTGCATGTGTGTTTGTGTGTGTATATGTGCGTGTATATGTGCATGTGTGTGTATATGTGTGTATGTATATGTGCCTGTATACTGTATGTGCATGTGTGTTTGTGTGTGTATATGTGCGTGTATATGTGCATGTGTGTTTGTGTGTGTATATGTGCGTGTATATGTGCATGTGTGTTTGTGTGTGTATATGTGCGTGTATATGTGCATGTGTGTGTGTATATGTGTGTATGTATATGTGCCTGTATACTGTATGTGCATGTGTGTTTGTGTGTGTATATGTGCGTGTATATGTGCATGCATGTATATGTGTGTGCGTGTGTGTGTGTGTGTATGTATGCGTGCGTGTGTGTGTGTGCATGCTTGTATATGTGAATGTGTGTGTATTTGTGCATGCATGTATATGTGTGTGTGTGTGTGTGTATATGTACATGTGTGCTTGTGTGTTCATGCATGTGTGTGTGTGTTGTTCAGGAGGAGAGGCTCGGTGGCCTACGCTTCCCAGAGGCCTTGGCTCCTGAACGCCACAGTGGAGGAGAATATCTTGTTTGACACAGCACCCAATGTGAAGAGGTACACACACACACACACACACACACACACACACACACACACACACACACAGTGCAGAAGCTGCAGGGAGTGGGCTTTATCTAAAAGGTGCGCGCACACACACACACACACACACACACACACACACACAGGACACTGACCTACATAACTATATCAGCTGCAGGACATCTATATAGAGACATGTATATAGAGAATATAGAGGTTTTTTAGATTTACTTTACATTGACTCTGTTCAAACTCAGCACATAATAGAAATGAGGTGCGTTTGGTGGAAATCACCAGGTCAAAGTGTGCAAAAAGACGCTACACACACACTCAGACACACACACACACTATTAATACTTGCTCAAAAACTTATAAAGGTCTATTAGTGTGTAGGTATTTTCATGATTTAGTTTCTCACTGACTGCATGCACTGTACTTTAAACATTATAGTTAATAAATGGTCATTAAATATAATATGTAATAACATTATTATTATTATTATGTTGTTGTATTTCTATTAATGTAAATGTGATGTTTTATCCTGTATTTTGTCTGTGTGTTCAGATATAAGGAGGTGATGGAGGTTTGTCAGCTGAGGCCTGATATCGACACTCTTCCTCAAGGAGATCAGACAGTGATTGGAGAGCGGGTACGTCATTTGGTATGAATCTGAGCAATCACACATTCTGCTGTATACTGTGTGTGTGTGTGTGCGTTTGACAGTGTATGAGATTCAGCAGTGTGTGTGTGTGTGTGTGTGTGTGTGTGTGTGCAGGGCATCATTCTCTCCGGTGGTCAGCGGCAGCGCATTAGTGTCGCCAGAGCTCTTTACCAGCAAACTAATGTGGTTTTTCTGGTGAGACGTCATTATACACATCTACACATACACTGTACACACAGTACGCACGCCCTAACCCCAAACCACCAGCAGGCGCTGTTGCTCTTGAAGGATTAGTTCACTCAAAAATAAAGATTCTGTTATTCATTACTCACCCTCATGTTGACAAAACAGCAGACAGTGACGAGGGCACAGAATATCAGGGTTATGATTGGCCGGATTGCCTGTCAATCAAACTGGTGAAAAACGGTTTAACTTCACAATTGAGCACTACAAACTTTAGAAACACATTTTCATTCTCAGACTTTTTTTACATGGACTTTAAGGGTTTATTTAATAAAAATAGGCATGAAATACACGGTTAATAATCCCCTATCAAGATGCACATCCAATTAAAGGTTTCTGAAATGAGAGAAATGTAGGATGGTGCATAATTTTGAGACATGATAGCCCAGCCCAAAAGGAATTATAGCACCACCCTAAAGAACTGATAGCCCCGCCCTAAAGGACAGATAGCCCCGCCCTAAAGGACCTGCTTAATGACTGCTAGCCCCGCCCTAAATCTCTGATAGCACTGCCCTAAATGACCGTTAGGACCACCCTAAATAACCGATAGCCCTGCCCTAAATGACTGATAGCCCCGCCTAAATGACTGACTAAATAACTCATAGCGCCACCCTAAAGAACTGATAGCCCCACCCTAAATGACTGATAACACGCCCTAAATGACTGATAGCCCTGCCCTAAATGGCCGATAGCACCACCCTAAAGGATTGATAGCCCCGGCCTAAATCACCGATAACCTTGCCCTAAATCACGGATAACCCCGCCCTAAATGACCAATATCCCCGCCCTAAATGACCGATAGCCCTGCCCTAAATGACCGATAACCCTGCCCTAAATGACCGATAACCCCGCCCTAAATGAGCGATAACCCCACCCTAAAGAACTGATATCCCCGGCCTAAATGACCAATAACCTTGCCCTAAATCACAGATAGCCCCGCCCTAAATGACCGATAGCCCTGCCCGAAATGACAGATAACCTTGCCCTAAATGACCAATAACCCTGCCCTAAATGACCGATAACACCACCCTAAAGGACAGATAGCCCCGCCCTAAATGACCTGCTTAATGACTGCTAGCCCCGCCCTAAATCTCTGATAGCACTGCCCTAAATGACCGTTAGGACCACCCTAAATAACCGATAGCCCTGCCCTAAATGACTGATAACCCCGCCTTAAAGGACTGATATCCTCTCCTAAATGACTGACTAAATAACTCATAGCGCCACCCTAAAGAACTGATAGCCCCACCCTAAATGACTGATAACCCGCCCTAAATGACTGATAGCCCTGCCCTAAATGGCCGATAGCACCACCCTAAAGGATTGATAGCCCCGGCCTAAATCATCGATAACCTTGCCCTAAATCACAGATAACTCCGCCCTAAATGACCAATAGCCCCGCCCTAAATGACCGATAGCCCTGCCCTAAATGACCGATAACCCCGCCCTAAATGACCGATAACCCCACCCTAAATGACCAATAACACCACCCTAAAGAACTGATAGCCCCAGCCTAAATGACCAATAACCTTGCCCTAAATCACAGATAGCCCCGCCCTAAATGACCGATAGCCCTGCCCGAAATGACAGATAACCTTGCCCTAAATGACCAATAACCCTGCCCTAAATGACCGATAACACCACCCTAAAGGACAGATAGCCCCGCCCTAAATGACCTGCTTAATGACTGCTAGCCCCGCCCTAAATCTCTGATAGCACTGCCCTAAATGACCGTTAGGACCACCCTAAATAACCGATAGCCCTGCCCTAAATGACTGATAACCCCGCCTTAAAGGACTGATATCCTCTCCTAAATGACTGACTAAATAACTCATAGCGCCACCCTAAAGAACTGATAGCCCCACCCTAAATGACTGATAACCCGCCCTAAATGACTGATAGCCCTGCCCTAAATGGCCGATAGCACCACCCTAAAGGATTGATAGCCCCGGCCTAAATCATCGATAACCTTGCCCTAAATCACAGATAACTCCGCCCTAAATGACCAATAGCCCCGCCCTAAATGACCGATAGCCCTGCCCTAAATGACCGATAACCCCGCCCTAAATGACCGATAACCCCACCCTAAATGACCAATAACACCACCCTAAAGAACTGATAGCCCCAGCCTAAATGACCAATAACCTTGCCCTAAATCACAGATAGCCCCGCCCTAAATGACCGATAGCCCTGCCCGAAATGACAGATAACCTCGCCCTAAATGACCGATAGCCCTGCCCTTAATGACCGATAGCACCACCCTAAAGGACTGATAGCCTCGGTGTAAATGTGTGTGTGTGTGTGTGTCCAGGATGACCCGTTCTCAGCTCTGGATATCCACCTGAGCGATCACCTCATGCATGAAGGCATCCTGAAGTTCCTGCGTCAGGAGAAGCGGAGTGTGGTGCTGGTCACACACAAACTACAGTATTTACCACACGCAGACTGGGTAACACACACTTCAATAACACCTTTCAGTAGCTGTGTGTCTGTTCACCTATTATTATGCACACTTTGGTTTATTGCATTAAAATTGCTTAATGGAAACTCCAAGATGTGCATGAAAAACTGTAAGCACACAACTGAGTGGGATCAACTTTTATCTGATAAGAAGAAATGCACATGAACTCTGCTGTAAACATATTGAGTGAGTAAAGTCTGTGCATGCAATAATGGAGATTACAGCTTTGAAATGTGAAAGAATTTAGTTTTGCTGAGCCAAAAGGCAAAGCTCTCGATTTACTGGTCAATTTACATTCCTACTCACAGCTTTGGGTCATGACTGAAAGGACAATATGTTAAATACAAGCAGCCAAATTGAGTCTTCTCTTGTGTTTCTCATCTAATGGAAGCTCTGCTGAATTCACTGATGTTTTATGCAATATTACAGTTTTGTGCATAAATCTAAATCATATCTTCAGATGGAAACACAGCTACTGATTGACTCCATAAGTCTGTCTGAACCGATTGAAAGCGTTCAGCAGTGTTTTCAGTGTGTGTGTGTGTGTTTCTCTGTAGATTATAGCCATGCGGGACGGGACTGTACAGACTCAGGGGACCCTGAAGGACATCCAGTGTGCAGAACCAGAGCTGTTTGAGCAGTGGAGAACCCTGATGAACAGACAGGACAAAGTAGGAAGAGCTTACTTTATATGATATACAAAATGAAATGCATTTAAATGTTTATTTATTTTCATGTATATTTATTTAACTTATTTAACATAAAACTCTTTAATGTAATGTACTTCTAATAGAGAACATATCTGGAGTGTTGTTTTTCCTATCCGCAGGAGAACTCGACTGAGCTGAAGAGGAAGAGTTTCAGACGGGCGATGATGTACTCTAGAGATACTGTGGCCACTGATGATGAAGACGAAGGTAAAAACACTCCTGCTGAAATCTGTGCTTCTATATCCATCATCAGTACACCTGGACATAATTCATATAATGATTTTTTATTAATGAATTAAAATATCAAAATTATGCATATTGAATATTTAAAAGTATTTTGATATGATGGTCTTCTAAAATGTATTATATATATAAATATTTTTTAAACTTCATTGTAATTATGCTCTAAAATTTATTATGAATAATGAATAATAAAAATATATTTTATTTTTCAAAATTATTTATTTATAAAAATGTGTCATTGATATCTTCTTAAAGTTGCATAATGCATAATGCATAATGCACATGCACATGCATAAATAAATAAATGCATACATGCATAAATTAATAAATAAATAAATAAAAATGCACACATGCATAAATAAATAAATGCATACATGCATAAATAAATAAATGCACACGCATAAATTAATAAATAAATAAATAAAAATGCACACATGCATAAATAAATATATACATGCATACATAAATAAATGCACACATGCATAAATAACTAAATGCATACATGCATAAATAAATAAATACATGCATACATAAATAAATGCACACATGCATAAATAACTAAATGCACACATGCATAAATAAATAAATACATGCAGACATAAATAAATGCACACATGCATAAATAAATAAATACATGCAGACATAAATAAATGCACACATGCATAAATAACTAAATGCATACATGCATAAATAAATAAATACATGCATACATAAATAAATGCACACATGCATAAATAACTAAATGCACACATGCATAAATAAATAAATACATGCAGACATAAATAAATGCACACATGCATAAATAAATAAATACATGCATACATAAATAAATGCACACATGCATAAATAACTAAATGCATACATGCATAAATAAATAAATACATGCAGACATAAATAAATGCACACATGCATAAATAACTAAATGCATACATGCATAAATAAATAAATACATGCATACATAAATAAATGCACACATGCATAAATAACTAAATGCACACATGCATAAATAAATAAATACATGCAGACATAAATAAATGCACACATGCATAAATAAATAAATACATGCATACATAAATAAATGCACACATGCATAAATAACTAAATGCATACATGCATAAATTAATAAATAAATAAATAAAAATGCACACATGCATAAATAAATAAATACATGCATAAATAAATAAATGCACACATGCATAAATAAATAAATAAATAAATGCTTAAATGCATAAATAAATAAATAAATGCATACATGCATAAATAAATATTTAAATGAATGCATAAATAAATAAATAAATACATGAATAAATAAGTAAATAAATGCATACATGCATGAATAAATAATTAAATAAATGCATACATGCATAAATAAATAAATACATGCATATATAAGTGAAAAACAAATGCACACATGCATGCATAAATAAATAAATGGAGTCAATATTTACTTTGTCAATTATTATTTTTTGAAATATAATTTGAATTATATATATATGTTCTCTCTAATTCACTTTTTCAAAAATAAATAAATAAATTAATAAATTAATTAATATATATATATATATATATATATATATATAGTTGAAGTCAAACTTATTCGCCCCCCTTTAAATTTGTTTTTCTTTTTTAAATATTTCCCAAATTATGTTTATCAGAGCAAGGACATTTTCACAGTATGTCTGATAATATTTTTTTCTTCTGGAGAAAGTCTTATTTGTTTTATTTTGGCTAGAATAAAAGCAGTTTTTATTTTTTTAAATCATTTTAAGATCAAAATTATTAGACCCTTTAAGCTATATATTTTTTCAATCGTCTCCAGAACAAACCATCATTATACAATAACTTGCCTAATTCCCCTAACCTGCCTAGTTAACCTAATTAACCTAGTTAAGCCTTTAAATGTCACTTTAAGCTGTATAGAAGTGTCTTGAAGAATATCTAGTCTAATATTATTTACTGTCATCATGGCACAGATAAAATAAATCAGTTATTAGAGATGAGTTATTAAAACTATTATGATTAGAAATGTGTTGAGAAAATCTCTTTGGTTAAACAGAAATTGGGGGAAAAAATAAACAGGAGAGCTAATAATTCAGGGGGACTTCAACTATGTATATATATATATATATATATATATATATATATATATATATATATATATATATATATATATATATATATATATATATATATATATATAAATAAATGTGTTTAATTATATTTTTTCTAATCTTTATTGCGCTTATAATTTTCATAAATAAATGCATAATTAAAAATATAAATACATAATTTTTTTTATTAAATAAATAAATAAATAAGATATTAATACATTTCTTTATTTATAAAAATGCTTCTGGGATGTTATATATGACGTTCTGATATTCTTGTCTCCACATCCGTGTTGTTTCTCCACTCTGGACATTTGGGAAATAAGCAGCGGCTGATGTGGCTGTTAGTGAAGTGAAAGGTCTGCACTCAATAGCATGAATCTTTGAGTTTGCTCAGATGAATAGCATGCAGCCCGAGGACATTAATATACTGCACCATTAATACAGCATTCATAGAGTTACATAACACTATACAATACACTACACAAGCCCTACACTGCCCTGAGCTATAATTGTAACATCAGGGATTCTGCATGTAGGTGGTGAAGAATTCAGAGTGCTTTATATCCTCCAGAAACGCAAGGGCATGCTGGTGTTATCGCATTAGTGATAATTAATGAGCATGTCCAGTGCAAAGGCATTATTTTCATGCATGTGTTCAGTCCAGAAGCTTCTAATGCATGAAGAATTATCTGAATCTTCTCCTTTATTCCTTCATTCATTCATGTATGAGCGCATTAGCATCCATTACTGCACTTATTCAGCATGTGTGTGTGTGTGTGTTTACTAATGGTAGCTAATAATTTAGTCCTGTTCAAGGTTGTTGTTGGTTTGCAGTTTTATATTAGTATTTTATTTAGATGCTATTTTTAAATTTGCTGTGCTGGTCAGTTTAGTTTTAGTTTATTTTTTGAACACATTTCTGTTTAGGTTTTATATTAATTTCAGCTTCAGTGATTTTAGTTCATTAGAGCAAGTCTCCAGTAAACAACTCACTGATTCAAATGATCCATTCAGAGTGAATCTCTAGTAAACAACTCACTGAATCAAATGATCCATTCAGAGTGAATCTCTAGTAAACAACTCACTCAATCAAATGATCCAGTCAGAGTGAGTCTCCAGTAAACAACTCACTGATTCAAATGATCCATTCAGAGTGAATCTCTAGTAAACAACTCACTGAATCAAATGATCCAGTCAGAGTGAGTCTCCAGTAAACAACTCACTGATTCAAATGATCCATTCAGAGTGAGTCTCCAGTAAACAACTCACTGATTCAAATGATCCATTCAGAGTGAGTCTCCAGTAAACAACTCACTGATTCAAATGATCCATTCAGAGTGAATCTCTAGTAAACAACTCACTGAATCAAATGATCCAGTCAGAGTGAGTCTCCAGTAAACAACTCACTGATTCAAATGATCCATTCAGAGTGAGTCTCTAGTAAACAACTCACTGAATCAAATGATCCAGTCAGAGTGAGTCTCCAGTAAACAACTCACTGATTCAAATGATCCATTCAGAGTGAGTCTCCAGTAAACAACTCACTGATTCAAATGATCCGTTCAGAGTGAGTCTCCAGTAAACAACTCACTGATTCAAATGATCCATTCAGAGTGAGTCTCCAGTAAACAACTCACTGATTCAAATGATCCATTCAGAGTGAATCTCCAGTAAACAACTCACTGATTCAAATGATCCATTCAGAGTGAATTTCCAGTAAACAACTCATTGATTCAAATGATGCATTCAGAGTGAATCTCCAGTAAACAACTCACTGATTCAAATGATCCATTCAGAGCGAGTCTCCAGTAAACAACTTACTGACTCAAAGGATTTATTCAGAGATGAATCTCCAATAAACAACTCACTGATTCAAATGAGAGTGAGTCTCCAGTAAATGGATGTGTGGCTGTGTTTTTTCAGACAGCTCCACCAGCACAGATGAGGACAGCCTGGGGGCGGAGCTGCGTCACAGGACCACCATTCCCTGGAGCTCCTTCGCCACGTATCTGAAAGCGGCGGGTCTGTTTTCTGCTGCCGCTGCTCATTGTTTCTCAACTCGCAAAACACTCACTGATGGTCGCCATCGACTTCTGGCTCGCGCACTGGACATCAGACGTCATCGCAGCGCAGAGCGAGAGCACAGAGAGAAACTGCACATTCACTAAGGTCAGAAACATGCATGTGGCGTCAAAAGCAGCTTCAACACATTCTGAAAAGTTGTGGAAATCTTTCAGTGTTTAAAAGGGTTAGTTCACGCAAAAATAATTTACTCAGTCTCAAAGCATCTTGGGTGTATATGACTTTTGTTCAAGAAAATGTACCATATTTTAGATTCTAGAAATTTAGATAGCGCCCTCTAATGGATTTGCCATCTGAATTGTACAATAAAAGTACTGTAAGTAACGTATTTTTAATTCTCAAAATTGTAGACAGCACCCTCTAGTGGATTTGTCATCTGAAATGTACAATAAACATAACATAAGTGACGCATTTCAGATTCTGAAAACTGTAGAAAGCGCACTCTAGAGGATTCGTCATCTGAAACGTACAACAAAATGGACCATAAGTAATGCATTTCAGATTCGTTAAATTGTAGAACCCTAAGTAACATATATCAAATTCGCAAAGGTGTAGACAGCGCCCTCTAGTGGATTTGACATTTCAAACGTACAATAAATATAACATAAGTGACACATTTCAGATTCTGAAAACTGTAGACAGCGAACTCTAGTGGATTTGTCATCTAAAAACATACAATAAATGAACCCTAACTAATGTACATCAAATTCGCAAAGGTGTACACAGCACCCTCTAGTGGATTTGCCATCTGAAACATACAATAAACAAACCCTAACTAATGTACATCAAATTCGCAAAGGTGTAGACAGCGCCCTCTAGTGGATTTGCCATCTGAAACTTACAATAAACAAACCCTAAGTGACACATTTTAGATTAGCAAAATTGTAGATAGCCCCCTTTAAGGGATTCGGCATCTAAAACGTACAACAAAACGTAGCCTAAGTAACATATTTCAGATTTGCAAACTTGTCGACAGCGCCTTCTAGTGAATTTGTCATCTGAAACGTACAACAAACTTATGCTAAGTAAAATAGTTTAGACCTGCTAAAATGTACAGCACCCTCTAGTGGATTTGCCATCTGAAATGTACAATAAATAATCTCTTAGTAACCTAATTCAGATTCGCAAAAATGTAGACAGGCCCCTCTAGGGGATTCGTCATCTGAAGCGAAACAACAAAATGTACCGTAAGTAACATACTTCAGATTCGCAAAGGTGTAGACAGCGCCCTCTAGTGCATTTGCCATCTGAAACGAACAATAAACAAACCCTAAGTTATGCATTTCAGATTCGCAAATTTGTAGTCAGCGCCCTCTAGTGGAATTGTCATCTGAAATGTTCAATAAACAATTCCTAAGTAGCGTATTTCAGATATGCTAAATTGTTGACAGCGCCCTCTAGTGGAATTGTCATCAGAAACTTAAAATAAACATACCCTAAGTAACATATTTCAGATTTGCAAACTTATCGACATCGCCCTCTAGTGGATCTGTCATCTGAAATGAACAATAAACAACCCCTAAAGTAATGTATTTCAGGCTCCTTCTAGCTCTACAGATGAATGAATGAGGACAACCACAAAAAGAGGTTTTTGGAGATTTTAGTCAGGTTTTACTCACATTTGGGTACAAATTTGTCCCCAAAATATGATCAAGTAGTCACACACAAACACACACACACACATTCACACACACTGCCGTCGGGTCTCGAGGGTGTGAACACAGATGTTTGAGCATTTCTGGGTCTCCCAGCAGACCGTCTGTCCAAAAAAAAACACGGTTTTCAGTCCCGGATGAATAACTTGTTATTCTGGTAAAAGTGTCTTCATAATTTCACAGAATCGATTTCACAATACAACAATTCTCTGGAAACCTTTGAGCAAAAGTGCATTTAAGTTGAAGCTAAAAAAAGAGTGCTTAAATCATATTATGGAAGCAATATAATTTTAAAAGAACTTAAAAAGGAACATTTTAATCAGATTTCAGAGATAATAAATTTAAAACAATTTTATTTGACAGTGGGCTAAATTCTTTTGTATTTTTTTCAAACTAAAAACAAAATTATTTTGCTTACCTCACTGGCAAAATGTAGCATATTTCAGATCCCAAAAATGTGACAGCACCCTCTACTGGATTCATCATCTGAAATGTACAAAAATTGTACCCTATGTAACGCATTTCATGTTAGCAAATGTAGACAGCGCCCTCTAGTGGATTTGTCAATCAAAATGTTCAAACAATTAACCCTAAGTAACATTCCTGCTTCACAAATATATAGACAGCGCCCTCTACTGGATTCATCATCTGAAATGTGCAAAAATTGTACCCTACGTAACTTATTTCACGTTCGCAAAAATGTAGACAGCGCCCTCTAGTGGATTTGTCAATCAAAATGAAAAAAAAAAGTAACATTTTTGATTCACAAAAATATAGACAGCGCCCTCTACTGAATTCGTCATCTGAAATTTACAACAAAAACGTACCTTAAGTAATATATTTCATGTTCGCAAAAATATAGACAGCGCCCTCTAGTGGATTTGTCAATCAAAATGAAAAAAAAAGTAACATTTTTGATTCACAAAATATAGACAGCGCCCTCTACTGAATTCGTCATCTGAAATTTACAACAAAAACGTACCTTAAGTAATGTATTTCATGTTCGCAAAAATGTAGACAGCGCCCTCTAGTGGATGTGTCATCTGAAATGTACAACAAAATGCACAACAGGTAAAAATCCAAAATGTATTTTATGTTTTGCAAAAATGTGAGTCTGAATTGCATTGTTTGCTGTGTATATACAGCAGAAGACAGTCATCTTGAAATTCTAACAATATTTACCACAGTGTTCAATGCATTTTTGATAGGATATTTGTAGAGTGCTCGGCTGAATTGTGTTTGGCTTATCTCTCTCAGGACTGTGTGTTCAGCCACTCGTGGTATCTGCAGGTCTTCTGCTTGTTGTGTGCTTTGGGCATCGTTTTGTGTCTCGTCACATCTCTGGCGGTCGAATGGACGGGTTTACGAGTGGCCAAAGAGCTTCACTGCAGCCTTCTGCAGATCATCGTCCTCGCACCAATGAGGTCTGTGTGAGATACGATCAACATTCATTTATTGGACACCTGTTATTCAAAACTCACTTTTATGAGGGGTTTAAACCTAGTTGTGTCAGCAGTGTGAATATATATAGCCTCTAATGCATGGGGGGGGGGGGTTGGTTTGGGTTGATGGGGAGGATGTTGGGAGTGGTGGGGATGTCTAGGTGTTGGGGGTAAGGTGTCTGAATAACACAGCCAAGTAACTACTATGCACCGAGTTTCTATGCACAAACTCTTCTGTGTTTTAGATTGTTTGAGACGACTCCACTGGGGAACATACTGAACCGATTCTCAACGGACACCAACACTATTGATCAGGTAGTCTAAAAAACAACTTTCACTGAAATGTTGGACAATGACGGACATAATATATCACAATCCTCACACTAATATTTGAATGAATAAATGTGGTATATTTATTATTAAATGTCTGTCTGTGTTTGTGTGATTTCAGCATATTCCGGTGACGATGGAGTGTCTGAGCCGCTCGACTCTGCTGTGTGTGTCCGCTGTGGGCGTAATCTCATA
>LR812536.1:67523385-67537071 GCA_903798195.1 Danio kyathit
TCTCGCTCGGGCCTTCGTGAGGAAGAGCAGCATCCTCATCATGGATGAAGCCACAGCCTCTATCGACATGGCAACGGTGAGGAAAACACTCAGCTCATTTACATACATTACAATATTCAAATATGTGACGGTGACACGGTGGCTCAGTGGTTAGCACTGTGGCCTCACAGCAAGAAGGTCTCTGGTTCGAGTCCCGGCTGGGTCAGTTGGCGTTTCTATGTGGAGTTTGCATGTTCTCCCCGTGTTGGTGTGGGTTTCCTCTGACTGCTCCGGTTTCCCCCACAGTCCAAACACATGCGCTATAGGGGAATTGATCAACTAAATTGGGCATAGTGTATGAGTGTGAATGAGTGTGTATGGGTGTTTCCCAGTACTGGGTTGCAGCTGGAAGGGCATCGGCTGTGTGAAACATATGCTGGAGTAGTTGATGGTTCATTCTGCTGTGGCGGCCTCTGATGAATAAAGGGACTAAACTGAAGGAAAATGAATGAATGAACAAAACCAGTCAATGCTTGGAAATGGAGATTTATGCATTGACTAAAAGCTGAATAAATAGTCTTTGCATTGGTATGTTAGGATATGGCAACATTTAGACGCCATTCAACTATGTGAAAATCTGGAATCTGAGTGCTCACAAATAAAAAATACTGGGAAAAACACTTTTTGATGTGTCCCAGTGAAGATTTCTGCAGGAGTGCTGAAGGATGATGAAGACTACAACTCCCATGATTCCACACTCATTCACAGAGACCTCAACGTACGCCTTTGTTTGTTGTGAATAGACATTTTCTCCCTCTAAAGCCTTGTTTATACTCGACGCGGCCGCTAGTTCGCTTGAGTGCACGCGGAGAATCTGACGTCATCGCGGAGTTAGCGGATGTTCACTTTGAGTGCGCGCGACATCATTTCGGCTGGCGGTGCGCACAGCATTTTTTGAGACCCAAGCGAACAGTGCGCGCGGCGCAGCATCTGGTTCGAGTTGAAATTAACCACTTTGAAGAGATTTTGTCTGAAACAGTAAGACAGCAGACATCCGTATGATCCGTGATGATAGAGATAACCTGATGAACAATCATTTTTGGCTAGAAATTGCAACAGCAGTGGGAAAGGAGGAAAGTTTTGTTAAAAAGTTTGGAAAAACCTGAGGGATAGTCTGTTAAAGCCAAAAAAGGCCATGGCAAAAGTGGAAACCCAGCTACACAATTACAGAAATATGTTTTTCCACCATTTATAGGTTTTACACTGGTGTATATATTACCATTTTGAATTTAAAACAATTTAATAATTACAAAACTATAATTAAGGATCAAATTATTTCTTTGATAACTGGGAAAGAATATTTGAACCTATCAGTTTACTATATACTGATGCCCTGTTTTTCTAGGCTTTATTGGTGATAATGGTCAGGAATGTTGGACTATTATTGCCTTTTTTAGCATAATAAGAGGACAGAAACTAGCCAGACATGATGTGAAAATTGGGGAGCGGGCTAAATAAAAAAAAAACATCTGTATTTTTAAGTAAGTGTGCTTATTTTGGCTTTGATTCTTGCCATAATAGAAATATATTTGTAGAGTAACCCATTTTCTCTCCTCATTGATATTTTAATAAACTTTGATTGGTAAAACTGTCTGAGATATGAACAAAAGCAAGTGATGCATCAAAGTTTGATTAAAACAAACCTTGAATGGTTATAAAAATCCTTATAATCATTAAAATAATTTATAAAAACAATAAAAATAATTTGTTTATAAATTCTGAATGATATTAATGATATGACGTAGTTCTGGAAACTTTCTACTTCTCTGTTTATCTGTCTGACTTTACGGTCAGTTACTTTTGAGCGTCCCCTGTCGTTTTAAAGAATATCACAACGGCGAACGCGGCAAGTATAAAAGCCTCGTCCGTTTCGCGAGGTGCGCGCGCAGTCAGCGGAGGTGCGCGATGCGGCGCCAGGCGAAAGTATAACTCCAGCTTAAGGGAGAAAATGACATACTGCGCCTTTAAGAATCTACCATGTAAAACCAGGGATGGGCAAACTCGGTCCTGGAGGGTCGGTGTCCTGCACAGTTTAGCTCCAACTCTGATCAAACACACCTGCTTATAGATAATTAGTAATCTTGGAGAGCATGTTCAGGTGTGTTTGATTAGAGTTGGAGCTAAACTATGCAGGACACCGGCCCTCCAGGACCGAGTTTGCCCATCCCTGAGTAAACACAGAAAAATAAACCACACACGCTTTTGTAAAAGATATGTATGGTGCATTAATGAAGATAAACTGTATGTTGATGTGTGAAATTCTGGAAAATTCTGGAGCGCCCTTAAAGCACAGGTGTCAGACTCAGTTCCTAGAGGGCCGCTGCTCTGGACAGTTTAGCTCCAACCCTAATTAAACACACTTACCTGTAGGTTTCAAACAAGCCTGAAGGACTTAATTAGTTTGATCAGGTGTTTAATTAGAGTTAAAGCTAAACTGTGCAGAGCTGCGGCCCTCCAGGAACTGGATTTGACACCTGTGCCTTAAAGGGACAGTTCACACAAAATGTTTTATTCATTTACTATTTACTCTCTCTCAAGCGGTTCAAAGCATTTATGAGTTTCTTTCTTCAGTTGAGCACACAAGAAGATATTTTGAAGAATGACGAAAACATGTACCCATTGATTTCCATAGTAGAAAAAACAAATACTATGAAAGTCAATGGTTATAGGTTTTCAGCATTCCTCAAAATATCTTCTTTTGTGTTCGGCACAAGAAAAAAAAAACCATAAAGGTTTGAAACAAGTAAAGGGTGAGGACATTTTGACAGAATTAATATTTTTTGGGGGTGAACTGTCCCTTTAATTCATCTATGTACTATAGCACAGACGTCAAACTCAGTTCCTGGAGGGCTGCAGCTCTGCACAGTTTAGTTCCAACCCTAATTAAATACCTGATCAAACTAATTAAGTCCTTCAGGCTTGTTTGAAATCTACAGGTAAGTGTGTTGAAGCAGGGTTGGAGCTAAACAGAGGAAGGAAACTCCAGGAAGGAGTTTGACACCCCTGTACTATAGGATGAACATACATTAGTTGATCTGCAGCGTCTGGATCTCACTGTCCTTTTCTCTGTTCCTGTAGGAGAGTATCCTGCAGAAAGTGGTCATGACGGCGTTTGCAGACCGGACCGTGGTCACTATAGCTGTGAGTTCACTATACAACATTAAACATCACTAGTCATTAAATCTACTGACTGACAAAAACAAAGAAGAAAAAGCCGCGCTCACATTAATAAGCTGTAGGGGAGATGGAAGATTATTCCAACTTGGCAATTCAATTCAGATCATCATTATTATTATTATTATACATTTTATTATGATCATTTTTGCAAAGTACAAGTTTACATCTTCCAATATTTTAATCAATTTTCATGGCAAATGTTAAGCCTGTGTCTCATAATGCAGACTTTTCCCTCACACTTATCTTAAAGTTAAGATATACTGTAGGTTAAAGTTGTTCATTGTTAGTTCAAATTAAGCATGAATTATAATAATACATTATTATATGCATAAATGTTGAGCTGTAATAAATAACGTTGAAGTATCATTCATGTTGATATAGATTAACAAGCAAAACTAATTTTTATTTAGATGATATATACAGAATATACACTCACCGGCCACTTTATTAGGTACACCTACCCAACTGCTCGTTAATGCAAATTTCTAATCAGCCAATCACATGGCGGCAGCTCACTGCATTTAGACATGTAGACATGGTCAAGACGATCTGCTGCAGGTCAAAGCGAGCATCAGAATGGGGAAGAAAGGGGATTTAAGTGACTTTGAACGTGGCATGGTTGTTGGTGCCAGACGGGCTGCTCTGAGTATTTCAGAAACTGCTGATCTACTGGGATTTTCACGCACAACCATCTCTAGGGTTTACAGAGAATCTCAGTGTCATCTCAGACTGGATTCTTGAACATGACAATGAGTTCACTGTTCTCAAATGGCCTCCACAGTCACCAGAGCTCAATCCAATAGAGCACCTTTGGGATGTGGTGGAGATTGGCATCATGGATGTGCAGCTGACAAATCTGCAGCAACTGTGTGATGCTATCATGACAATATGGAGCAAAATCTCTGAGGATTATTTCCAGCACCTTGTTGAATCTCTGCCATGAAGGATTAAAGCAGTTCTGAAGGCAAAAGGGGTTCCAACTCGGTACTAGTAAGGTGTACCTAATAAAGTGGCCGGTGAGTGTATATAATATACAGTATGCATATAGTAGTTAATATTTGAAGTAGATAAAAAGCCTTTCATCAAAATTCTAAAGTCCTAAAACTACTGAACAACACACCTATTCTTGCCATCTTAGATCTGCCGATAATCATATATTGAGCTGAATAATTTAGATTTCATCTTACTATTGTGACCTTATATTTCGATATATTTGTTGTTGTGTGTCGGACAGCATCGTGTTCACACTATCCTGGGCTCAGACGTGGTGATCGTGATGAAACATGGTGGAATAATTGAATATGATGAACCAGACGTCCTGCTGGAGCAGAAGGACAGTGTGTTTTCTGCATTTGTGCGAGCAGACAAATAAAAACAGCACATTGTACATTTGGAGCGCTTGCGGCTGTATAGGCTTTGTATAATAACTGTATATATTGTACAATAAAGTTGACAGAGAAGGTGCTGAAAGTGACTGACTGGATGGTGGATTTCTATTGGTGGATCTCATGTGAGTAACAGGTTGATCCCGGCCTAATGCCTGTTAACACCAACCAGAGAACAGATGCATTCGCTTCAGATGTTATCACTCAATTGAATGGGAATTATCATTGGTTGTCAGCTGACAGATATGGGCCAGTAGGAACATTCTGCGCCTACTAGTAGGCTCAGAAGGCTGTTATCATCCATCCACATGGCTAATCAGCTATACTAATAGAGAAGACTCCAGATCCAGATCTGTTTTTACATTACTGTGATGGTTGAGTTTAGCTAGACGTTAATAAAATAAAATTAATAGCAAATTTAATAAATAATATAAATGATTCTCGTGAACTTCCAGCCGCATGTGATCTTTAGCAGATTAACCATGTGGATGGATGATAACAGCCTACTGAGCCTACTAGAATGACTCTACTGGCCCATATCTATCAGCTGATAACCACTGATAATGTCCATTCAATCCAGTGATAACACTCAAATCAGCTGACAGATGTCAAACGAGTACAGTAGTGCCCGCCCCTTTTAGGCTTTGATCCTATTTGTGTTGATTTGGTGACTGTCACTTTAAATTCAAATGAGAATGTGCTCTTTTCAGAAGAGGGTGGAGCTACAGATGCATACATGTCATCATAATGGCAGACTCAAAACTCTAATGGCAACCGGCTGCTTATGCTAATACGGGAGAGATGGTCACTAGTGGGCGGGGCTTTCCCCCTCTGATGACACGTACAAAGGGAGAATGTCAATCAAGGTGTTTCCTTCATCAAGTGTCATTATAACACACACAATTAATTCATGTTCACCATTAGAGGCTGGAGATATTCACACACTGCTGACACACAACTGAGGTTAAACCCCTTATACAAGTTAGTTTCGCATAATAGATCCCCTTTAATAGATGGAAAATGTTTAATATTCAATCATTTTAGCCTTTAATTGTATAAAGGTTATGATAAAAGCTTAGAGCACCTTTAAAACAACTCGACGTGTTAAACTGCCAATAAAAAAAAAACTACAAAAAGGTGCGGAGCCAAGATGGCCGCCTAAGGAGACAGAGTGATGAAGCCAATTATGATATGGGGAGGGTTCGGAGGCCATGATGGACAGAGGCCAGTGGGCAGATTTGGCCAGGATGCCGGGGTTAAACCCCTACTCTTTCTCGAAGGACATCCTGGGATTTTTAATGACCACAGAGAGTCAGGACCTCGATTTAACGTCTCATCCGAAAGACGGCGCTCACTGAGCAGTATAGAGTCCCCGTCACTATACTGGGGCATTAGGACTCACACAGACAGCAGGTTGGGCACCCCCTGCTGGCCTCACTAACACCACTTCCGGCAGCAACCTAGCTTTCCCATGTGGTCTCCCATCCAGGTACTGACCGGGCGCAGCCCTGCTTAGCTTCAGTGGGCGATCATGTGAGAGTTGCAGAGAGCTAGCTGCCGGCTAGTCCTGCATTTACTAACACAGACTATATCTGACGTGTCTGGAAGTAATTTGCATTTTCCTCCTGTTGAAAAACATCATAAGAACAATGTTTAGTGGCTCAACGTATTACAGCAGAGTTTTTAAAAGACTGAACATTTCATTGATATAGTGTACAGCCAAGCACATGTGGTCAGAACACAAACGAGTCGCAGGTAATGAAGTATTAAGCGTTTCTCCCAAAGAAAAAACCTGTCTAAGCAAAATGCTAGCAGGCATCTGTAGCTTCACTCATGCTCCGCCTCTTTGCCCTTATTTGGTATCCCCCGGTCGGTGCGATGATGCACAAATAAAATGGAGACAGTTGGCCACGCCTACTGGTAGCTTCATTTGTGCTCTTCAGAAACGTATTGGTGACGTAACGGATACTACGTCCACATCTTTTACAGTCTATGGTTAATACACAGCATGTGCATGGAGGGCTGTTTTTGAGGATGCCATTGCTTTATGATAAATAAAGTGACATAGAGAGGCCTGTGGGTGAGCAGGTAGAAAAGCTGTAATACCTTACACTTACCTGTAAAGCAAAACACTTTAAACTGCTAACAAGCAGTGAATGACACCAAATCCGACAATGTTTGTGACTTTTAAATATTTTATTAGGTTATAATTTTGCAGAGCTTAAAATATTAAATCGCTTTTAACTTAAGTATTATTAAAATACATAAAAACAAAAAGCCCGAACTGAGGAGCCCTGAAAAAGTCAACTAAAACAAACAAAACGAAAAAAAAAGAGAAAGAAACATGAAGAAATAAATTAAATAAAAAGCAAAAAGGTCCGATCTTCTCACCGAGAGGTCACGGAGCCGCAGTGATGATGATGATGATGAAGAACTCAAACAGCCGGCGCTCTTTTCTCAGTCGCTCCCAGATAATAATAATCTCTGCCATCAAATACATAGAGACTAAAGTGTACATTCTTTTCCGTTCAACGAATCGTCTTTTCAGAATGACGCTAGACATGATTACAACCCAAACGTGGGACGTCCAGAGCCCGGATCAACAGCAGACAACACCAATGTCTTTGTCATTTTCAGAGAGAGAGAAAAACAGATGCGGAGCCAGACTCTGGAGCCAACATGGCCGCCTAAACCGGCCTCCTCTACAGTGGTTAACATGCTAATACACAACATGTACATGGAGGGCCGTTTTTTGTAGCTATATGATGAATAAAGTGACACCAAGAGGCCTGTGGGTGAGCAGGTAGCATTGATGGCTCTCTCAGTTCCTGAGTGCAAAAGCCTTGAACACACACACACACACACATACATACACACACACACACACACACACACATACATACATACATACATACATACATACATACATACACACACAAATATATATATATATATATATATATATATATATATATATATATATATATATATATATATATATATATATATATATATATACACACACACACACGCACGCGCACACATATATACATGCACACGAACACACATACGTACACATTAACATATATATATATATATATATATATATATATATATATATATATATATATATATATATATATATATATATATGTATATATATATATATATATATATGTATATATATATATATGCACACGCGAACACATACCTGCCCGTGAACACATATACATGCACACGAACACATTTATGTGCACATTAACACATATGCGCACACGAACACATACGTGCACGTGAACACACATGTACGTGCACACAAACAATTATGCATGCACATGAACACGTAAGTGCACGCAAACACATATACGCGCATGCGAACACATATGTGCACACGAACACAAATACGTGCACATGAACACATATACGCGCACACATATATACATGCACGCGAACACATATGTGCACACAAACACATACGTGCACGTGAACACACGTATACGCGCACACATATACGTGCACATGAACACATATATATGCGCAAGCGAAAACATACGTGCACACGAACTCGTATACGTGCACATGAACACATATATATGCGTACGCAACACATATACGCGCAAACGAACACATATACGTGCACATGAACACATATATATGCGTACGCGAACACATATACATGCAAACGAACACATATATGTGCACATGAACACATATATGCGTACGCGAACACATATACGCGCAAACGAACACATATACGTGCACATGAACACATATATATGCGTACGCAAACACATACATGCACACGAACACATATACGTGCACATGAACACATATATATGCGTACGCGAACACATACATGCACACGAACACATATACGTGCACATGAACACATATATATGTGTACGCGAACACATATACGCGCAAACGAACACATATACGTGCACATGAACACATATATATGCGTACGCGAACACATACATGCACACGAACACATATACGTGCACGTGAACACATATGCGTACGCGAACACATACATGCACACGAACACACATACGTGCACGTGAACACATATGCGTACGCGAACACATACATGCACACGAATATTTGTGCACATGAACACATATACGTGCACATGAGCACATATATACACGTACGCAAACACACGTGCACCCGAACACATGCGTGTGCGAGCACATACATACACACACGTAGACACACACATATATATCTATATACTATTGCTCACACATATATATGCGCAAACATATACGGGTGTGAACATATATATACACACAAATGCGCGCACACACACGCGTACACATATATACATGTGCTCACATATATACACACACACATATACGCGCACACACCCTTTTACCCTATAAAAAATAAAAATAAACCTTGATACCGACCCTTATGAAACCAAGAGAGGAGGGGAAAGTGCTGCTCGAATGCGTCGCCAAATTAGCCACAAAAGAAAAAGGTGAAAACGGGAGGAATTAGAAGACGACTCTTGGTTAAAGGGCCAACACGAGCACCTCCAGCGCTCCTTTACTGGGTCCTAAAGACAACATGTTTGTGTAAGGGTGAATGTTGGGGGGGGTTAGGGGCGCTGTAGTCCGTCTGAACCCGGGGGTCAGCTGTACGTTCGGACCCCGGGGCCTCATCTCTCCGTCACGTGGTTCTGTGGCGGCAGAGGTGTGCACAGCGCCTCCGTCAGGTCGTCCATTATTGAGGTCTCCTTGGGGTCCATCAGATTGAATTCCCTTATAAAAACTATGAAATGCGTGTAGAGTGTGTTTAGGTGTCCGTGCAGGTCCATGGCCACCGTCTCCTTATAGTGCGACCAGTAGATGTGAGCCAGAACGTGGAAGAGATACCTGCAGATCTTCTTCACCAGAGAGTCGAAGGTGTTGGGGAACTCCTTACCTGCAGGTTACACAGAGGACAAGAGTCAATACAGGACTACATGCTAAGCATTTTTACTAGTGGTGGGCAAAGTGAGGCTTCATGAAACACTGAAACAGTCTAAGCAAACGTGTCGAAGCTTCGAAACGTTTCGAAACCCCACTCTACGGTGACACCTAGTGGTCATTTGTTATGTATTGCACTGGAACAGGTTCAGCAAAGAACCAGTTGAGCAAATTGAGGTATTAAACCCGGCTTTGCAGAATGGAAGCTTCCAGTGATTTAGTGAAGCGGTTAGGGTTCCTGACTACCGTGCAGGGGTAGTGGGTTCGAATCCAGGCTGTGACAGCTATTTTGAAATGTTTTAATATCAGTTTGAATTGCTCTGTTCTTGTTTCGACATTCGTCTGACATCCGAATAAACACTTTGTGAATAAATATGTCTTGTTTTGGTCATAAAACAGGGTTGTTGCTAGATCAGACATGGTTGTGGCCGGAAGTTAACAAGAATTATTTATATTATTTATTAAATTTCCCATTTATTATATTTTATTAATGTCTACCTAAACCCTAAACCCAACCATCACAGTACTGTAAAAATGTTAATTATTGTTTTACAGTGTTACAAAAATGATGCTAAATTGATGGCTTATCAGCAGCTGTATCTTATGTAGACTACAGCATAAAACAGTACCATGATTAAATACATAAAATCATGATTACTGAGTATTTGTACAAGTCGGGATTCGAACCCAAAAGTCATTTGAAGCACAGTAACAACGTGCACACGTACTGTCCACTAGGCCATATGAGACAGAATATTTTCCTGACTGTCAAAATGGAGATCCGCCAGGCCTCAAAACGCTTCTAAATTGATCGATGCTTTGAATCGTTTTAGTCACGTGACCAAGTGTTTCGAAACACTTTAGTCACGTGACCTGTGTGTTCCGGATCATGCTTCGGCGCAGTGTTTCGAAACACTTTAGTCACGTGACCTGTGTGTTCCGGATCATGCTTCGGCGCAGTGTTTCGAAACACTTTAGTCACGTGACCTGTGTGTTCCGGATCATGCTTCGGCGCAGTGTTTCGAAACACTTTAGTCACGTGACCTGTGTGTTCCGGATCATGCTTCGGCGCAGTGTTTCGAAACACTTTAGTCACGTGACCTGTGTGTTCCGGATCATGCTTCGGCGCAGTGTTTCGAAACACTTGCACTTCGGGATCTCGACACTGTGTCGAAACATCAGTTTCACATCAGCCATCCCTAATTTTTACTTGCCTCACCATAACATTTGAATTATTTATTTTTTAGCCACACATTTTAAACAATATGCCAAATTTGTATACATAAGAGCTGCACAATATATCATTTCAGCATCGATATCGCAATGTGTGTGTCCGCAATAGTCTCATCGCAGGATATGCAATGTTGTGTTGGGTTTGTTGATCATCAATTGAAAATGTAAGAAGTCATTGCAAAAGTATACCCATAACAGAGTGAAACACATTTGCATGTGATTTAAAGGCATTTCAAAAGAGTTAAAAGCATTCAGGCACAATAAAGTACAACATTTGTAACTTTAATGAAGAATAAATTCACTGAATTATTAATACAATGAAGACTAGACAGTGTTGAACACTGTTTGACTCTCAGGGAAAGCCATAACACATTTCTTTGCTCTATTGTAATTATTCTTACTTGAAATTTGTTAATTATTTTCCACACAATTCACACGAAATCAAACCAATCAATCTAAATGAATGATATTATTCCCCTCTAAATAGAGCTATACAAGCTATCTGGTGAAATTGTATTCATATCGCAATATACAGGGTATATGCAGGATCCTAAAGGTAATTTCAATACCTTTTTATTACTTTTTAAAGACCTCCTCAGAATATTTAAAGACGTCATCGCCACCTCTAATCAGTATCAAACCTTTAACTTAACCAACAGTTGATAATAAACAGTTGTAGTTGAAATAAATCAATGGATTTATTAATGGATTAATGGATTTATAAAGAAAGAAAGCTTGAAAGAATAAATTACACGGTTGTTTTTCAGCGTCAGGCTTCAGCCACTGTTTAAACTCGTCTTTCTCCAACCAGGAGTACGCAAACTTATATTTTCACCATTTTGCCGTCATGAAATCATTTTGCTTGAGGTTTATATTCACTCAGACCGCACTGTACCGTGTGTGTAATAAGACTTCTGCTCCAGCAGGGGGCGTCAAACACACACTCACCATATTTAGTAGGAAAGATGTCCTCATCCGTCACCAGCTTCTGCACTGAACTCATGACGAAATCCACATACTGCGGCGCTGTGCACTTCGTCTTCTTCCCTTTCTCATCATACCAGAAATACGTCCTGAGAGAGAGACAGACAGACAGACAGAGAGATTTCATTCAGAAAAACCCACAGTCCATACCTGTCAACATTGGGATGTAAAAATAAAGGATCCCCCGCCAAAAAAATTTAATAAAATAAAATAAATAAATAAATAAATAATGAAAAAAAAAAAAAAACCTAAAAAATAAATGTCAAAAAAAAAAAATCTGGAGCCGTTTCATTGTAAATAAACTGCTGAAACGATCAGTAATACGTTTTTTTTATTATTTACAAAGGACAAAAACTAAAATCACAACACATACAGCACACAAAACCCCATACACACTGAACACACACGCAATGCCATGCAGAAAACACACAGCACATAATACACATCACACACACGGATAAAAATCACTTGCAAAACACTCTTGTTGTGTGTTTTGTATACAAAAAAAATGTTCCCCTTTTACTCAATTGTTTGTCATTTTCAGATACCATGGTTTTGTTGTGTATTAACAAGGACATCTGACAAAAAAGCATGACCAAATCTGGAATATATAGATTAGAATACAGCTTCATAACACATTTTAATGGATAAAAATGGCTAAAAATATGTATCTTCATAAAATCTTAGTTATTTACAAGCTAGTTTTATTTCCAAAGCACTTATTATTCTTTTTTTTTAATGTCAAATTGCGTCACATAGATGGAGAAAACAAATAAAAAGCTGTAAAAATATCTCGGTTTGTTTACAAGTGTTCTCTCTCCAGTTTGATCTGTTCATTTCTGATCATCAGCAGTGAGGAAGAGCTATTCTCTCTCTCTCTCTCTCTCTCAGTGCTCAGGGGTCGTGGCCTCAGCCTCAGGGGTCGTGACCTCTGCAGAAGCGTGTGAATAATAGATTTGCTCACGTGCTGTAGGCGCTCATGGCCGGACACGTGTCTCCTGTGCAGAACTCAGAGATGGTGCTGTACTGCAGGTTGATCAGATTGAAGAACGTCGTGGCTGAGAAAATAAAACACACACACACACACACAGAACACTCAATATTAATCAAAGAACATCACACACTGTAATCTGTCAATCAAGCACTGCACAATTATATCAATAGTAAATAGTAACCATTAGCAGTAGTGCAAATAGTAAACAGTAACCATTATTTGAGGACAGAACCATACATGATCATTTCTCTGACATTGGTTTCAATATTATGTTTTATTAGGGTCATAAATGTTGTAACATTCCAGGATCTTTTCCAATAAGTGCCCTATGAAGGGTTAATAATATTGTATGCTGCAAGAGAGAAGCACCATATGACAATTAATAAAGCTAATTTAAAATATTTGTCTCTCTAGTTAAAGTTACTGTATTAAAGCATGATGAACTGAGGACTTTAGCTATATATATTCTAATCAAAAATGGCTATAAGTAGCTAAAAATCTAAATAAAATATAGAATAAAATAAACTAAGATATAAAATAAAAAATTTAATATATAACATGATATATATAATATATAACATAATATATATAATATATAACATTATATATATAATATATAACAATAATAATATATATATATATACATACATACGCACGCACGCACGCACGCACGCACGCACGCACGCACGCACGCACGCACACACACACACACCGCGCGCACACACACACACACACACACACACACACACACACACACACACACACACACACACACACACACACACACACACACTTATTCATTTTCTTTCAACTTAGTCCCTTTATTAATCAGGGGTCGCCACAGCGGAATGAACCGCCAACTTATCCAGCATATATTTTACACAGCGGATGCCCTTTCATA